>LPNX010580181.1:0-178845 GCA_001517045.1 Pseudotsuga menziesii
GTGGATCCTTCCACACACAAACCATGGTTCAATGCTTATCTGTAATGTTGAAGGTTAGGGCTATGCTTCCTTTAGCCCTGGATATGTAGCCTTAGCCTACCACTTGCCTGAACCTCAAGTTTTCTTGTCGAATGAGTGGTTGGACAATCTCAGGATGGATTTGATAGAAACCATGAGAAAGATGCTATTACCAGGGAAGCTCTATAGACATAGAGCTACTGAAGATTATGACACAGCCACCCTTAGACCCCCGTACATATTCATAGCTCTAATGTTGAATAGGATCTTCGGGAGGGCCAATGGTAGATTATTCAAATTCAAATGGATACCCCTGATGTTCTATGTGGCCACTGAAGGGACCATATTCAACTGGTCCGGCCTGGTATCTAGTAGTCTGTCTTCCTGTATAGCTGCAGCAAAAGGAGGAGTACAACAGAAAAAATCCGAGTTTCACATGAGCTCGATCTTGATTGACTGTATAATGTGCCACCAGCCCTTCCCCGGGCTCAAATGTGTTTGGGACAGGGACAGAATTCCCGTATATGTATCCTTTAAGCTACTAGGGGCTCATCAATACCATAGTTACTACCGAGAAATCTGCGAACATTTTATCATGCCTCTGCACACTCTTGTCTTCCGAAAGGAATGTGACTGCATGTCTGAAGAAGCTATGCAGGTAATAGAAGAATATGGTGATTATTTCTTGACAGAGAACGGGATGTATCTTAGAATGTTTGGTGGGTCAAAGACACCTTATCTGCTGCCCAAGTATGCAACAGATTATATCATCCATAGGGAGGCTATGAGACAAGTATTTATTGACGGAGTTGGTCATTTCTTATTTTCAAAGAAGAAGGCTGTCTACCCACCCTTACCATTTAAGTTAGGCAGCTGCAGTTTCGCCAATGTGAAACAAGCTCCAGAATTTATAGAGGAACTAGAGAGGTTCCATTTTGGGGAGATGACCTTCATGAGAAATGACACTCATGAAAGAATGGCTGAGCATTGCAGAAAGCACAAGGTGTTTTATGAGTACACCCATCATTTTGACAATGATGAATCAATGTTCAGAAGAGCCCCGAACATGACAGCACTCAATAAAAGGTTCAAACCAAATCACTCCCCCAAAGGTGGGAAAGGATATGAACAAGAGAAGGCTGAGCAGGCTAAGGCTGAAGAAACAGCCCGAAGAATAAGAGAAGAGGCCCAAAGGCTAGAAGAGGAGGCTACAGAATGGCTCCGGAAAGGAGAAGAGGAAAAGAGGAAAGCTGCCCAGGATGCAGCTGAAAGAGCAAAAGAAACAGCTAGAGAAGCAGAGGAGCCTGCTAAGCAAGCAGCTGAGGAAGCCCAGAAGAGGCTGAATGAAGAGCTTCGCAAACAGGAAGCTGAGAAGACAGAATTGATACAACAATCATCTTCTGAAATACCACCAGAACAAAGTCAGGGTGAGGAAAACCCTGAAGTGCAGACCCTACAAGTGCTCACTACTATCACTCCTACAACTCCCATGCTTCAGTTAATGCCCTTTGCACACAAAAAGGGGGAAGAAGTCCCTGATTTTAGCACGGTATACTATGATAGGGCTACCAAAAGGATTATGAGGAGAACTGAGCAAAAGATAGAGGTTGAAGGAATGACCAACACAATGATAACTGATAAAGCTGTGATGGTCGGGACAGATAAAGATCCAAAGTTTGTCATAAGGGCTGGCAGGGCAGCAATAGACGCTACAGAGGACAATGTAGATCGAATGATGAAGGAGATAGACTCAACCAAGAAAACCTCCGCTCAGCTGAAGGACACCCTCAGGAAGGAAAGAGAAGATGGAAATAGGTTGAAAAGAAAATATGAGCATGTGCTTAAGGAAATGGAAGGCACGAAGAGCGAAATCCATGCCATTCAACAAGAAGCCCCGGGAAAAGCCCAGCAGGAGATTCAAGTTTGAAAGGATGAAAAGGAGCAGCTGAGGGTAAAGATGGAAGACCTGATGGAGCAACAAAAGATCATATATGAATCCAATACCTTGAGCATTAAGGAGCTGGAAAAGCAGCTGGAAGAAGCAAAGGCACAGCAGGTCAATCTGCAGCCAGTTAAAGATCACATCTTGGCTCAGAAAGCTAAGGTGCTGCACCTGCAGAATGCTCTAGAGGAGGAAAGATGTCAGGTCCTCCAGATCGATGGCAGACTGGACGAAATTTTAGACACAACTTCTTATTTTGTGGACAGGTCGCAAGACATACTTGAAGTACTGACTTCAAGGATAACCCGGATGGAGGATGACAAAGAAGTCCCAGCTGAGCTAGTGGTCAAAGATAAACAAGCTTTGAAACGGGACCATGACCTGATAGAATTTGCCTTCAACACTGCAGAATATTTTCAGAAGAATGTCAAGAAAACAAAGGGAGCATGCGCAGAATTCTTTAGAAGAGCCCTGGTCGCATACAATCGTTGTCAGGCAGAAGCTGGGCAGAGATTACAAGAGTTCCCAACTCATGATGCATTTGCGGAAATGTTGCAGAAAATGCAACAAGATGAGGAAGCCAAAGTGCAATGCATCAGTGCTATTGATGAACCAATCCTCAGAAATGAAATAGGCCACTCAGCCATTAGTGTACAGCTCTTGGAGGAACAGGTACGTTTGAACACGGCCAGAATTGAGGCCCTTCGGAAGCAAGCTGACAAATTCGAGCTGAACATTCAGTTTTTGGAACCCAACTCGTTCGAGAGTCTCGCTGCTGAAGCAGCAGCATGGAGAAAGTTCTTAGAAGACCAAGCGGGGCCCTCCTCATGAGAAGGACCAGTCAACTTTTGTATAATTAAATAATATGTAAAAGGTTGTATGAAATTGAAGCGTTGGGGAGCCCAAAGGTCACTTTGGGCTACCCAACCATTTTTGCTTTTTGTATAAAGCTAGGGAAGATAGACAAAGGAAGGGGCTTTTTCCCAGTTAGACTGGAGGACTTGTTGTAAGAAGAACTACTTCATTTTGCAATAAAGAGTTTTGGTTTTCCTGTTGGAGAAAGAACCGTGAAGTGTTCCAAATGCTGTACCATGGACGGCAGAAAGATGAATTACTTTATTTTTCAGCTTATGTCTGTGAATCGTGAGATTGTTCTAACTTTATGACCTATGTCTGGTTGAATAATTTCTAATTTTATCTATGGAAATTTCACTCAGAGTAATGTCTGTGTTTTTATATAACAATTGGCTATCTGGTTGTTAGAATATTTTCTCACTCATGTGTTGCAAACGTAAATAACAGCTATCTATAATTTTTGTTTATCATACATGAAAGTAGTACATTACTCACAAATAATCATTTTCTAGCGCCCCGGGGATAGATAGTTAGTCATCTTATTTCATAGTTGCATATGTGGTTTAGATGTTTGTGAATAGAAGACGAGAGGTAAGAACCTGCGCAGCACATTGTGTCGTTCCTTGCATCTTTATCACCCTTCATGGTTAAGATAGGCATATGCATTGCATACATTAAGTCAAAATACAAATTTCGGTGGACCGGGCCGCAACCGGTGAATCCTTGTTGTTACTTTGACCTACGGTAGCCGGACCATAAACCGGACGGATTCCCTATACCAAACAGTCAGCGGGCTAGTTGGGAACGCTGATTGGGGAGAATCCCTTACTGTTGCCGCCTGCGAATTTCCAGGCCTCAACACCTGGACCTGGTAAGCATTCACAAACTTACACAATAGTCAACCAGCTCTGATACCAAAATATGCTCCGTAGGACCTCAACTTTAGTGCTTTTAAAAGTTTGTTGTAAAAGAATGCGTGCAACAGGTTAATTAATGGACAGTATTAGCAGAAATTAAATGCTCAGAACAGGAATGGAAACCACAACACTGATAAATAGATGCCAAGAAGAAAACACAGAAACAGAGAGTCATAAACAAAAGTTGATAACGGAGTTCACCCCCTCCACTGTCCGGGTCTCTCTCCAATGGGTACCGATCCAATTAATCTCTTAAAATGGTACAAAAGGTTCTGGACTCTGCAAATCAATTTCAGCAGTATGCATAGAAGTCTTCAAGACCTCCTCTCTGAAAGTTACAAAACTGGACTTTAGCAGACAAAAGACGCCAAGTTATAACTGAGAATAGTCAACTTCAAAAGGAACAGTACATGGATAGTTTTCACAGCAAAATGCTCTCTCCAAGCTTCTCAAAAAAAAAAAAAGAGAAACGTTGCACTGCCGTTCTCCAAAAAACTCCTCTAATTGTTCCCCCCCCGGAACCATCCCTGGTTCCTCTCCTTTATTACTCATCTTTGTCGTTACAAAGGAGCCAAAACATCAAAGAAATGCGACTGTTCACATCCCATGAAACGCGGCATCAAGACTGTTCATATGCCTTTTTTCGTTATTCCAGCTGTGGCATAACCTGCCAAGAAATATTTGCCAAACTGTTACAGCTAAGCCGTGCCATGCACATTGCCGTGTTTGAATCGGAGGCTGTAGTCATCTGCTCGTCTACCGTTGCGGAAGAGGATAAGCAACGGGCTCCGACGGTCTCAATCGCAATCGGCTGTCGGTTGGTTTTCGAGTCAGAGGATTTAGTTACTTTGGTTTCCACAGTTGCAGATGGCGCACCACTTCTTTTTTCCGTTGAGTTATTTCGCCGATCTTTTAAGTTTTGGGCTTCCGTCATTGCGTCTGCCAGAAGCGTTGTTCTTCCGATCAAGCTTGTGGCCGTCGTTGCAGGCTGCTTATCGCTCCAACTTCCAATCTGTTCCGAACGTCTTTAAGCTTCCGCTGTTGCGGAAGGGAGAAGTCTTTTATCTATCCGTCGTTGCGGCTCCCGAATCGCTCCAACTTCCGATCCGTTCCGAACGTCTTTAAGCTTCCACTGTTGCAGAAGGAAGAAGTATTTTATCTATCCGCCGTTGCGGCTCCCGAATCGCTCTGACTTTCGATCTGTCTGAACGTCCGTTAAGCTTCTGCCGTTGCGGAAGGGAGAAAAGAATGTGAGCCCCGACGTTGCGGAGGGAGATTTCTTCCGACCTCCGATGCTTTGTATTTTTGCCGTCCGATTTTCTTCAACCGTCGTTTCTGAACCATGTACCATATTGGATCTTCAAAGAGGAATAATCCGTCGGATCATTAGAGGACAAAATAGGAGACTAGTTCTTATATAAATATTTTACTGTTTTGAGGGTGTATGGGTTCACTGGGGAACCATACAAGCTACCTGTTTTTCTGACTCCAATAATATTTGCGCTTGAGTTTATGAGGCAGAGAATGTGTGCAGAAGAGGAGAATTTTGGGGCGTTCAAAAAGTCTTCAAATGTTAAGTTTCCTCTTAAAGTTGGTCCATTTAGTTTCAAAAACAAAAGTGCCCTGTTGGTTATAGAAAAGTTATTAGAAGTTATGGATTTCCATAAGGAGCAAAGAATCAATTATGATCCACATCATATAATTTCTCAGAGAAAACAGTCAAGCAAAAATAAACCATTCAATCATCAAGTTGTCAAAGGTTTAGATAAAATAGCCAATTTGTCTTGTTTTGACGAAAGTTCAGGAATTGATGAAGGTAGGAGCAATGAGTTGATTGCAGTGGTTCAAACACGTGATAATCCTAGTATTATGAATAAGAGGAGTATTGCTGAGACTGAGAGTATGGATGTGGATGAAAGCATTTCATATAAAAAGATCAAAACATACTCCCAGGATGATTAGGTTTTAGAAGAAATAATTTCAGAGCATTCAAAGAAAATGGTCTTGTTCCCGAAGAAGTTCATGTAGGTACATCAATATTCCTTTGGAGGAGAAGGTAGTGCAGAGCCTAGTTCCTGTTTCAATTCCAGAGCAAATTTATTGTCAAGTTATGCTGAAAAACAAATGCAGTCGTCAAAGGAAGCCAAAAATTTGATTACTTGAGTTAAAAGTCTAATGTATCAAAAGACATTGTTGATTTCTACACGAGATGTGGAGAGAAATACCTTGAATTTTGCTGTGGTTAATGATAAAAAAGTATCTGAGATGGAAGTGAAGTTAGATAAAATTAGTGTTCCTGATAAGAAACAGCTCCATAAGCAGACTGGAGATGTTCTCTATTCCGATTTATTACATGCTATTATGAAAGTTAACAAATTGCAGGTCCTTGTAGATAAAATGGAAGTCCGATTGAAGCATGAGAAAGTAGAGAATAAAGCAAATCTGATCCATATTAAGAAGTTACAGGGGGATGTTATAAGCTTAGGAAGCAAACCAGGAAATGTACAGGCAACCAAAAAGCTTTTATAAGAAAAGGAAAATACCATCCAGGTATTAAAAAAGAAGCTTAAAATCCCAAATATTGAACATGCTCAGTCCCCAGAATTATTTACATTGCAGGAAGAAAAAGATAAAGTTTATTAAGAGATGATGGATTACAAAGGCAAAGCATTGAAACTATAAGAGGAGAAAAACAGATGGGAAGTGGAAAGAGATGAATTAATGACCGAGATTTCAAAGTTAAAAAAGGATCATAATGATGAAAAATAAATTATGGAAGAGTTGATGAGTCAAACTCCCGTTGACACAGATTTATCTCTTATGAACATTGAAAATCCCTTAAGTGAATTTTCTGCAGATGATCTGTTAGTTCCAATGTCATAGGTAAGTTTGAAGGATGTAGAAATCAAAGAATTAAAGGAAGAAAATAAGAAGATTAAATCAGAATTGGCTAGAAGCACCGAAGAGAAGAATAAAACATTACATTATAAAAGCCAGTTACAGAAAAAGTTTAATGAGTTGAAGGAAAGAAATACAGGAAAAGCTCCTCTACAAGGAGCTAAACATTTAATTTGGGATACATTATCTGTGGAAATAACCAAATTTAGACACTATTTAAATTTTATTGATGATCATAGTGCATTAGTCAGTCTAGCTACTCAAAGGATGAAGTTGGAAAATGAGACCATGGAAAAGAAGCCTCTAAATACAGCTCAGAATGCTTTAAATTTTTTGAATTCTCTAACTTATCAAAAGTTGCAGGACATCGGAATTAAGGACAGAGTAGCTATTGTACTATGGGTGAAGAAATTTATTAACAAACATCAGCTCATGAAGGTGGTACAAGATAAAGCAAATACAATGTCTTCACAGATAAAAGATTTCAGGCTTGCTTTTAAGGAGTTATTTGAAGACGGCCTCCCTTCTTTCTAGGATGATGAAGGAACATTATTTTCTCAAGAACATTATCATAGTCTGCTGGTACAAAATCGCATGGACCATTCCAAGTTTGAAGATATGGTTAAAGGATTGACTGAAAAAATCATTGTATAAAAATTGACAGAGGATTTCGAAGTATTGCAAAAGTTTTTAATCATTAGAAGAGGATTACCCACAGTATCTTATGAAGCCTATGTGGATCTGGAGGTATCTATTAGAGAAATGACAGAATATGATACACCAAATGCGGAACAATGGAGAATCGTGGAAAGATTCGGGAAGACCAAGTATATACTTCATCCTTGAAAACAGTTGTTGCAAGTCGTGGAGCTGCTTATTCGGGATATCATGTAGTCACTAAGTTGATTATAATCAAATGATCTGTTGTTAGAATTGAAACATGTAGTTTTATTCGTAGTTGTTAGGAATATAGTTACCAAAAACTTTGATTAACTGATTATTCAGTTATTGATCTTCTTGGGAAGAAGTTATCTTTTGTATATATTTGAATTTATTTGATGTATTGGGGGTTGGAACGCATATGTTTTAGACTGATATTTTTGAGAACTTATGATTTTTAAATGAAATAACAAAGCCGTAATGTTGGTGGATCTTCAGAGATTCCTGTGTCGTTTATGTTACAGTCGGTGCCTTCTTTCCATGTGATTGTCTTCTTAGTGTTTACTTTCCATTTTGTTTTCTTCAGATCTGAAACGTAGTGTTGAATAGTTTCAAATTTCATACTTGTTATGCTCTGGCTATTGTCTCAGATATTTCACAAATATTTCTGCTAATGTTGATATGGAATTCATCCTGTGATGCTCTATATTGATGGATTGTTCATGGTTCTTTCTTATTCACCTGAAAATCAATGAATGACTGTGACTGAATGGTTGTCGTGCCTTTGTTGAGATCCCGTGTATGAAATCTTTGTATTATCTTTATCTATTTGACTCCATTTCCCAATGGTATATGTGTTGTTTCAAACATCTACTTGATTTAAATACTGATTTCATATATCTGGCCTTGTTAAATTTATATGTGAGAGATCCCTCTCTAGAAAGAAAAGTCGGTTTCTTTCTGAAGTGGTTTTTGCTGTTACCTTGAGATTACCTTCCACAACATTTGGTATATTTTGAGTGCTAACAATGTCCACACAGAAATTTCTAGTCCTTTATTATTATTTTGTCCAACAAAAAGGAAGGGATACAACCTGCAGCAACCCCTGTTGCACTTCCTCTTCACTCTCTCATAGTCTCTCTCTTGTAATCACAAAGATCACTTTTACAATGCTACAATACACTACATAGCCGTATTCCAATGCCTTCCTTTTATAAAGGGAAAACCATGGGAAAATACCATGGTTTTCCCAAAACCACGGGCCCGTAAATCACCCATTATTGACTAAGTTATGACTATGAAATTACAACATTTTACAAGGCATTTTTTCTTAAATTTTTGCTACTGGGGCGTTACCCTTGAACCCCTGCTAGAGGGGGGATCCCAAAGCCCCCCTCTGGACCCCCCAGACGACTATAGTGGGGTGGGGAATCCACCTCACACCCCTCCGCCAAGTGTTGGGATCCAAACACAGCTGAAATAACATATTTGAATAAGAAATATCAGGATCCACAACCAACACCATACCTCCTTTTATTTCCTACATGGTCACATGCTCATTTCCTCAAAATCCTAGTAAAAATGGAGGACAACGCCATTCGCTTGGAGCTAATATAACCACCTTTGGTTCGAGTTCTCAATCACCTCAAGAATCATTTGGACTTGATATCACCTTCCTTGGTTCAAAGTTCAAACTTTAAGAGCATCTACATTTGCTCTTTTTTCAGATGATCTTAGTTGCTCTACATGGTTCCAATGTCCATCATGCAACTGTCTATGTCCCTGATCAAGTTGAGAAGATTCATCTTCTTCCTAAGAAGAAGATTCCTCTAGACATAAGTATTTAGTCTGGAGAATGTTTTTTGGTTTCCTTTTTTTTCATGTCCATTTTTTTAGGAAGGATTTTCCCCATGTGGTTTTTCTTTTTTCCCTTAGTTTATATGGATAATAATGTCAAGGGTGACCATAGGCCTAGTTTCCTACGCCCTATGTTTTTTTACATCTCATAATTTAGGCTTAAGGGGGTGTGTTGGAGCATATTTTCCATCTAGAATTGATTCATGCATGCATGCATGCATACAACCATGCAACCATGCAACATGCATGCATGCAACAATGCAGCCATGCAACATTATTGACCTACCTAATGTTTATACCATGTTAAGTTGACATCCTAGTGCATAGTCTTGTCATTTTTACCTCATTATCCACTATTGTGCCCTCATCCATGATTTTATCGATCCACCATCGGTTACATTAAGTTAACTGGGTTACAATCAGTTAATTGGGCCACCATTCCTTGATTTCATCACTCTGGTCTGATAGTGAGCTCTGTTGACCACTATTAGTCAAATAAACCTCCTAAATTCACCCCTACATCATTATTTATCATTAATTAACTCCTTCATGCATTGTCTAGGTCAAGTTACATTCAGTTAACTCAACACATTCAGGAGTTAGGACTAGTTCTCATGTCTAGTGATGGTTTCTATGCTAATTTAAACCTGCCCAAAGAGAGGATTCCAAATTCCTTCCCAATGAGCTATGGAATTTCTTGTTGTCATCAAGGAAATAGAAATCTCACAAACAATGGTCCATCTATCCATCAGTTACATTTAGTTAACTAGGATACAATCAGTTAATTGGGCCACCATTCCTTGATTTCATCACTCTGGGATGATAGTGAACTATGATGATGACTGTTAGTCAATTAAACCTCCTAAATTAGTCCCTACATCATTAGTTATCATCAGTTAACTCCCTCATGTTCCATCTAGGTCAAGTTAATTTTATTTACACTCAGTTAAATGAGCACATTAAGGAGTTAGACCTAGTTTGCATGTCTAGTGATGGTTTCTATGCTAATTTAAGCATGTCTAATGAGAGGATTCCAAATGCCTTCATATGCTAATGAATTTCTCCTTTGGAGATGTATTTATAATTTACTCTCATTATTGGTTAATAGACAATATGGATTTTATTCAATTGAGTTTCTTCTGATATGTATTTTTCTCAATATATTTTCACTAGTTTTGCTGCAAATCTTTGTTGTTCATCTCAGTGGGATTACATTGTTCTTTAGATCATTAGCTGTGGAATTTATTGTTGCCATAAAGGATATAGAAATATCACATTGTATCAAATCCTAGGGAGCTCATTAAATTCAATTAATCCTTAATACATATTTTCAAAGTGTTTATTTTATAGGTCCAACAACTTCAAAATGGATTTGACATCAGTTCCTCCTCTATCACCATTCAATTATGATGAGTGAAAAATAAATATGGTTACATATATTAAGAGCCATTAGCTCTTTGATTTGTCTATTGGAGTTTTGGAAATTAAAGATGGCTGCATATATCAAGAACCATAAGCTCTTTAATTTGTCTCTTGGAGCTATGGTAATGCCCGAATCTGATGAAGAGAAAAATTATTGGCTAAATGACTGTGATAATGCATATGGAAAAAATGTGTTTGGTAATGTCTCATAAGATGTGGTATCTCATTGATTCTGTTGAGTATCCATTCGATCTCTAGAGCAATCTAGATATAGCTTTTGGTGTGTAGAATTAAGTTGATGATACATGGAGCGAATCCAACACCTCCTCAAGTGTTCTTCCTTCAAATGTATTGGCCTCAACACTCTCTGATGAAGTCGTTCAAGTTGAAGGAATGATAGAATCTTCAACTCATTCAGTTTGAATTGGTGAAAGTCTCCTTGTAGTGAATCCTTCTCCTATTTCTCTAGAAGTTTATGAGAAATTCAATATCTCATCTTCCAATACATATGCTCCATCAGAAGACATTTGAACCACCATTGTTGAAGAATAAATCTATTTCCATTTATTCTTGACTGATTCTTCTAATCTGAATTCTGGGCAAAGTTTGCCAATAATTGCTCAAGAAGTTGAGGAGGAATTCAATTCCTCTCTCTCTCCAATGTTGCTACTTGTGTGAAGAAATGTGACCTTTTGGATGTTTTAGAGGTAATATCATATTTGGGAAGTGATCCATTCACCCTCACTGGTCCAATTCTTCCATCAAATTCCTACTTGATTACTTGCAACAATTCTCAAAATTTTATTGAAGATTGAGAAAATTGTGAATTTTCTCTCTCAGTGGCACAAATGGGACACATGTCTCACCTTCTTGGAGCTAATTTTAACTCTCATGATTCAAAATTGATGCTCCAAGACCTTTCAATTATGCTTGGGACTGATCTCATCACTATTGGTGTAGAAAATAACACCTCGAGTCTCCTTCAAAAATTCTGCTGCTGGGGATTCTATATCAATTTCTTCTCATGAGTTTGCTGATATGAATTTTGTGATTTCTTGGATATTTTGGATGCTACATCAGATTATAGAGTTCACACATTTGATCTATATTGTCTCATATGTTAGAAAAACATGATCGCAGAGCAATAACAATAAACAATAAACAAGATGCAAATATTAAAACACCTTACAAGAGAGACACATATATAATGTGGTTCACCCAAGATGAGATATGTCCACACAGAAATTTCTAGTCCTTTATTATTATTATGTCCAACAAAAAGGAAGGGATACAACCTGCAGTAGCCCCGCTGCACTTCCTCTTCACTCTCTCACAGTCTCTCTCTCACAATCACAAAGATAACTTTTACAATGCTACAATACAATACATAGTCATATTACAATGGCTTCCTTTTATAAAGGGAAAACCATGGGAAAATACCATGGTCTGCCCAAAACCATGGGCCTGTAAATCACCCATTATTGACTAAGTCATGACTATGAAATTACAACATTTTACAAGTCATTTTCCCTAAATTTTCGCTACAGGGGCATTTCCCTTGAACCCCCGCCAGGGGGGGGGGGGGGGGTCCCAAATTCCCCCTCTAGATGACTACAGTGGGGTGGGGAATCCCCCTCACACCCCTCCATCAGGTGCTGGGATCCAAACACGACTAAAATAACATCTTTGAATCTGAAATATCGGGCTCCACAACCAACACCATACCTCCTTTTCTTTCCTACATGGTCACATGCTCATTTCCTCAAAATCCTAGTAAAAATGGATGACACCACCATTCGCTTGGAGCTGATATAACCACTTTTGGTTTGAGTTCTCAATCACCTCAAGACTCATTTGGACTTGATCTCACCTTTCTTGGTTCGAAGTTCAAGTTTGAAGAGCATCTACATTTGCTCTTTTGTTAGATGATCTTAATTGCTTTACATGGTTCTAGTGTCCATCATGCAACTGTCTATGTCCCTGATCAAGTTAAGCAGATTCATCTTCTTCCCAAGAAGAATATTCCTCTAGACATAAGCATTTAGTTTGGAGAATGTTTTTTGGTTTCCTTTTTTTTTCATGTCCATTTTTTTAGGAAGGATTTTCCCCATGTTGTTTTTCTTTTTTTCCTCAGTTTATATGGATAATAATGTAAAGGGTGACCATAGGCCTAGTTTCGTACACCCTATCTTTTTTTACATCTCATAATTTCGGATTAAGGGGGGGTGTTGGAGCATATTTTCCATCTAGAATTGAGTCATGCATGCAACCATGCAACCATGCAACATGCATGCAACATTATTGACCTACCTAATGTTTAGACCATGTTAAGTTGACATCCTAGTGCATAGTCTTGTCATTTTTACCTCATTATCCCCTATTGTGCCCTCATCCATGATTTTATCCATCCACCACCAGTTACATTCAGTTAACTGGGCTACAATCAGTTAATTGGGCCACCGTTCCTTGATTTCATCACTCTAGTCTGATAGTGAGCTCCGCTGACCACTGTTAGTAAACTAAACCTCCTAAATTCACCCCTACATCATTATTTATCATTAATTAACTCCTTCATGCATTGTCTAGGTCAAGTTACCTTCAGTTACACTTAGTTAACTCAGCACATTCAGGAGTTAGGACTAGTTCTCATGTTTAGTGATGGTTTCTATGATAATTTAAGCCTGCCCAATGAGAGGATTCCAAATGCTTGCCCAATGAGCTATGGAATTTCTTGTTGTCATCAAAGCTATAGAAATCTCACAAACAATGGTCCAAAAAATTATAGGTTATATTAGAAAAACCTGAAAATTATTATAAAAAAAATGGTTGTTGCTAATTGAGAAAGAGTCCTTTAAAAAGAAGAAGATAATTAGAATTCTATGAAATTTATAAAAAAGACATTAGTTGGAATTGGGTGTGCAATGTTGATGTTTTCTTCTTTTAAAATATCTAAGAAACTCAGAATTTTGTATAAAATAAAAAAAAATCAACTTGAATTCAAGAAAATCAACCTTGCACATTTCCAAAATATTTGAAAATTTAAAAATGACACTTCCCATCCTAAGAAGATTTTAAAATAGCACTTTCCAATGCATCCATGATGAGAAGAGTGGACTTAACAAACCGTGTTCAAAGGCAACACTTTGTATATATTCAATGATAAGATTCACACTTTGTATATACATTTACTGGTAAGATAGAGTACTTTGTGATTTACACTTTACATAATATATATATAAAAGATACATACTTTGTATATATATTGAATGGTAAGATGGGGGACACTAAATGCATAGCCATCAAATCAAATCAAATCAACCTCCAACCTCTTTTTCATGACAATAGCAAAGCCTTTCAACTAAAGTGAAAATAGCGTCATCTTCACTTTTGGTGACATGTTACTAACCACCCCCGTTTGGGTCAAAGTTAAGTTATCACATAGAAAGCAACATGTTATCACATACTCTAGCTATACTCCATTGTCTCCCCCCCCCTGTTTAGCAAAAACTATTCTCACATTCATGACACTTCACAAAATTGTCGCTTTCTCCGTTTTCCATCGACCGTTAGAAAAGACGCCTGTTGTTGGCGGTGAGAGCTCCCTTTCCCGACAACTTTAGGTGCCTGCGTGGCCTGTGTGCGACGGGCGATACGGTCATATGGTGGGAAACAAGCGCACCCCACTCATATGACTTGCTGTCGTTATCGTAGGGCTACCCGGCGAAGAACCTACGTGTCGTTTAGACTCCACGAGATTGGATTGGGATGATGACGTTGTCCACGTTGTGAACAATAGTCCATTACATTACATGCATGTGGAAATGATAGTGGACGGGTTGCACCAAACTTATCTTAATTGATGTGCTAGGATTTCATTTTTAAAGTGGAGGGTTGGGAGTTAATAATTGGTGTCATTGTTTAGGACAAAGTTAAGTTCTCACAACAGTAATTCACTTGCAACATTTTGATTAGTTTAACCTTAGGTTAAAATTCTGGTTGCTCATTTTGTGACTCAAGTAAAGAACCAGGTCTTGTTTCTTTTTTATCAAGTTTTGATATGGAGGTGTTAGGGCAGAAGGCCTAGGCCCCAATATAATAAAGATTTAGATATAATTATGTTTGTAGGTTTATGTGAAGGTAGTTGAGTTTTTTTATAGTTATTAAACTTTGTTATAATAGGGTTATTAGAGATAGCGTTTTATTATTTATTTTGAATAGTTAATTTTTTCCTTCGTCCTCGAGGATTTTCCCATTTTTTCACTCTAATTGTATGGGGTTCATGTTTAGGATGTTTTCTATATATATATACAATAGATGATGATATTTATGGTTTGGTACCTATGATTGTTGAATGTGTTGATAATTGTGATGACTACTCTGTATTTATGCTAGAATACTATAAATTTATATGTTTTTGAGATTGTGACTATTTTAGTAAGCAATAATTGAGAGAATAATCAATTAACATCCATTATTGCAGTCAATAAAACAACGCTAATAGACATCAAGATAAACTATCTTGAAAGGTGAAATCCTATACTCATTGTTGAAAAAACAAAGTGCAACAAAGATGCCACTAAAAAAATAACTCACAAGCAAACAAACAAAATACTTAATCAAAACAATGGTAGAAGGAAACATTAAAAGTTAGAGATAAGGAAGACCTACGAAATGAAGTCCAATAATCAAAATAAGGAGGATCTTTCAATAACCAATGCAAAGTCACACTTGAAGGAACTAAGGAATGAGACATAATAGAAGGACCCAATAACATAATTATCAATCATACAAACATTATTGTTGAGAAGTCATGTACATATATGACAAATTTATTGTTGAGAAGTCATGTACATATATGAAAAATGTATTGTTGGGAAGTCATGCACATATATGACAAATGTATCTTTATTTGATAAATCCACACATGGAGACAATCTAGAATCCTTGTGGAAAGCAATAGTTGAAGTGATTGCAATGAATAAATGGGTCATATTCAAAGGAACTTTAAGAGTGGTTGCAATGAATAAATGGGTCATATTTAAAGGAACTTTAAGAGTTGCAACATTATCTTGGTATAAAATTATGAGAAAATATAAAATATTGAATACATGGAAGGAGGTGGTGGAAAAAAATAATTATCTATATACACATCCAAAATAGAAACCATTGGCATCTACACAACTTAGGGAAATACAACAAATGAAAGGATAAATCATTGTTCTTTATGATACCTGACTAAGTGATTTAACAACTTATGGTTGATGCATTGGAAACACAAAAAATATATTAGCTCATTACATGTTCTTATATACCATTATAATACATTAGAACAAAGAATCCAAAGCTTTGTAAAAACACATTACAAGCAACAATTTAAATAGAGCATTGTAAAGCATAGTACAAGGAATAATTAAAATGGATGGAGAAACAATCACATACAAAAGCCATAAAAAAGAGAGAGAAGAAAATGATGAGTCTAGAATAAAACAGCCAGGAGTATGAAATCAAGAAAATGGATGCGACAAAATTACATGAACCCAAGGTAAAAAAAAATTAAAAAATAATTAAATATATCTAGGAAGATGATGTAGAACCAAGCTAAACAAATTCAATTTCTACAAAACACATTAGAACATCATTTTCAACCCCAACAATCCAAGAAATCAACAAGGACCCTAGAGGCCAAGTTACCATAGAGATGGTAATAAGAGACCATTTAGGAACCGAGGATTTAAATAATTGACCAAACTGTATGCAGTGCACAAGTACAAAGTAGTCCAAATGTTAAAACTCTACTAGGTGGAATATTGGCTTGCAAATGTTACGCATGTGGCACATGAGGGAACACAATAAACAATTCTATTTTCAGTATCCTAGGAGTCACCATGGTTTGTTCAAAACCTAGAGTAGGAAATCATAAAAGTAAGTAATGTCAGAATCTATTAAAGTGGTTCCATGAAAAGTATTACAAGGTGATATAAATAGAAAGGTAAAAAGTAATAAGAGCCTTGGCTACCACTAGAGTAAGATAGAACGTATAGAAGAAAAGACCATATGATGCTAAAGATGATATGGACTTCAAATTACAAAAGGAATTCTATGAAGTGGCCATCCCAACAATCAAGGATTAAAAAAGAAAGAAGAAATAAATGTCCAAAAGAGAACAAATATGCAACAACCCAAACAATGAAAAAAATCGGGGAATTACTTGACTAATATTTTTTTGTTCTTTTGTCCTTTACTCTATTCTTTGAGTTGACTTGCACTTGACCTATCTAATTCATCAATCTCACTCCTATTTATGTCTCCTTCCAACCTTTCATCTTCTCGACAATTTTTGGTCTTGATGATGAACCTTACTGAAGGTTCAAAATGTTGACTAATTCAGTCTACTTGCGGATTCTCATGAAAACTAGTATGGATAATATCTAAAAATATCAAGGAATTTTTAGTTCCCACTAAGCACCTATTACATTGATGAAAACAACCCCCAAAAATACGGGTCCCCACGTGTCTTCAAAATCCATGAAATTGCAATGGGGTTATGATGTTGTCCATGTGCTACCCACAAATTTTTAAAGAAACTTGAAGTCTTTGATGAACTTGATCATCAATGCATCTTATTGCTCACTATAAATTGATGGTCCTAAGTCAACATTGTTTTAGGGTTTGGATTTACAATTGTTAGAAAATTTATCATGAAGTAGTCTCAACATGCTATGGTTTGTACCTTTTTCTAGTCACGGTTTTTCAATAATTTTTTCCATAAATCTATCAAAAAATTTAGAAGAAATATTGGAATTGCGAATACCAATTGTTAAGATTGCACACTTTGAGTGAAATAGGGGTATTTTAGGGCATTGGATCCATTTATGCATTTTTAAAATGCAATTTCAACAATGAAAAGTTGCAATTTAACTAAATATTACATAGCTAAATTTTAGTGATGATAACTAAAAAAATTACAAAATCATATAATTTTAGATTACTCCATTTATATTTATAAGAGTTTTTTTTTAAGATATTTTTCATACCATAAGAAATCTAGGGACATCAAGTCAACCTCTATCATTGCTTTTACACCCAGCTTGTTGTAGGTGTAAAAGCAATAATGTAGATTTTATCCACAACAAGCAATGCAGGGCCATCAAGTCAACCTTTTTCATTGCTTTTATCCTAGCTTGTTGTAGCTGTAAAAGAAATAGCATAGATTTTCTCTAAAATCATGGTGGGTTGTTCGAGAAAGTGTACACTCTTTCCACTTGTAATAAGATCTTGAAATACAATTCTCATTGAATATGTCTTAATTAAAGGTTGTTCCTCTGGGTGCCATCCAACTTTTGATAGAAAAATTGATTTCCATGATGAGCTTGTACATATATGAGATGTTAGCACCATTTCTGGTTAGCAGTTGAAAATGGGCATGCCTCAGGAGAAATAAGGTATGGTATGAAAAGTTTCATGATATGACCGAAGGTATGCTATAAGGTGCTTAAAGAATGATAAAGGGGGCTATTTCCAAAATTAAAATCTATATTTTCTAAGGAAATCATGGGTTAAGTTTTGGAAACAAGCTTAAATAAAAAATGTGCATTTATGCTTGGCATGTGATAGGTTTTAATAGTGTAGATCTGTGGATGAGAAGATCTATGGTTTTCAACTTATCCACTAGCCAGAGATGCACGAGGAAAGAAATCGGGGCAGCTAGCGGAATGGTGTAAAGGGGAACCAAGATCTACGATCATGCAAAAAGGAAAAATAGATCCACTGTTGAGAATGATTCCGTCGGTGGAACTAGCACAAAAAAATAAACTTTTTTAATCAGCGGAAAAACTTACACACTACATAGATCAACAACGAAGATCTAAATAAGAAAGTGATCTACGACGCTTAAAGATTTTGCCGGGGAAACATGCGCGAGAAAACTTGAGTCGAGAATCAGCAGAAAAGTGTATAGTCCGCATAAATATATGGTGAGGATCAATGCTTGAATAAGATCAACGGCTGAAGATCATTCCGTTGATATAAGCTGCACGGACTAATGATATGTTGAAATTAGTGGAATGTGTTAAAGGGCCCACATGATTGAGGGATGAGATTTAAGGATAATGAGATCTACGATCAAGGGAGATTCCGCTACTACACGATGCACTGAGAGAATCATAATGAAGCCTAACAGAATAGGTGAAAGGGAAACAATAATCAAAGGCTGAGATCAAAACCGATAAAGATCTACGATGGAGATTCAGTCCGTTGGAGAAATGTGCATGCTATTTGTATAATTGGGGTTGAGCAGAATATGTAAAGGTCGAAATTGAACAACGATTGGGATTCATGGAGAATAAGATCAAGGGTCATTTGCAAATCCGCTGATGAAAGATGAAATTTGTTTATATTGGATGGATGACAGTAAATCAAGGAAGGGATCTACGGTGGTAAACAAAAAGATGATGGATCTACGGTTATGAAGGGATTCACTATCAAGAATTGCAGGGAAGATAAATATAAACAGGGCAGCGAAATTAGAAGTGTAAGGTTAAACAATAATCGAGATCAACGGCTCAAGACATAGAGGAAGTAGATCTATGGATAAAATGGGATTCACATGGGAAAGTTGCATGAAAAATAATAGAGGATTCCATTGCATAAAATACTATAAAAGGTAAAGAACGTGGATGAAGACTATTTGTCTTTTATGCATTGGAAGAAGAAAGCTCATTTTGTGTGAGAGAAGCAAGCTCAGAAAGATTCTCATTCACCTGTCAACTTCCCAGGCAGGCCACTTTTTACCTGCCAAAGAGTATTTAAATATGGACAGTGGAGGGGAAATAGAGGCTCAAGCTTTGGAATTCCAGAAAAATGAAGAGGTTTTTGAAGACAGGGATATTGATGTTTTTGATACTCTATTATCTTTTGGTCCCATTAACCAGATAAAAACCTTTGAACATCAGGGTACACAATTGCATGGTGTTTGTAGGTCCTATTTTCATTTTTTCTGTCCTGAAAAAAAACCCTTAATTTTCCAGACTTTGTTGAGCAGCGTGCATTGAACTATTCTTCCTCTTAGAGAGTCATCATGGAATTAGTTAAGTCTAAAATCTTGTGTCTTGACAATGCTCTAGTTGTATTTGATTTAATTACAATTCCCTCCTCATTTACCCTATCCCAAGAAGATTTTAATTAAGAAAACCTAATTCAGTCTTTCCGTAAAGCAACCATGGAGAAAAAACAATCCTTTTTTACTACTTGTTTTAGGTCAGATGTGTCCCTGCAAAATCAGTCTTTCCCTGTAGATACCAACTTGTTCAATGAAGAAACTAAAGTGGTTAGTTCACTAATGAGTCAATTTTTGGGTATGAATACTGATAGCTATGTTACTGAGTTGCTAATGAGTCTTTTATTCAATATTAGTACAAGTCAATTTGAATCCCAGTCATCCTAGTCTGTTTGTCTTAAATTTGATGAATTCATGGCTAAGAGTATTCACTCTCAGCTAGTGAATTTCCATAGTACAAATTACTTTAGGTTTCAATCTTATTTGGCCAGTATGTTTCTGTTCTTTAATGAAGAGGATCTACAATTACCAGAGATGGTATTAACATATGAGATCAATAGGAATTTCTTTAAGTACATGAACTTTTTAATGGCCGAGGTTTATAATGTCTTTTTTCCAAGCCAAATTACCTAGGGTACCACCAGTTATGAAAGAAGCTTTATAGTTTTCACCAGACAGACGGATTGGTGATTGGTTCTTGTTGGAGGAACACACAATAATTAGGGTATATGGATTTACTCATGAGCCTTATATCTTACATGCATTCCTCACTTCAAGGATATTTTCATTAGAATTGGTGAGACAAAAGTTAATAGTTGAGAAAGAGAATTTCATAAGTTTCAGGAAGGCTTCAGAGATTAAATTCCCCTAGGTGATTGTACCCAGCTTTATTATTAGGAACAAGGTTGCGATGCTTGTGATATAAATCTTGTTAAAAGAGAAGGGATTTCAAACAGCCACTGAAATAAATTATGATCCCCATCATATCATCTCAATAAGGAAACAGGTAAATAAGAACAAGCCTTTTGAACATCAGGAAATTGAAGGATTAGCTTAGAAGGAAAATTGGTTAGACTATCCTTCACGAATGCAAAATGAAGATGATATGCAGCAAGATTCGACATCATCAGCTCAAGATATTACTATCACATATCCATATCCATTATCTATTGTCCCAACAACAAAGGTAATTACTCATGTCGCTAGTCATTCAGAAATGACTAATAAGAGAACCTTTTTTGATGCCATGGAAACAGAACAAGAAGACAATTCAACAACATCAAAGAAGAAAAAGATTGAATTTGAAGGAGAGTTTGTAAAGGAAACAAAGATTGAAGGAAAGAAGAAACACATGAAAGTAAAATGCCCAACATTTGAGGTAAAGGAGTATGCTTTTTCAAAGACCCTTGAGGGGTCTACAGATCAATTTAATATTGGAGCAGAGTTGTTTGATAAGTATAGGGATGACAAATAAACATCAATGAATGATCCCTAAAGTTGTATGCTGATGTGAGGAATATTTCAAGAAAATATGTCTATTTAGTCATTGTTAGGGATCATACTCAAAATACCTTAAACTTAGAAGTGGCTACTAAGAACAAGGTGGCAGAGATGAAAACATTATTGTGCCATATATGATTCATTTACATGAACATACTGGAGAAGTCATATACATTGATTTGTTGAAAGAATCCCTCAAGGTATCTAGGCTACAATCCACCAAGACAAAGATTGAAAGTCAATTGAGATGGGAAAGGGTGGAAAATAAATCACATTTGAAGCAAATCAAGAAGCTCGAGGGAGATTTGTTGGTTGCTGATAGTGAAACAAATAAGGAAGAAG
The DNA here is from genome assembly GCA_001517045.1 of Pseudotsuga menziesii. Lineage (NCBI taxonomy): Eukaryota > Viridiplantae > Streptophyta > Pinopsida > Pinales > Pinaceae > Pseudotsuga > Pseudotsuga menziesii. The sequence continues at coordinate 21,467 of LPNX010580181.1, forward strand.
AAACGCATAAGCTTCTCACAGAAAAAGAGAGCACAATTCAATTATTGAAGAAGAAACTGAAAATTCCTGCTACTCAGCTTATTCAAGCTTCAGAGTTGACAAAACTAGAAAAAGAAAAGGAGATACTGAATGATGAATTAAGCAATTGCAAAGCTACAATTTTGAAGTTTGCTGATGAGAAAAAAGGAATGGGAAAAAGAAAAATTGCTCTTAATTGAGAATGTAAAGGTCCTCAAGAAAAAACAAGGTGAGTTGGAAAAGGAAATATAAGAAAAAGGAAAAGAACTTGAGATACAGATCATTTCGCCTACTGCACAAACAAATAATGAATCCATTGTGCAAGCCATGACCCAGGTAATCTTGAGAAATTTAGAAATCGTTGGCCTAAATAATCAAAACAAAATCCTAGAGAATGCAACATTAAAGAAGGAAGAGGAAAGGAAGGCCATGGAAAACAAGTGTAAAGACCTCCTAGAAAAGAATGATAAACTGGTGAAGCAATTGACTGGGCAATTACCAGTGCAAGGAGAAAAGCATATAATTTGGGATATGATTATAACGGAAGCAGGGAAACTTAGGCCTTATTTAAATTACATCTTAGATAAAGAAATTGTCATACAGGATGCTAGACAAAGTTGTACAATAGTGAAGGAGACTTTAAATAAGAAGCCTATAGACACAACAAATAATACAGTTAGTTTTCTAAATGGCGTGTCAGAAGATGATTTAAACTATGGGGATCAAAGACAGAATTTCAGTGATCACTTGGGCAAGAAAAGTAGTTGGAAAGCATCAGCATTTGGACAATGTGCAAGCTAAAATAGATATTATGTAGCATCAGGTCAAGATGTTCATTGAATTATTTACACCAGTGTTTAAAAGGGGTTTTCCTTTCTTCTGAGAATAAAATGGTAAACTTTTATCTGAGTTAGAATATCATGCCCAATTAGTTAAGTGCTAGTTAGATCACAAGAAGTTTGAATACATGCAACAATCTCTATGTGGAAAAACAATAGTTGAAAAAATATATGAAGATTTTCAAACACTTAATACTTTTAGAGCTACTTGAGCTCAGCTGCCAGAAATATCCTACGTGGACCATGTGGAATTGAGAGTCCTTGCAAAATAAATGGCCATCTTGGAGCCTCCAACTGTCGACCAGTGGAAGACAGTTGAGAAATTTGGAAAGACAAAATACAAGTTGCGTTAGTGAAGAAATTATGAAGATCGTTGAAGACTAGTTTAGTTAATTTCTGTAATTTATTTTTGAGTATCTAGTTAGTTAGGGAAAAGAGTGACAGATGTAATAAGGAATTTGTGTTGCCTATTTTTAGTATAGAGGTAGTTATCAGCTCAAGGAGCATGTTATTGTATTTGAGAAACATTTCACAATGTAACAAGGGTTGGAACCCGTGAGAGAGATTATTATTGTAACAAAGATCCAAAGATTAATAAAAATTTCAAAGCCGAGCAGGAATTTGACAAATATTCTTGTGATATTCTCTTTTCAATCTGTACTTTATTTTCTTATATGTGCATGTGTTTCATGTTAAGCTTCCATTCTATTATCTTTTTCATTCTTAAATGAGTTTATAGTGGTTCAAATTTCATATTCATAAGCTCTGTTCCATTGCTTTTAAGTATTCACAATAACTTTCCTCTAAATTTAATAATGGATTCATCCTTGATAGATTCCTACATTAATGGATTGTTTCTAAATTTCTTTTTCATCACCAGACAACAAGCTTTTTGATTGTGAATAAATAACTATCTTGCCTTTGTTAAAATTCCTTTGCAATAATATTGTTTATGTTTATTATCACACATGACTCCATGCCCAATGAGCACCTGTTTCAACCACAATCATTATTAAATTTTGTTTCTTTTTCAAAAATTTATGGGTAGTGAATTTAATATTCAGAGATCCCTCTCTAGAAAGAAAGAAGTCAACTTTCTTCCTAGATCTTGGTTCTATTGTTACCTTGGGATCACCCTTTCAAAATCAGGGATAAATTATGAGTTCTAACTCAATGAATACCATTAGATATGTTTAAAAAAAATACATGATCCATGCGCGACCTCGGTTGAGTACAAATAAGGCATGCATACAGTAAGTCGTCTTCTGCAAAGGATTGTAGCCATATTTTTCGGTCGACCCTCAACCTGTAAGTCATGTTTCTTTTTTGTATTTGTTGTTTTACCTTCTCATGCACTTCCTTCATATGGTCAACAAACAATTATGCATCTTCACTTATCTACGTTCCCGTCAACAAATTTACTAAGTCGGTTACTCCATGTAGGATTCTACCTTGCACAATCTAGAATGGGCTCATTCTTGTAGACCTGTTCACTGAGTTGTTGTACATGAATTCTACCTATGCTAACACATTTTCCCATTTCTTTGGTCGCTCAAAAACTAGGCATCTCATCAAATTCCCTAATATAATATTCATGACATTAGTCTACCCATTACTCTGTAGATGGTATGCAAAATTGAACTGCAAATTCATGTCAAGCTTCTTCCGCGGGGCTCTCCAAAAATTACCCATGAATTTGATGTCTTTATCCGAAGTGATGTTCTTCGCCAACCCATGAAATCCCATCACTTCTTTGAAAAATAGAACAGAAAATAAATGTGTCATCACTTTCCTTTTGACATGGAATAAAGTGGGACATATTTGAAAACTCGTCGACTACCACAAATATGGATTCATTTCATTGCTATGTATTTGAAAATCCTAGAACAAAATCCATGTTGATTTCTTCCCATAGAACAGTTGACATTGGTAAAGGTGCATACAACCCTGTATTATGACTTGTTCCTTTGGTATGTTGACATATCCTACATTATTAGATGCATTTCTTCACATCTATCACCAATCCTGGCCAATAATATTTCTCCTCGAGCAATGCCTTGGTCTTATCGATGCCAAAGTGTCCTCCTAGTATACCACTATGAAATTCCATTATTAGGTTCTCCCTCACCGATCCTCTGGGAATGCATAATTGATTTCGTTTGAATAAGTATCCTTCTTGGATAAAATAATCCAAGTATGGAGTTTTGTCGACAATTCATGGTTCCTTTGACACCTTTCAATCTTTGGAAAAATATTCGTGGGCTTCATAATTGGCCTTCATCGACTCTAATCCCGTTGACTGAACAATTGTTGTCTCGAGCAATGTGACTCTTTGACTGAACATGTAGATAACTTTGTTGGTCTTTCCTGACTTTTGCTTTAACAAAAAGGTATAACCTTGCAAAAACTCGACCCATGTCATATGTATATTATTCAAATTTGTTTGAGTATTCAAATACCTTGCATCCTGGTGGTCGGTGAATAACACAAATTCTTTAGGAAACAAATCATTCATCCACTTAGTTAATGCATGAAGAATGGCATAAAACTCCTCATTGTAGAATGAGTATTTTTGTATGGCATCATCCAACTTTTCACTGAAAAATGAAATTACTTGTCCTTCCTAGATCAACACTACTCCCATTTCTAATCCACCCCTGTTGCAATCAACTTGGAATGAGTTTTTGAATTCTAGTAGAGCTAAAATTGGTATGTTCGTCACCTTTTGCTTCAACTTCTCAAAAACTTGTCAGACGACTTATGTCCACTTGAACTTTCCCTTAGTCATGCACATCATCAATGGTGCACATATCCAACTAAAATCCTTAACAAAATTCCTGTAGAAACTAGAAATTCCATGAAAACTCCTTACCTCTATGGTGCTCGTCGGCTCAGGACACTCTAAAATTGCTTTCACCTTTATGGGTCTATATTCAGTCCCTGGTTTGAGATTATAAATCCCAAGTAGATCAACTCCTCCTGCATGAAGGAACACTTCTGCAACTTCACAACATCTTTTCTTGACTCAGTCTTTGCAGTGCTTGTCCCAAATGAGCCAAGTGTTTGATCTTTGTCTTGCTAAAAATCAGAATGTCGTTGAGGAAAACAACGATGAAATTCCTTATAAATGGTTTCAATACTTTGTTCATTAACCTCATGAACGTACTCAATGCATTGGTCAACCCAAATGGCATAACCAATCACTCATACATTCCTTCCTTTGTCTTGAAGGCTATCTTCGATTTATAACCTTGCCTAATCCCGATATGGTGATATCCACTCTTCATGTCAATCTTGGTAAAGTACTTTTCCCCACTCAATAATTCCTTCAAGTTGTCTATTCTTGGCGATGGAAACATGTACTTGATGATGAATCTATTGTTGGCCCTTGAATTGGTGCACATCCTCCATTCTCCCCATTTATTTGGTGCCACTACAGTTAGTATCACACACAGACTTAAAGCCTCTCAGATCAATCCATTGTCCAACAATTCTTGGTCTTGTCGGTTAAACTCAGCATTCTCAATCAACATCATCTTGTGTGGTGCCTTGTTCAGGAAATGAGACCCTGGGATCAAGTTCTTGTCAACTGAGTTAGCTGCAATCCTGTCGACATCTCATTGACCTTGCTGCCGCAACAATATCCTTTTGAATTCAATTGACCACCCATTGTCAGTACGTCGACAATTACGACCTTGGGGATGGCCACAAAGCAATATTTTTTCTTCTTTTACTCCTTCAAAATTTCCTTAGTTGAACACATCAACACCCTCTTACCCCAATAAATGTTCAACACCCTCTTACCCCAATAAATGTTCTCATTTCCTTGGTGATTTTGGTTTTCATCCAAGGGAATTAGTCAAAATTTCCTCCCCTCCTTCTTGACCATGACAATATTCCTGTGACTGTCATACACCATATTTTAGCCGTTTTACCATGGTCATCTCAAACATAGATGGAATTCATCCATCAAAATCACATTGCACAACACGTTGTCATAAAGCTCGCTAATATTGAAATTTATAAGGATTTTCATGGTTACCGTGACATGGTGTTCTTTCTACAACCACTAAATGCGGTAAGCAATTTGGTGCAGTTGACATTTAAAACGCAAATTATCTATGACTTCCATCTATACCAAATTCTCTATGTTTCCTCCATCGACGATAGTCATACAACATGGGTAACATATCTTCACCTTCTTTCAAAAGATATACTTCCTCTATGTTAGTTCTTTCTCCTCATGTCGAACTGGTTGCAACAATGTCTTTCGGGTCATTAGGTTCCTACCTCTCTTTGACACAGTCTCAGTTGTGCTCTCTCTAGCAGTCAAACTAGTGTTGTCGTTAACTCCCCGATTGTTGGTCTCTTGCTAACTTGGGATATGCAAGTTATCTGGGCACTCATATGCCTTGTGACCTAGTTCCCGACAATTGTAGTAGACTATCTTGGGTTAGTTTACACATCATGCTCCAAAATCTCCTCTTTGACCAAAAGTGTCTCGACTGTTGGGGTTCTCATCTCCTCATCGGTAGGCTGGTGCAGAGTCGCTAGTACTTCCCTCTTCTCCTATCTCTTCACAACCTTCCGCCTTTATTAAACCATTGGTCTATCCTCTAACAACAATGAAATTCTGGCTTCAAGCAGTCGATATCCCCTGCTCATCAAAGTCTTCCTGGATAGATTCTCCTATGCTTTCAAGGCTAGTTGGTAATATACACTAACTATTATGAAACTCGACAGGATCATTTCATCTTGAATGGCATATTTGAGGCCATTCACACACCTCATGATGATTTCTTCCCAGGGTGATTTTTACGGGTGAAATTTTGCCAATGGGCTATTTTTTGGTTTTTTTCAAAAAAAAAATCATTACTTGGTCATTTTTAGTGTCTAATATTGCATATATTTACATAAAATATGTTTTTTTATCATAATATTCGCCAAAATTTACACATTTAAGTGTTAATTTTATGTTTCATATTTAACATTTTCCTTACCCATCTATAAACATGTTTTTTTTCAATCCAAAAAAATAGCCTAGAATACTATACTTAAGTTTAATATTAGAATCCTTAAAAAATACCCTGCTTCTTCCCTTTCGTTGGCCTGTATTGAACTGATAGATAGTCGATAGAATTTCTTAGTGAATTCTTGCACAATCAACTCCTTCTATCTCAGGTTCTACAATTTCCTAAATTGAGAAATCATGTAGTTGGTGGGAAAAAACTTATCCTTTATCTTGGCGACCATCCTATCCCAAGTCTTCACCATATTCCCTTATACTCTCTATCAACCTACACATTGTCCCACCACAATGAGGCATGGCCTTTCAACTTTAGACAATCAACTTTTACCCTTTTGGGGTCTTTTATATATTCCGTGTTAAAGTATTTCTCCATTTCCATTATATAGTCTATCAACTCTTTAGGGTTTATACTCCTTGAGTAGGTAGATACCTCCATCTTATACCTACCCTTCATTTTAGACAATAATTTCAACAATTTGTCTCTTGGGTATTCTCCCTCTTTAGCCTTAGGAACATTTGCTTCATCCTCAACCTCTTCATTGCTATGGTTAAGGGTTTCAATTCCCAGTCATCTCCTTTGGGATTCCTTTACCACTACTAGTTCACTCTTCATACTTCTCATGGTTTGAATGCATTCTTCAAACATTTCAGGATTACTTGTAATGCAAGCACCTCCCCACGTCCTTTTTCCTCTACCATATACATTATTGGCCCTGGATTTATTTTGGTTATTTTGGGTACCAGTTTTTGAAGTCCATTCAAAGTGTGAATGGAACTATGACGGAATGATCAAGAAAGGGACCTTCGGAGTTTTAGGAGAAGATCGAGGAATACCAAATTTTTTGACAAATTCCAACCGAAAGGTTGGTTAGTTGGTTATATTTTTTGTCCAATTACATTTATGGGATCGGGTAGTGGGAACAGAATGTAAAACGACCATTATATCCTATAAATATGTAATGGGTTGGAATTTTTGGGGTTAGCTAGGGTTTTTAGAAAATAGAACTTTTTGTACCTGGTCGAAGAGTTATGTAATGTTTATGTCGAATACTAAGTTGAATAAGAGACACGAGGTATGAGATTGATCTACAGGTTGTGTCCATAGATCTGATGTAATGGAGTTTTGTAGGAATGTATGTAGGTTGTGTCTGCAGACTTAAAGCATTTGAGTTGCAACTCTTCATAATAAACATGAGCTTTTGTGGTTTTTCCAATCTTGGGTTTCCACATTAAATCTTGGTGTCTTTTATGCATGATGTGTGTATGTGACGAGTTTTTATTTTTTACTAATGCATAAATGGATAACTGTGGATGAATGAATGGATGAAATGACATTACACTGATTATTTATATCATTATAAAGATGGTTAATGTCGCGAATAGTTATCTGAATACCCATCGCAATATCTGGTCTATCGTAGTTAGTTTTTTCATTGTTCTATATGGTGAGGTTCCCATTCATCACTACAGAAACTTGGTTCCTTCAATTCCCAAAGGTACTTTGGGAAATACTTCATCTTCTCTGCAGGTGTTGTTGAAAGGGATAAAATTCTTTCAGTACAGTATCTCGAGTTTGGTTGGTAGATGTTGTGTGAAGCTAGGCTTGTTTAAGATTGTGCCAACAAATGGTTCCATTGCGCTTGGGTAATGATGAAATGAATAATGTAATATATGGTATGGGGTATGTTGGCTTATGTTGCACATTATTCAACATAAGGAAACAAAATAAATCAAGGCAAGAGAGCAGTTGGTCTATGATCTGATGAAACAATTCAGAAATCAGGAATCTACTCTGTAGGCCAAGTTAGTAGAAGGAACAAATGCGATAGTGCAAGAAACGACTATAATATTCTATTGAGTCCACATGTCAAGCAATCCCAAAAGTTGAGATCATTTCGGATATGATCCCTGAGGAAAATATATTGAAGTTAGGGGAAGTCACCAATGGATTCCGATAGAATATTGAGGAACTCAAGGCTAATCCAGTTACCATCACACCTCCTAAAGTGGTTGAACATCAACAAACATAAGATTAGGATGTTGTTCAAGACATTAAGCAAGTTGAGGATTATCGTGCCCAGGTTTATGAGGAGGTCTCTCAGTATTGGGGAGCCTTATTGGAGGATATAGAGCTGCAAGATATTACCACTAGACTTATTGAAGCTGAATAAAGTATGGATATCCTATGGATTTTGTTAAAAACTATGCCACAAATTGAAAGGATGGGTAAAGGTGTCAAGCATAAAACATTATAGCACCAGGTTAATAAACTAAGGATCGAACAACAAAGAAGAACTAATTGGGTCAAAGAGATACAAACAAAGGCTAAATAGGTTTCTCCAAATATTGGCCTAGTACATGATGAGGTTAAGTAGGTGGTGGAGGTGGATCAAGGGAGAATCTATAAGCATATTAGTTCTATAATTATTGAGGAAGTACCCTACCTAAAGGAATATGTACAACAACAGGTTTAAGAGATAAATAAATTCTACCAATACTTTCAGCCGAAGTTGAACACGCCAGCAATTTCAGTCTGAAGTGGCTCGGGACGAGCCACCTGTCAGTGTTGGGGGCCTATTGGCCCTAGGTTTGTTTTGGTTATTTTGGATACTATTTTTTCAAATCTAATCAAAGTGTGAATGGAATTGTGACAAAATGGTCAAGAAAGAGATCATCTTCGAGTTTGGGAGAAAATCGAGGAAGACCACTTGTTTTGACGAAGTCTAGTTGAAAGGTTGATTAGTTGGTTAGAGTTTTTGTCCAGTTACATTTATGGGATTGGGTAGTGGGAATGGAATGTAAAACGACCATTAGAGCCTATAAATATGTAATGGCTTGGTAGTTTTGGATTTAGCTAGGTTTTTGAGAAAGAGAGACCTTTTTGTACCTCGTCAAAGAGTTATGTTATGTTTCTATTGAAGACTAAGTTGAATAAGAGTCATGAAGTACAATATCAATCTACATGCTATATGCACAGACCTGATGTGATGGAGTTTTGGAGGAATGTTTGTAGGATGTGTGTCCATATTTAAAGCATTCGAGTTGCAACTCTTCATAATAAATGAGCGCTTTTGTGGTCTTTCTCATCTTGGGTTTCCACGTTAAATTTTGGTGTCTTTTGTGCATGATGTGTGTATGTGATGAGTTTATGTTGTTTACTAATGCATAAATGGATAACTACCAATGAATGAATTAATGAAATGACATTGTATTGATTATTTATATCTTTATAAAGATGGATAATGTCGCAGATAGTGCTATGAATACCCGTCACAACCTATGATCTATTGTAGTTAGTTTTTTCATTGTTCTATATGGCGAGGTTTCACTTCGTCATTGCAGAAACCTGGTTCCTAGAGTTCCCATAGGTACTTCGGCTGAGACTTCATCTACTCTACAGCTATTGCTGAAACTAATAAAATGATTTCGGGCTGGTATCTTGGGTTTTGTTGGTACGATGTTGTGTGACACTAGGTTAGTTTAATATTGTGCCAACAAATGGTTATGTTTTTCTTGGGTAGTGATGAAATGAATACTGCAATATATGATATAGGGTATGTCATCTTCGACATGTCTATTTTGTCGATGTTCATGTTTCACAATATTCAATATGAGGAGACAGAAGAAATCAAGGCAAGAGAGAAGTTGGTCTATGATCAGATGAAATAGTTCAGAAATCATGCCACTACTTTGGAATTCAAGTCAATGGAACATTGGAAACAAAAGGAAAAACTGCGACATGATAGGAAGTGAAATGAAGATGCTATTAATTTCTCCTGTTGAGGAGTCCCAAAAGCTGATATCATTCCAGAGATGATCCCTGAGGAAAAGATACTAAAGTTAGGGGAAGTCATTAATGCCTTCTGACAGAAGATTGAGGAGCTCGAGGCTAAGCTAGTTCCCAACAAAACTTCTGAAATGGTTGAACATCGATAGACACAATTTCAGGAGGTTGTTCAAGACATTAAGCAAGCAAGGCTTACTGTGCCCAAGTTTATGAGGAGTTCTCTCAGCCTTGGGGATCCTTATTGGAGGATATGGAGATGCAAGATATTACCACTAGCTTATTGCAGTTGCACAAAGTATGGATAGCCTGCGGGGTTCTTTAAAAACTATGCCACCAATTGAAAGGATAAGTAAATATTCTGAGCATAAAACATTACAACAACATATTAATAAACTAAGGATCCAACAACAAAGAAGAACTAACTGGGTTGAATAGATGCAAATAGAGGCTGAATAGGTCTCTGCGACTATTGGCCTAGTACATGATGAGGTTAAGCAAGTGTTGGCGATGGATCAAGGGTGAGGCTATGAGCATATTAGTTATGAAATTGTTGAGGAATTCTCCAAGATGAAAGGAGATGTACAATGATAGGTTGAAGAGGTAAAGAAAGTCTACCAAGACTTTTAGTCAAAGTTGATCACACAAACAATTTTAGTCTGAAGTGGCTCGGGATGAGCCACATGTGAGTGTTGGGGGCCTTTTGGCCCTGGGTTTGTTTTGGTTATTTTGGGTACTAGTTTTTGAAGTCCAGTAAAAGTGTGAAATCAAATGTGACGAAATGGTCAAGAAAGCAGTCAACTCCAGAGTATTAGGCAAAGATCGAGGAAGACTAACTATTTTGACGAAGTCCAATCGAAAGGTTTGTAATTTGGTTAGAGTTTTTGTCCACTTACATTTATGGGATCAGGTAGTGGGCATGGAATGAAAAATAACCATTAGAGCCTATAAATATGTAATGGGTTGGGATATTTGGGGTTAGTTATGTTTCTTAGAAAAGAGAGACCTTTTTGTACTTGATCGAAGAATTATGTAATGTTTCTATCGAATACTAAGTTGAATAAGATCTACAAGGTATGAGATTGATCAACAAGTTGTGTGCACAAATATGATGTAATGGAGTTTTAGAGGAATGACTGTAGGTTGTGTGTGAAGACTTAAAGTGTTCGAGCTACAACTCTTCATAATAAACGAGTGCTTTTGTGGTTTTTCCCATCTTTTGTTTCCATGTTAAATCTTGGTGTCTTTTGTGCATGATGTGTGTATGTGATGAGTTTCTTTGTTTACTAATGCATAAATGGATAATTGTGAATGAATAAATGGATGAAATGACACTACATTGATTATTTATATCGTTATAAAGATGTTGAATGTCACAGATATTTCTATGAATACCCGTTGCAATATTTTATCTATCATAGTTAGTTTTGGCATTGTTCTATATGGAGAGTTTCCCCTTCATCGCCAACGAAACCTAGTTCCTACAGTTCCCATAGGTACTTCAAGTGATACTTCATTTTCTCTGTGGGTGTTTCCAAAAGGGATAAAACACCTTTGGGATGGTATCTTGGGTTTTGTTGGTATGATGTTGTGTGACCATGGGTTAGTTTAATATTGTTCCAACAAATGCTTTGTTGCACTTAGGTAATGATGAAATGAATACTTCAATATATGGTATGGGGTATGTTAGCTTCAACATGTCTCTTTTCCTAATGTTTATGTTGCATAATATTCAACATAAGGAAACAAAAGAAATCAAGGTAAGAGAGCAATTGGTTTATAATATGATGAAACAATTCATAAATAAGGAAATTACTATGGAGGATGAGTCAATGGAACATAGGGAGCAGAAGGAACAACTGCAGCAAGAAAGGAAACGACTGGAAGATGTTATTGAAGCTGCCTACCAAGGATTCCCAGAAGCTGATATCATTCTAGAGATGATCCTTGAGGAAAAGATAGTGAATTTAGGGGAAGTCATCAATGGATTTCAACAGGATATTGAGGAGCTCAAGGATAAGTTGGTTCATAGCACACATCTTGAAGTGGTTGAACATTGGCAGATGCAAATTTAGGAGGTCGTTCAAGACATTAATGAAGGGGAGGATTACTATGCCCAGGTTTATGAGGATGTCTCTCTGTCTTAGGGAGCCTTATTGGAGGATATGGAGATGCAAGATATTACCATTAGAGTTATTGGAGCTGAACAAAGTATGGATACCCTGCGGAGTTTGTTAAAAACTATGCCACCGATTGAAAGGATGGGTAAAGTTGTTGAGCATAAAACATTATAGAAGCAAGTCAATAAACTAGGGATTCAACAACAAAGAATAACTAATCGGGTCGAAGAGATGCAAACAGAGGCCGAACAGGTCTCTAATATTGTTGGCCTAGTGCATGATGAGGTTAAGTAGGCGTTGGTAGTGGCTCAAGGGAGAATCCCTGAGCATATTAGTTATGACACTGTTTAGGGATTTTCCAAGCTAAAGGAAGATGTACATCGATGGGTTGCAGAGGTAAATAAATTCTACCAAGAATTTCAGTCGAAGTTGAACACGCCAACAATTTCAGTCTAAAGTGGCTCAATACAAGCCACATGTTAATATTGGGTGCATGTTGGCCCTGGGTTTGTTTTGGTTATTTTGGGTACATGTTTTTGAATTCCAGTCGAAGTGTGAAGGGTGTTGCGAAGGAATGGTCAAGAAAGGGGTCAACTCTATAGTTTTAGATGAAATTCGAGGAAGACCAATTATTTTGAGGAATTCCAATCAAAAGGTTGGTTACTTGGTTAGAGTTTTTGTCAAATTACATTTATGGGATCGGGTACTAGGCATGAAATGTAAAACAACCATTAGAGCCTTTAAATATGTAATAGGTTGGGATTTTTCGGGTTAGCTAGCTTTCTTAGAAAAGAGAGACCTTTTTATACCTATTCAAATATTTATGTAATGTTTATGTCGAAGACTAAGTTGAATAAGATTCACGAGCCATGAGATTGATTTGCAGGTTGTGCCCGCAGATTTGATGTAATGGAGTTTTGGAGGATTGTTTGTAGGTTGTGTGTGCAGAACTAAAGCGTTTGAGCTACGAATATTTGTAATAAATGAGAACTTTTGTGGTTTATCCTATCTTGGGTTTCCATGTTAAATCTTGGTGTATTTTGTGCATGATGTGTGTATGTGATGAGTTTTTGTTGTTTACTAATGCATAAATGGATAACTGTGAATCAATGAATGGATGAAAGGACACAACACAAATTACTTATATCATAATAAAGATGGTTAATGTCACATATTTTTCTCTAAATACCCGTTGCATTCTCGGATATATCATAGTTAGTTCTGTCATTGTTCTGTATGTTGAGTTTCTCCTTCATCACTGCGGAAACCTGGTTCATGTAGTTTCCATAGGTACTTTAGGTGAGACTTCATCTACTCTATAGGTGTTTCCAAAAGGGCTAAAAACCTTTTGGTCAGGTATCTTGGGTTTTGTTGGTATGATTTTGTGTGAACTTGGGTTAGTTTAAGATTGTTCTAACAAAATGTTCTGTTGCACTTGGGTAATGATGAAATGAATACTGTAATATATGGTATGGGGTATGTTGGCTTCGACATGTCTATTTTGTCGATGTTCATGTTTCACAATTTTCAACATAATGAAATAGAAGAAATCAAGGAAAGAGAGTAATTGATCTATGACTAAATGAAACAGTTAAGAAATTAGGCAACTAATATGGATGCTGAGTTAATGGAACATAGGCAAGAGAAGGAACAACTATGACAGGACATCAAGTGATTGAAATATGCTATTGAAGCTTCTTGTTGAGGAGTCTTAGAATTTAAGATCATTCCGGAGATGATCCCTGAGGTAAAGATATTGAAGTTAGGGGAATTCATCAGTGGATTCTGATAGAATATTGAGGAGATCAAGGCTAAGATAATTCCCATCACACCTCTTGAAGTGGTTGAACATCGATAGATGCAAGTTCAGGAGGTCATTCAAGACATTAAACAAGCAGAGGTTTACCATGACCAGGTTTATGAGAAGGTATCTCATCCTTGGGGAGCCTTATTGGAGGATTTGGAGATGCAACATATTACAATTAGACTTATTTCAACTGAAAAAAGTATGGGTAGCCTGCGGAGTTCATTAAAAACTATGCCACCAATTGAAAGGATGGGTAAAGTTGTTGAGCATAAGAAATTGCAATGGCAAGTTATTAAACTAAGGTTCCAACATAAAAAAAGACCTGACCAAGTCGAAGAGATACAAACAAAGGCTGAATAGGTCTCTGCGACTATTGGCCCAGTACATGATTAGGTTAAGTAGGCATTGGTAGTGGCTCAAGGGTGAAGCTCTAACCATATTAGTTCTGAAATTGTTGAGGAAGACTCCAAGATGAAGGAAGATGTAAAACAATGGGTTGAAGAGGTAAATAAATTCTACCAAGACTTTCAGTCGAAGTTGAACATGCCAGGAATTACAATTTGAAGTGGCTTAGGATGAGCCACATGTAAGTGTTAGGGGCCTATTGGGATTTGGTTTGTTTTGGTTATTTTGTGTGTCAGTTTTTGAATTCCAATCGAAGTATAAACAGAGCTGTAATAGAATGGTCAAGAAAATGGTTAGCTCCAAAATTTTAGGCAAAAAACGAGGAAGACCAACTGTTTTGACGAAGTACAATTGAAAGGTTGGATAGTTGGTTAGATTTTTTATCCACTTGCATTTATGGGATTGAGTAGTGGGAACTGAATGTAAAACGATCATTAGAGCCTATAAATATGTAATGGGTTGGTATTTTTAGTTTTAGCCAGTTTTTTGAGAAAAAAATACCTTTTTGTACCTGATCAAAGAGTTATGTAATGTTTCTGTCGAAGACTAAGTTGAATAAGAGTAACAAGGTATGAGATAGACATGGAGTTTTGGAGGAATGTTTGTACATTTTCTGCGCAGACTTAAAGTGTTCGAGTTGTGACTCTTCATAATAAACTTGTCTTGTTGGCTTCCCAATAGGGCTCAATTTCATAGACTAGAGAAGATTCTGTGTTCGTATTTGTGGGCCAAGTATAGTGAGGATCAAGTGCTCCCTATTGTTTCTTGGGATTTTTTCATATTCCTGATGGTGCTTTTCATTACACTTGTCAGAGAAACTAAATAGCCTTCTCATTAATCTTACTTATCAACCATAGTTTGTAAAACCACTTCGAGTTATCGTGCAAAATATATGTAGGCTACAATTATTTTTATAGAATTGGTTTATCTATTATTAAGTGTAGTAAAACAAACAAAAATAATTCAACAAAGAATCAAAGCTTAGTTTTATCCCTTATCTGATGATTGGATAAGATTCTATGTCCTCTACTAAATTATAACAAGTGTTTTTGTGGTTTTTCCCATCTTGGGTTTCCATGTTAAATATTGGTGTCTTTTGTGCATGATGCGTGTATGTGATGAGTTTTGTTGTTTACTAATGCATAAATGGATAACTATTAATGAATGGATGGATGAAATGGAACTGCAGTGATTATTTATATCATTATAAAGTTGGCTAATGTCGCGGATAGTTCTCTAAATACCCATTGCAATATCTAATATATCGTAGTTAGTTATGTCATTTTTTTGTATGGAGAGGTTCATGTTCATCCCTTTATAAACTTGGTTCTTTCATTTCCTATAGGTACTTTGGGTGAGACATCATCTACTCTACAAGTGTTTTTGAAAGGGCTAAAACCCTTCTGGGTTGGTATCTTGGGTTTTGCTGGTATGATGTTGTGTGAACCTGGGTTAATTTAAGATTGTTCAAATATACATTAACACCCCTCTTATTCATGGATTCTCTCTCAATTGACTATACCACCACTACCCCAATCACAACCAGGTTTCCCTCCTCCTCTGAAACTCTACCCAACTACAGCTGGAGTTGGCTTCATATCCAATTGCAACTAGACCTCCATGCAAGATACTCTTTCTCTGATACCAACTGATGCACGCATGACCTTGGTCGGCTACAAATCAAGTGCACAATAGAATGCAGCGGTCAAAAAATACACACACAACAACAAATGCCAAAAATTATGGCTTTCTATTAATATGAATAAGTTTATAAGGGAAAATTTACAATGCAGAGTCCATGCAATGTTTTAATCATGTCTACTATATTGTTCTCTTCATAACTCAACTCTAGGAAATAACAACCCTTCTCTGATTACCATCCCGGTATTTATAGATTCTCTCTAGCTCAAAATCCTACTCAATCCTTCTTCTAGAATCATCTCGATGCTTCCTGATATGACTCCCATGCATTAAATACTCATCGTCCTCCTCTCACCATATCCTTCCATCTGGAATTATTCACCAACTATCATAACTACGCCATAACTATTCCAACTAGCCCCCTCAATTATGCATGCTTTTGTATTGGTCATCTCGCCATCCCCTCCTCATTGTCGTCAACTTTAATTCGACTTCTTCTACCTCACTGGTCGGAATTTCCTTTGACCGTTATTTCCCCACTAGTCATCATACTTGATCAAACTTTGTGGCATATCTTGTGATATGTTCAACCTCTCCATCTGGTCTCTTATCATAGACCATAATTGGTCGGTATCTTCTTGCTACCCCCCGTTGACACTTGTGCTTCATTACCTATCCTCACTTGGCTAGAGTTGATTGATCATCCTCCAGATGAATTCATTCACTCAGCACGAACCATTTTTATGAGGGCCATATTCCCCTGCATCACTACAAAAATGGAGGTGTTAACATTTTGTTTGCATGTATGAATGCATGGAGTACATTAGGGAAGACATGTACAATTAATCACTTGTGTTATATTTAAATAACAATAGCTATATATGTTCTTTGACCAGTGTGTATGTGAATTTTTCTAACACATGATACTTTATACATGTTCTATGATATTACTCAACAAACCAATGCCAAGGAAATTGTATGCAGGAGGACTATAATCATGATTATTGTTGGTAAAAATTTCAAACACAGGGATTTAAATTACAACTAAAAATAAACCTTGTAAATATTGGCATATTCAATATTCTTTAAATGGATAAGTTCTCACTCGAGATGCTCATGAGAAATATAGAAACATAACTAACAAAATTAAAAACATATGTCACTCATAAGGGAAACATACACCCCATTATACGTCAGTCACATAATTAACACTTAAATTTTAGAGGGGTAATCATTACACACAATCTTTCATACCCATTTCAATAATCTAGTATGTACAAATTCTCTATACTTAGGCTCCTTCTTCCTCATACATTCTCTTGTTAACCAACCAACCAACCAACAAACCAACTCCTTCTTTCGCTTGCAAATTCCTTTAAATACATATAACATAGTTATTTATGGGTTGATAAAACTAACTACCATAATGACATGTTTGTAGTAACAAAATTATGTAAACATGCAAAATACATATCTAACACACAGTTTCTAAACAAGTGGCATGCAATGTGGGGCACTACACACATAATAGCATTGTACACTCAATCTAAAAATATAGTTGCACTTTCAACACTACAAAATAGTGCACCAACAATCCCCCAACACTATGAATGTCTTGCCCTCGATACAATGAAACCTACTTCTACAAATTGGAATCCATAGAAGGAAGCTTTTACTTCAACTTATCAGTAAAATCATGAAATTATGCATCCACTCATGAAATTATACATCTGTAGTGTCAAAATATTGCAATGAAAACTTTCATCTCTTGTTGAAAATTCTTCACATGCTCCAATGTTGTCATCTCTCATCTCAGTTTACCCTTGTAACACATCCAAATGGTGTTTACTGAATTTGCATGAATTTCTATAGATGCAAAATAATTCTTTTCAACCTATTCTTGAGATTCCATTAGTACCACAGTAATATTTTATTTCTCTAATTGGGTTGAACCAAATTCTCAGGTCAAGGAAGATACTTTGGTCTCGATATCTTTGTGGGCATTGGTGGGTAGCTCATGGAGATACTTTTTCTTTCTAGCAATTTTTTTCTTCCATTCCCAAATTTGCTCACCTTTTGCCTACATCTCTGATTTTTTTTGTAAATGCATCCAAAGGAGAAAATTAGAGTTTGCAAGGCTCTAAATCCCCTCCATCCTAGTATTCCCTTTGAAGCATTATTTAATTGTTGCAAACTATTTATCCAAGACAATTTGTTCAAGAGTCGAAATGGTCTTTATATTTTCCTATAATTCCAAATTTTATGCTTGTAATGTTTGAACAACTGGTTGAACCTTGCAAATTTTTTCTCGTGCAAACACTAACAAAGGAACTTCTATAGAACTGGTAGGGATCAAACTAAATACTTCATCAACAACACTTTCCAATGAATCCTACTCAACAACTACATGGGAATGTATTTGGTGTGGTTCAGAATAAGACCTTCCCAAATCCTAACATCGTTCATCCAACTTGCTTATTATGTCAAACATATAGAGGTTTAAATCATGAGAAGCTACCTAAGATAGCTCCAACTATGCATAAGGAAGGTGTTGAGAGGCTTCTCCTATTGCAAGAGTATCATGTACCACTAGATCTAGATGATCGATATGTAGGGATCTCCTCTCAACTCCAGTTCTCTATAATACTTTCCTACTAGGGTTGGGAAAAGATGAGGGTATGAAAGGATTTGATCCTACATTAAGATGCTCTTGAGAAGGTGAATCAAGTGTAGAAGAACTATCTTGAAGCTACAGTAAAAGATACAAATATTTGAGTTGCTAAGTAGTATCTTATTGCAATATTAGATTGGTTGTGCCTCAATATGTGATTTCAACATTATCACAATTTTCATATCTTTCTGATGAACTGGAGAATTCCTCACACTCCCTACTATTCATTGTTGTTGTTGTGGAATCTGGTGCTCTATTTTTATTTCTCCATCTTTGGTACTATGGTTGAATGCCTCGTCAATATATTGTGATTGACCAATGCCTTTCATGTACTATGTGAACTCATTGGGTTGTAATGTTCTAGTTGTGAAGATATTGGTGTATTGGTTCCTTTGGAGTGTGATGTAGACTTGTGCAATAGGATGTATATTATCCTCAAGTGCTTTCCTTTTCCTCTCATAGATTCTCCTCACTTTGTTTGTGCTCATTTATACTTTAAATTAGGTATCCTTGGAGACTTCTTTGTACATAGGAATTCTATAGAAGTTCCAGTTCTATTCTATTGTCCCTTCTTCATTTGAATTTACCTTATCTCTATGATCTCCACTTCTTCGTTCAATGCAAGTTGCATATCCACATGTCACTATGCAATTTCATTTTGAATATTTTCCTCTATAAAAAAGAATGGTAGAATACCTTCTCGATATTTCAAGTTTTCACATGGAATAAAAAACATGATGCAATCAAATTCAAATAAAATAAATTCATTATATTTATCTATTAAGTCCCATGGAATCCGATAGTATTCAATGGTCTCTTGTATCATTTGAGTGTATCATGTTGAAAGGCCAATTTTCTCTATTTGATTATCTCAGTTAATGCCAAACTACTATGTATTGAACTTAGGTTATGTAAATTACTTCATCACTTCAATGTGATATGGTTGACCCTATGGTGGTTTTCAAGTGATCATCACAAAAAAGAGGAGAACCCAACTATACTAAAATTATTTACCATGTTCTTGGGAATCTAAACAATACTAGATGAAATGATTTTGTAGATATTGTTCCCAATACACAATTATGTCTTGTGCACACTTATTTTTTGCATTAATAACTCCCATTGGGAATTCATCCTTCCTACAACGCTAGACCAATTACAAGATAGAAATTGAGAGCAAACCTTACATCATGATCCTGGATAGGAAAAATGATTATACCCCGTGTCCCTTACTGTGTGCCATATTTCTGATAGATCTCTTATGTTGTAATGTTCTTAACCATTATTGGTTCAACTACATCTTCCCATGTGCATGGAAAGCCTGATATTTTATGCACAATATCTAGGTGTAGCATGTAGGCGTGATCTAACCATAAACACTCTCCATGTAACCAACTTAGATAAAACGTCCTTATGAAACTAGAAATGTTGGGACTTCTGCCGAAGTGTGGTACATCTAATAAGTACATTATTCTAGACTACTACATTCCCATGGCCCAATCCTTCAGCACTATCTGTTCTTTTCTTATGGTGATATATTTAATTTTACATAGTGTTGAAATTTAAGTTCTTGAAATTAGGTATCGCCTTATATATTATAATCTAAATACTTCAAGCTAAACACTCTCCCCAAAATAGGTTGTCTTATATGGATCTTTTCATATATATCAATTACACGCATCTATGCCTCCTCGATTTCTTTGGCCTTCATCCTAGCTCATGGTTTGGATGGATTCGACAATTCTATTGTGCTCTTCAAATCTGAACTCTACTTTTCATCACTAACAATCGACTTACTCTTATGGTGTGCTGCTACTTTATTGACCAAATTTTGTGACCCCTTACCCTAATTTGATTCCAAATTATAACATTCTCACTCCAATATCTCACCTTGATTCCTTTCCCTTTTGTATAATTAGGTATCATCCTCTTATTAATGATCAACACAGAGTTTGAATTGGAAAGTCCCTTCATCAATTGATGCCAACCCATTCTACATGCAACAATATCCCCTATCAATCTTCCCGATGTCACATCATCCAACGATTTTCTTTATTGTATCCATCACATCACCTTATTTCCATCACATCTATTATTCCACTCATCATTTTAAAAATATTCCAAATTGTAAACAATAACTAAACCTATTAACTATTGAATAGTGGTCACACCAACTACCCTTATTACAAGACATTCTATAACAACCTATGCCTACTACTTTATGCTTATAACCTACTATGGTACACATGTTTGGCTCTACTTCACTTCAATGGGTCCCGAATTGACCTTAGTATGGATTTAATCTACTTCCATTTACCATTCCCTTCATGGGTTGACCATTCAACTTACCCAATTTCACCACACCATCCTCTATAATGTAAGTTATGCGGAATGGACCTAACCACCTAATCTTAGGATTACTTAGATTCTTAAGAAAATGGTTGTCATATAATACTAATGAACCATCTTCCCTTATCTTCCCACGTATATTATGTTAGATTTATAATGTTTCCAATATGATTATAATAGATATCCAAATAGTTTTCATTATAGCACAATAATCATAATAACTAGGATCCCTAAAAGAAAGACAAGCACAACACAACGAAATAACACATAGATTTCCCTCTAGCAAACTGCAAGGGGGAAAACCTAGCAAATTCTTCAATATAGATTCATTCGATGTGTACCATGTCAAACCAAGATAATATGACCCCAAAAGATAAGAGCAACTTCTTCTTCTCCTTAGCGAACTTCTTCTTCTCTCTCTTATGCCCTTGCTTGGGAAATTTTTGTGTCCAAATGAGAGGAATCTCTGCTCTATTTATAGTCAACGTGTGAGTGACATTTTACCCTAACTAGGACGAATTCTCTTTCTTATTAGGATGAATTATATAGGGAGACTCAAAATAACATTTATATAATAATTATTTTGGGTACTATTGAACCGACTTACAATGGAAGGCTTACATTGAGTCCTTCAATAGTTTTACATAACCAAATACATCAATAACATCCCTCGAAGGAGGTATAACAATAATATAATAAAAGTACAATAAGAATATATTTTGAAGTTACATAATTTTCAATGCTCCCTCTTAACAAGGAAGGTTTTCTATGGTCACAATCATAATCACTAGACATCGTCACTGGATCTCATCACTGATGCTACAAGAATGTACTCTAGCAATTGACTTGTGACATATTTCAAATATATAGATAGCTAGAAGTTCTACAAATACGTCCCCTTTTCATATTGGATGTATATCCACATATCTATACAATGCCAACCCCTTTTCATGCTGGATGTAGCTCCACATATATTTACAGTGCCAATCCTTTTTCATACTGGATGTATCCCACATACAGTGACAACCCTTTTTAATTCTAGATGTAGCTTCACATATCTCTACAGTGTCAGTCCTTTTTCATACTAGATGTATCCCACATACAGTGAAATTCCTTTTTCATACTGGACGTATCTCCATACATATATACAATGTCAGCCCTTTTTCATGTTGGATGTAGCTCCACATACAATGCTAATCCTTTTTCACGCAGGATGTTCGAGTCCTTTTTCACGCAGGATGTATATCCACATACAATCCAAATTCTTTTTCATATTGGATGTATATCCACATACAATGCCAGTCCTTTTTCATACTAAATGTATGCCTCTGCAGTGCCAACCCTTTTCCATGTTGGATGCATACCTTTACAGTGCCAACCCTTGTCCATGTTGGATGCATACCTTTATAGTGCCAACCCTTTTTCACACTGGATGTAAATCACACACACATCTATAGTGCCACATGTTGGATGCAAGTCTTATACATATCTATAGTCCCAACCCTTTTTCATGCTAGATGCACACGTTTACAGTGCTAGCCCTTTCCCATGTTGGATATAAATTACACATGCCTTTCACAGTTCCAACAATTTTTCATGATGGATGTGAATACCAGTAGTCTTCCATAGTGCCAACCCTTTTTCATGTTATATGTGAAGACCACTTGTATGCATTAGGGAATCAACACTCCCTCTTGCAATGAACATCGATATGGAAAACTACAAGCTTGTTCCTTAAGTACTTAACTTCATTCTCAACATAGGCTTGGTCAATACATCGACCATTTTCTTATCTGTTATAATATACTGGAGCTTCACTGCTCCTCTCTGCACCATATCCTTGATATAGTGATACGTTATCTCGATGTGCTTCGATTTATCATGGAACATAGGGTTCTTAGACAAATTTACACAACTCTCGCTATCACATAACACACAAGTCGCCTTTAACTTGAGATCGAAAAATCCTGCAAGAATCTTTCTAATCCACATTACCTCACAGCTATTTGAACAAGCTACAATGTACTCTGCCTTGGCTATATTTAGTGCCACACTTGTCTACTTCCTGTTGAACCAAAAAGTCATGGAAGACCCAAAAATGATGCAGCAACCTGAAGTTCTCTTCCTATCTATGGTACTGCCAACCCATTCTGACTCAACATAACCTTGCAAGATAATCCTTTGATCTACCATATATTTGAGGCCATAATAAATCATACACTTCAGGTAAATCAACACATCCTTTGCAGAAATTAGGTGAACACTTCTAATCTCTACCACGTACTGACTCAATGTGTTCACAACAAAGCATATATCTGGCCTTGTGTTCGTCAAGTACGTCAACGAACCAATCATCTACCTGTATACAATGGAATCAATTGTCTCTAAAATAGTATCACACAACAATTTCAATTTTGATTCCATCGGTGTGGATAAGGCCTTACAATATATCATTCTAAATCTCTTCAGGATATTTGTAATGTCCCAATTCAAAAATTCCCAACAAAGGAAGAATTTTGGAAAATTTGTCTTGACTAGTCTTGACTCTAGGGGATTCGAATGGCTCAAGAGGATCTTGAATTTGGTAGGGACTGATGTGGGGAGACTTAGGAATATTCAATGAATTATCTTATATCTTTATGACAGGTCATAGACATCTACAACTCGATTTGGGAATGATGGAAAAAAAAGTAAAATTACTAGCAATTTATGATGCGATTCCCCCTAGGGTGTGAGAAGAAATGGCTCTCCAAATCCTGTGCAAACCTCCCAAATTGTAAAGCAGAGTATGGGGACTGTAATTATAATTCATTTACTATCATTTTTTATGTTTAATATTTCTGAAACATAGTATTTAATCTTCATATTTGAATGCATAAATTCAGTGATATTTGCTTAAGGGAGATGACATATAAAAGCTCAACTTCGACTGATAAATAGTGCATATAATGGTTCAGAACAGAGAAATATGAATATATACCATTAAAATCATTTCAATACCTCACTGACATAATATAACATTGATCCAAGTCACAATATACATAAGATATACAAGTCCATTGAAATGAGAAATCATCACATAGAAACTAGTCACAACAAAGCTTGGAAATGTGGACATTTGCATATGTATTTGTTCTTATTTCGACTTACATAGAATATGGGTGACACATTATATATCCATGAATCATTCAACCATTCTTAGGCATCAACTGAACTCAATGGGATGCAACCACCATTCACACAAGTGCGCCTTCATAGAAAAACATGGAAATATGGAAGTGGGAATGAGAGAATGGGAGGATAGATGGGTCACAAACAATAGAAGCCTCCTATACACATCAAAACACTCCATGAATCTCCAAATGAGAGGTTATTTTGGTATCTCCCATATCCAACTTGTATTATAATCTCACTCTCTCGAAATTGGCTCACAAGTAGGGTAAGTGAGTACTCACTATGCAATGGACAAGCTAATGCTCTCAAAAATGCCAAAGGAAAATTATCAAATGATCAAAAGAAATTTCCATTCCTCATGACATATTTTTATAACCCTCCTAAGTTCCTCCAAGGTCTAATTCACTCCCATAGGCTTCCTCCAATTCACCCTTGATGTTCAGTAACCTCCATGCCACTTGGCCTTCTCCTCAACCCTTCATCTTCCTCCAAATTCGAATGGCTTCCACCTAGTCCCAATTGAAACATATAGGAGGATATTCTTAGCCCTGGCATGTAATATTGTCATAGGTATACAATCAGGTCTGCAATCAGGTATGACTTGTCATATAATCGCCCATCATTGTTGTCATAAAATGCACGGAATCTAGCTCCACATGGCACCTAGTTTCTTCCTAGACTCTTCCACTTATATGGGGAGTTAATAATCCTCACCCATTCGAATCCTTGGGATCATGATATTTCATTTGACAACTATTCACCTTCCAATAAAATTCCATCACTCATAATTTCGAATTTGGGGTTAAGTCATGACATGTGTAAGGAAGAATCTAGCCACCCAAGGTCTCCATGGACCTCCAAATGTCCTTATGAAGAAATGCAACTTTATTTTCTCCATATTTATTATTTGTATGACCCAAATTAATGTGTAAATAATAAACTAAGGTTCTCTTGGGTCCCATAGGTCCCTTATTGCAATATTTAATGCCTCCCTGTTAGTCGAAAATACACACCTCCTGCGAACAAGAGCTAGTTCCCTAGATCCGAATGGTTCAGGTCTAGAACAAAACACAAACACTGAATGCTAGACTCTCCCTAGATATGGTTAATCAATTGAATGAAATGCCATGATATTTTTCTCAAAGGTTGTCTTAGCTATCCTTGAAACTTACTACAGAAGAACCTGTAAAAGATGGAAGACAACAAAGAAAACATGATATACAATATAATCAACTAGATTTATGCCTGTGACCAAGGAATCAAGCAATACATACATATAAAATAGTAAATATGGGAAAGAAAAGACATTCTTTATTAATAAATGATTGGAGAGACTACAACCTTCATGCCTTGGTGTTGAGAGTTCCTTCCATTGGATCATTGCCTCTAACTTCACCTTGCCTCCAAAGACTCAAGAATGATTTTTACAGAGTTTGGGTATGCAACACAATTCTTCCTCTTTTTTCCCATGGGGGGTGAGCTAGTATTTAAATACATGGGAGGATAGGTATGGTTGAGGATCTCATGGTTGGGGTGGAGATAATATCCTAAAAGGGAGGATACCGAGCTCCATTTGGTCCTAAACCATAGGGATGAGGCTCCACAAAGGTCAACTTCGAAAATCCTCTCGAAGCTTCTATTTTTTCCTTGAAAACTCGAGCACCGCTCCTCCAATGAAGCAAGTAGGAACTGATAAGGGAGCACCACTTCTTGCAGTAAGGACATGAGTGGTGGCACCACATATTTCCCATGTATCAGGAGTGGTGCTGACTTTGGTAACGCTTTTCGTCAATGGGAGAGGAGCATTACCAGATCAACACAAGGAAAAATTACAATGGGTTAACTTCTTCCTTCATTTCTCTAGGGAAAAATTTGATGGATTGGAGCAGTCAAGGGAATTCCTATCTCATAAAACGAGGGTGACGATATTTCAGTATAACAGAATGCCCCCCAAAGTATAATGGCTAGAGGGAAACGATAGGCAATATACTTTGAAAGAACAAGGTATAGTCCTGAGGCAAAGGTCCAATGGTCGGAACTTCTCAAACATAAAAAACTTTATGTAGCACATTTTGATATATTTCCCAAATGAATCACAACATGGTTTCTGACCAATACAACACAGATCAATGTGAGATACAAAAAAGTCATGGCTACTAAAATACAACGTAGATCCATGTGAAAAAGACTCAAATTTGGACATAGCTACTAGACATACAATGTAGATCTATGTCATACAGATGCAAATATGAACACAGCCACAGACATACAAATGTGGATCCATGCAAGGACTCATACAAATACTCCATCACAACCTGGGGAAAGCAATGAGTGCTTAACAAGTACCCAGGGTCTTCGTCTCGTCTTCCATAAAGTACGATTCTATCCATGTGATTACAATGTTCTAATGCCGAACATGGTAGAAACCACTTGATTACTGGTCAATGATGAGAATTGTTAACAAGTGCAAGGGAGATCACCATTGATGTCAATGATTCCCAAGGTACTCTAATACAATCCACTAAGTGTGAATAGATGTTTTGATGTCGAACACTTAGTCGAATCTGTCGATCAAAGGTCAATAATGTGAACCTATGTCGAAAGCGAGAGAATCTTTCGTTGAGGCATACAGATCTCAAGGTACTAAATTTGTTTCTAAGACTAATTCATGGATGATGAGCTGATGTTGACAGGAACAGTCTCATTGAAGGATGGCCATGATGAATCCCACATCGACGACATGAAACTAGAACAAAGTTCTAGAATTTTGGTATGATGTAACCATAGGACTGACTCAAAAGTAAATGACACAAAAAATTTGTTTAACTACAGGTGTAAAATCTCAACATGACTTCCCTTTCAACATCAGGTGGCATGACCGAAGAATTGGTAGCATTGACTTGATGAGGCGGAACACAATGCGACAATGGAAATGACTCAAAGGAGTAGTGTTATCACTAAAAGATGCACCTTGACTGCATAAGGAGCATGGCGAGTGAATCTTTAAAATTGGTTTAAAGGGTAACTGAGTTGATAGAGTCCTGGAGGTATAACAGTACAAAGATCAGGCTGGGGTTTAAATATCAAACAACAAGAAATTTATCATTGTAAAATACAATAATAGGAAAGACTACGAGTATGAATTTATTAAAGGCATGAACTAGGTTCTGCATATAGTACTTAAGGATAACTTCACATTAATCATGAGAATCTAGCAATGGATTAATAAGACCATACACCGAACAAAATCACAACACATGAAATTCAATTATTAAAGCAAAAAGGCAGTTCATATGAACATATTCATTTCAAAGCAGCTAATTCCTATTAACAAAAACAGAGTGCATACATGCCCTGCCTCAGCCCTCGGCTGGAAATATCAGCCCCTTCCACAATGTTTTTACAATGAAATATATATAGAAGATAGCAAAGCTAACATCTTTAGTATTTTTTGGATCTAGTCTAATGAGTTTTTGCCAAGTTTGGATAATCAAACAAGAAAATGACCCATGTCTCTATTTAATAGGGTTATACTTCTAATATGACTAAAACACTTAAATGAAATGCCACTTGCATTCATGGATGAGTATTGATGGGCTCTTTAAGGACGAGTCATCATCTGTCCCTAAAAATACTCCAGCCAAGTCAAATTTGGACTTTTTGACCAAAATTTGTGCAATTTGTCATCTACAGGAAGTTGGTAGCGCAAAACTTATCCTTATTACAATCTTCTAAAATTGACATGGTGTATTTGCATGTCCTTCTAACAACTGTTGCATTTCAGCATGATGTCCTTTTGTATTATGGGATTTTCCTTCCTCTACGTCCTTCAGGAATGTCAAACAATGAAGTGACAACTGAATGAGATGAGGAAGAAGACATCTTCTTTGAACATTCCTTCTCGGCTATTTTTCTCTAATATGTTGATGGCCCAAACTTGCACTTAAAAAATCAGAGTTGACAAAAGACAGAACTTCCCTGAGAAAGATGACTGCTATGATATTTAAGCAACATCAATAATTAAAGTAATCATCTCTTCCCTTATATGCTAAGAATAGAGCCCTACAACAAGTAAATTTTTCCTTCAATTGTCCAAAGTGTCATCATCATCGTCAGGGAGAGGCTGTGCTGCAGCAGTTTCAAGATTTGCCTCATACTACAGTTGTGTGGCCATATCAATCTGAACCTCTGGTGAAGTAAGAGCAGGTGACTCCACAAAATGAAGGTTGGGATCCCCAGAAATTTTTCATCCAAGATAAAGATATGGCTTCTCAAAATTGAAATTACTTTTAGCTGATATTTCATAATATTGAAGATTCTTTTTCCTGTGGAAAGTAACCTGCTTGGATTTAACTTGTCTATTCTTCACATCAACCTTGTTTCCACAAAGGACAATAAGAATATTTTCACAGACATCCTTTTGCATGCTCTTCCAAGGTTTTGAATACCAACCCCTAGAAAGACCCATTGATTTGAAAAGAGTGTTGGTTCAATTTACTGCAGGAAGTTACTTGACGCAGATAACAGATTTTCAACAATAACGTAAGAATACATCTTACTAAGAAGATAAAATAGAGCCTGTGTAGCTCCAAAGACCTTATATTTCTTTGTTTGGCTTGTTCCCTGCAAGAATAAGAGAGATTTCTAACCTACAACTAAAATCCTGATTGAACATAAGGCGTGTCCGGAATGTCGACACAAAAGGAAACCACGAACATATTGCAATGGGGATGAACATAATCATGCCCATTCCTGCATCATATAGACGACCAAGTGAGCGGATCGACTTCCATAATCCAAGCCTCTTCACAATAGGCTTCCATGCAATGGCAAGACATAGAATGCCCCATCCAATTGGTATGAATGCAAGCATATTGGAAAAAAGGTCTGTCACTGTCAAATCAGTAATAACTACAACTAAAAGGGCAGTTAAACATGACATAAATGTAATTCCCTGTATGAGTCGTAGCAACAATTGGAAATTTACTGATACTTTTTGGTTGAATGTGAAAATATTAAATATCAAAATTAGGCCAGCTAATACAATCCATGACCAAGCATAAACCTTAAGGGAAGTGTCATTTCCTGTGGCATGTAATTTGTAGACAATACCATACTAAAAGATGAAAAATTGTAAACTTAGTAAGGTCTCAAATATTCTGCCTCTCACAGAACGAATATGTGCTTGTTCCTCATCCCACCAGGCTTCCCAAATCTCCATTGCAATCTAATTAAGTCCAAAATCTCAACCTTTTCCCACCTGAATGTATTCATGATGAGTGATATTTCCTTGTCGTAACATGGAGTTAAACTCTGCATAGATATCTTCACTAATATTAATAATTCATGATGCCTTGTTTATGCCTCTTCTGGTGATGTGAAAAATTTCGTCAAAAACATCTGGGTGACCATAGTGCATGCGTAGTGACAATATCTGGCTTCGTCTGGGGATGGCATGCTCCCAAAGAGCTTCCTAGAACAAGAATACCAAGTGCCTTCATTTTATTTTTTCAATCTAAAGTGGTACTCTTACTGAAAACTGAAAACTAATTCTATCCTGTACCAGTATTATTTTTCATTGGACTGGAGTCTTTATGCTACTGCAAACCAACAAACTGAAAACCAAACTACTTTACCGCATTGCTTAACCGAAAACAAATCCACTGAATTCAAACTGGAAAATAAACGCTCAAAAAGCGAGCTTATTTATTTACATTGTTCATACTTAAGCAATCAAAAACTTCTTCTCAAATATAGGAAAACTTCCAATATAACCAATCCATAAGTTTATGAATTAGCTAAAATTTGCTTCCATCTCTGAGTATATAAAAGACTAAAAAAACTTGAAAGCACAAACACATACGATCCAAGAAACCATACCCATAGATTTGAAATTCTGTGCTTAAAAGATGAAGGACGCAAGACTTATCACTCTGCTTTGCTTCCATGTAACTTGCTACAGGGTCATATAAATTGTTAGGAGATGCAAATCGAGAACAAGTAACTACCACATCTTCTTGTTTATGTGAAATCACTTCTTGATAGATGAAATTAAATTTCTTTTCTTGGATTGTTGGAGATGAAAGAGAAGAAAATTGAAAATTACCTCCTTGGTCTCTGAAATATCCAACTGAGACAACTACATTTGGTTTATTATTTCCTTGAAACTCTTTGTCTAGAATAGAGGATATGGGATTTATGCTTTCTGAATATTTTTGCTCAAAAAGACACACTATACATTGATTTGGTGACTCAACATCATCACTCTCACTATCCTCGTAGATGTCATACATAGGTCCGTTGCTGAAGCTTTCTGTAAATACTGATTCAAAAGGTCGTTCTTCCAATTCATCTGAGTATTGAACATATATAGGCTCACTGCTTAAAATTTCAATAGGTGCTGAAACATAAATATTTTCCACTCCATTATTGCTCTTTTCAAACAACTCAAGAATGGAAATCAACGGCTTTTCAAATTGATTTTCAACCTTTGATGCATGAGAAAGTATAGTGGACAAATTTAACTTCTCATCATTTCCCTTAATACTTGGGTCAGATTCATGTTCATGATAGAAAGGTTGATTTGAAAAAGCATTTGCATAATCTTCCTCATTATTATCATCTTTTTCATCTAAATTTGAAGTGACATGTACATAAGGAGAAAGAAAATCCTCTTGCTGTAAAACAGAGTTATGAAAAAATACAGCAGACAATAAATTATCTTCTTCCTTCCCAACCTTATCATCCTGCTGATCTGAATTTGAAGTAGTAGCATTCTTAATTACATAATCATGGATTTTACCATCAACTATGAGTTGTGAATCTTCCTCGGAAGTAGCCATAGAAAATATTTCATCCTCATCATGCAATTCATATTCCTCACAACAATTTTCAAATAAAACTCATCTGAAAAGTACCTTTTACAGTGCTCATGGAACACTGTGTGGAAGTCCTTCAAGGATGAAATGTTGGAAGGAGGCAATGAGAAATACCACTCACGTGCATCACCATCCAATGAATACATGAACATATTCATACGAACATCCTCATGTTGTAGATCTAGCAGATTCATGCATTCATGGAACTTGATGAGGTGATCTGCAAGATTATCTTCTCTTCTTTCTCTGAAGATAGGCAGAAAATCTCCCCATTCTGGCATAGTCAGTACTGGATGTGGGAAACTAGGAACTGTAAAAATTTCAAGATTTTCAAACCTCCGAGCCACAATAGCCTTCATTCGATCCTGGGATGGCATTCTGGATCCTCAACAAATGGAGTCGCCTCTGGATTCTTTGGAGTCGCTCGGTGAAGAAATTTGCAGCCACTATGTCACCAGCCTTTTTTCACCATCAAAGTCTGGATATATTCATTTTCGTACAGCCCATGGAAGTATGTCTTCCTTCCTCTGTCCCCGACAATGGCGCCAGAAGATGTTATCACTAAAAGATGCACCTTGACTGCATAAGGAGCATGGCTAGTGAATCTTTAAAATTGGTTTAAAGGGTAACTAAGTTGATAGAGTGTTGAAGGTATAAAAGTACAAAGATCAGGCTAGGGTTTAAAGATCAAACAACAAGAAATGTATCATTGTAAAATACAATA
This sequence comes from Pseudotsuga menziesii, assembly GCA_001517045.1. Lineage (NCBI taxonomy): Eukaryota > Viridiplantae > Streptophyta > Pinopsida > Pinales > Pinaceae > Pseudotsuga > Pseudotsuga menziesii. The sequence continues at coordinate 52,906 of LPNX010580181.1, forward strand.
ATAGGAAAGACTATGAATTTAGGAAAGACATGAACCAGGTTCTGCATATAGTGCTTAAGGATAACTTCACATTAATCATGAGAATATAGCAATGGGTTAATAATACCATACACCAGACAAAATCACAACACATGAAATTCAATTATTAAAATAGAAAGGCGGTTCATATGAACATAATCATTTCAAAGCAGCTAAATCCTATTAATAAAAACAGAATGCATACATGCCCTGCCTCAGCCCTCGGCTGGAAATATCACCCCCTTCCACAATGTTTTTACAATGAAATATATATATAAGATAGCAACACTAACCCCTTTAGCATTTTTTGGATCTAGTCTAATGAGTTTTTGCCAAGTTTGGCTAATCAAACAAGAAAATGACCCATGTCTCTATTTAATAGGGTTATACTTCTACTATGACTAAAACACTTAAATGAAATGCCACTTGCATTCATGGACGAGTGTTGATGAGATCTTTGAGGAAGAGTCATCATCTATCCCTAAAAATACTCCAGCCAAGTCGAATTTGGACTTTTTGACCAAAATTTGTGCAATTTGTCATCTACAGGAAGTTGGTAGCGCAAAACTTATCCTTATTACAATCTTCTAAAATTGACATGGTGTATTTGCATGTCCTTCTAATAACTATTGCATTCAACATGATGTCCTTCTGTATTATGGGATTTTCCTTCCTCTACGTCCTTCAGGAATGTCAAACAATGAAGTGACAACTGAATGAGACGAGGAAGAAGACATATTTTTTGAACATTCCTTCTCGGTTGGTTTTCTCTAATATGTTGATGGTCCAAACTTACACTTAAAAATCAGATTTGACAAAAGACAGAACTTCACTAAGAAAGATTACTGCTATGATATTTAAGCAACATCAATAATTAAAGTAATCAACTCTGCCCTTATATGCTAAGAATAGAACCCTACAACAAGTAAATTTTTCCTTCAATTGTCCAAAGTGTCATCATCATCGTCAGGGAGAGGCTATGCTGCAGCAGCTGCAAGATCTGCCTCATACTGTAGTTGTGTCGCCATATCAATCTGAACCTCTGGTGAAGCAAGAGCAGGTGACTCCACAAAATGAAGGTTGGGATCCCCAGAATTTTTTCATGCAAGATAAAGATATGGCTTCTCAAAATTGAAATTACTTTTAGCCGATATTTCATAATATTGAAGAGTCTTTTTCCTGTGGAAAGTAACCTACTTAGCTTTAACTTGTATGTTCTTCACATCAACCTTGTTTCCACAAAGGACAATAAGAATATTTTCACAGACATCCTTTTGCATGCTCTTCCAAGGTTTTGAATACCATCCCCTAGAAAGACCTGTTGATTTGAAAAGCGTGTTGGTTCAATATACTGCAGGAAGTTGCTTGACATAGATAACAAGCTTTCAACAATAACGTAAGAATACATCTTACTAAGAAGATAAAATAGAGCCTATGTAGCTCCAGAGACCTTATAGTTTTTTGTTAGGCTTGTTCCCTGCAAGAATAAGAGAGATTTCTAACCCACAACTAAAATCCTGATTGAACATAAGGCGTGTCTGGAATGTGGACACAAAACGAAACCATGAACATATTGCAATGGGGATGAACACAATCATACCCATTCCTGCATCATATATACGACAAAGTGAATGGATCGACTTCCATAATCCAAGCCTCTTCACAATAGGCTTCCATGCAATAACAAGACACAGGATGCCCCATCCAGTTGGTATGAATGCAAGCATACTGGCAAAAAGGTCTGTCACTGCCAACTCAATCTTAATAACTACAACTAAAAGGGCAGTTAAACATGACATAAATGTAATGCCCTATATGATTCATAGCAACAATTGGAAATTTACTGATACTTTTTGTCTGAATGTGAAAATATTAAATATCAAAATTAGGCCAGCTAATACAATCCATGACCAAGAATAAACCTTAAGGGAAGTGTCATTTCCTGTGGCATGTAATTTGTACACAATACCAAACTGAAAGATGAAAAATCGTAAACTTAGTAAGGTCTCAAATATCCTTCCTCTCAAAGAACAAATATGTGCCTGTTCCTCATCCCACCAGGCTTCCCAACTCTCCCTTGCAATCTGATTAAGTCCAACATCTCGACCTTTTCCCACCTGAATGTATTCATGATGAGTGATATTGCCTTGCCGTAACGTGGAGTTAAACTCTGCATAGATATATTCACTAATATTAATAATTCGTGATGCCTTTCTTATGCCTCTTCTCGTGATGTGAAAAATTCAGTCAAAAACATCTGGGTGACCATAGTGCATGCGTAGTGACAACAAGTAGCATGACTCATGAAAGTGTATTGACTCAGAGACAAGCTGAATACCCAATTGACTGAATGAAATGTAGATAAGTGCCATGTTCAAAGGTGACTAATAACTGCCATTAATTTCAAATGAAATGTATTTCCCTTCCCTTAATTTCCCCATGATGCTTGATGAGTGCCTCTTTTTGTTTTTACGAGTTCAAAGAGGGTAACAAACACTCGATATGGCTTGTCCTTCGGCCGAGTCCAAACTCATATGTTTGGAGAACCTAAGAAAGGAGGGGTTCGTTCCCAAAAAGGGGTCTTTCAATGTTTAATTTAATGATACCAAGGAAAGAAAACTCACTGTAGTTCATGTTTAGAGAGTCTGAACAAACTAAAGAAGACTTCGAAGGGTCCTTTTTCTTATGATTTAGTCCCTAGGGCCTGAAAAATTATAAAATAATACCTTAGAGAGCTCTTCCAGTCATGATTGGATGGAGTGTAACTTTTTTGTAAGTAGTCCCCCCTTGTTCGAAAGAAGGGGTAAACTATCACCAAGAAGATGACTCTTCAAGTCCTTTCATGAGCGTGAAGAAGAAAATTTCACTCAGCAATATTTTCACATTTTAAGAGTCTAAAAAGAGCTTAAAGAGGACTCTATTAAGGGGCTCTTTTTTAATGATCCAATTTTAATGAGTCTGAAAAACAGTAAAAGTACACTCGATACCTCTTCACTAAGTTTTTAACGAGCACGCCGAAGGTATAAAAGGCACTCAGAACATTTTTCATGCTTGAACCAGAGCATGAAAAAGTGATAAAGTAAGCTCAAACCAGTTTTCATGTTTTAACCAGAGCACAAAAAATGAAAAGTAAGCTCAAAACCATCTTATTGTTTTTAGCGAGCTCGAAGATCGATTAAAAGAATGCTCAGGGTATCTGCTTCATTTTTTAACGAGCTTGTAATAGAATAAGAACTATGCTCAAAATGACTTGTTTCGTTTTTGCACAAGCTTGAAATGGAAAATAACTATGCTTGAAACATGGTTTCATTTTTTTGCAAGCTTACAACCAAAAGGTAAACTATGCTTAAGGACATCCATTTCATTTTTTAACGAGCTTGAAATAGAAAATGAACTATGCTCAGGAATGGTTTCATTTTTATGCAAGCTTAAAACCAAAAGGTAAACTATGCTTAAGGAGACCTACTTCATTTTTTAACAAGCTTGAAATAGAAAATGAACTATGCTCTACAACATGTTTCATTTTTTAACGAGCTTGACACATAATAAGAACTATGCTCACAATGACCTGTTTCATTTTTACACAAGCTTGAAACAAAAAATAACTATGCTTGAAACATGGTTTCATTTTTATGCAAGCTTAAAACCAAAAGATAAACTATGCTTAAGGACATCCATTTCATTTTTTAATGAGCTTGAAATAGAAAATTAACTATGCTCAGGAATGGTTTCATTTTTATTCAAGCTTGAAACCAAAAGGTAAACTATGCTTGAGGACATCCATTTCATTTTTTAATGAGATTGACATAGAATGGGAACTTTGCTCTAAAATGGTTTCATTTTTATGCAAGATTGAAACCAAAAGGTAAACTATGCTTGCGGACATCCATTTCATTTTTTAACGATATTGACATAGAATGGGAACTTTTCTTAGGAACTTGTTTCATTTTTTAATGAGCTTGACACAAAAAAGAAACTATTGTCACAAACATCTGATTCATTTTTTAACGAGTTTGACACAGAGAAAAGAAACTATGCTCGTTAACCTGTTTCATTTTTTAATGAGCTTGACACAGAATAAAGGAACTATGCTCAAAAACCTGCTACCCAACATGATATCCAGAGGTTGGTAGGTTTCCCACCCCTTTACATAAAATATAGCGGCTTAACTTCTGTATGATGTACAGAGGATGGAGCCATGCCCCCCATTTTACCTATGATGGGAAGAATATAACTAGAAGGGGAAGGAACCACAAGAACATGCGGCACATTCAAGGAATTCTGATGACTAGGAGTAATGCGATGGTCAGGTGTAACAAAGGAAAGTTGATCAATGGTCACAATATTCCCATCATGGGGAAAATGCATCACTCTAAAAAGTGTGGACACTACAGCCTTCATGGCATAAACATAATCACGTCCAAGGAGCAGATTAAAATATAAAGGACCTTAGACCACCATAACATCAATACAAATAGTTTTCCCTCCTAATGTAATAGGAAAATGAGGAAGGATCCCTAAAGGTGCAGTAGATCTTCGATTAAAAGCCAGTATATGATCGTTGGCTAGCACAAGCTAAGGAGAACCTAAATCTTTCCAAGCAGTTGAGGATAGAATACTAATAGAAGCCCCTTCATAAACAATAGTGCAAAGTATCCGCCTAGCAGTAACATTCACAACTATCTGGAAAGGAACACTCAAATGAAGACTAGACTCTATTAGGTTAGTCTAGTCAAAGGAAATAACCTCAGTACTTGGAGAGGGTTCTGTCGAAAGAGACAAAATTTCCTCTTATCGAGAACAATCAGAACGAAGCATAAAAAATTCGGCAGGTTTAAGTTCATTCTCTACTAGAAGAGAAGAACAAGACAAAGATTTGGTCAAAGCGACTACTTCAGTCTTAACAATCTTTGATGAAAGAGTGGGATCAGGTGGAGATGATGTCAACTCAACCACTTTAACTTCACTCTTCAAAAGAAGAGTGGAATCAACCACAGATGAATCTGAATTGTCCACTTGGAATTCACTCTTGGAAGGAAGAGTGGGATCGACCACGAATGAAACCATATCGACCACTTGATCAACCAGTGGGGGTTCAAGAGACAACTTACGATAACCTGTTGGAAGCTGTTGATGAGAAACAATAATATCTTCCAACAACTTAGAAGCTTCATCCATGTAGGGACAAAGGTAAGTAAAGTGCATTTCCTTACAGAGCAAGCAAGGATTTCTGACTTTACCCTTTTGACTCTTAACCATAGAGTCACTAGTTGAGGGGGAATCATCAGTATGATGACCAAAGGATAATGACATCTCTTTCCGGAAAACCTTATACCACTCTTCTAAAACTAGGTTCATACCATGACAATCTTTCAGAAGGTGATCACCCTTGCAAAGCCTACAAGGGAATTTGGGCTTACGCAGTCTTTGGGTGTGCAGATCAACACTCTCTACAATGGGAGGAGTAATTGGTTGAGACTTGGTTTTTTGTTTATTTTTCTTCTTCTTAATCTTCCTTTTCTTCTTCTTCTTATCCACCTGACTACTTGTACTACAATTTTCAACAGGCGAAGAAGGAGAAACGGGAGAAGAGACATCTGGTGAAGAAGGAGAGAGATCAACATGAGGTTGATGCTCTCGCGATGAAGGATTAGGATATGAAGCAACTGGTGTACATGGGATAACTGGATAGGAGAATAACCAAACAGGTAATCCAATAGTCAATCTAGGAAGGCTTAACGTAGCCATGAGAGGAGGACCAACATCCCCATATGGAGGGAACACCAACTGGCTTGGGTGCATTGCCCAAGTTAGCACTGCTCCTGATACATGAGCAAGAAGTGGTGCCATGACTCATGTCCTTACTATAGGAAGCAGTGATCCCTTATTACCGCCTGCTTGCTTCATTGGTGGAGTGGTGCTCGAGTTTTTGAGGCAAAAAGAGAAGCTTCGAGAGGATTTTCAAAGCTGACCTCCACAGAGCCTCATCCCTATGGTTTAGGACCAGGTGGAGCTCGAGATCCTCCCTTTTAGGATCTTATCTCCACCTCACCCATGATATACTCAACCATACCTATATTTCCATGCCTTTAAATACTGGCTCACCCCCCATGGGAAAAATGCGGAAGAATTGTGTTGCATACCCAAACTCTGTCAAAATCATTCTTGAGTCTTTGGAGGAAAGGTGAAGTTAAAGGAAAGGATCCATTGGAAGGAACTCTCAACACCAAGGCATGAAGGTTGTATTCTCACCAATCATTTATTAATAAAGAATGTCTTTTCTTTCCCATATTTATTTTTTTATATGTATGTATTGCTTGATTCCTTGGTCACAGGCATAGATCTAGTTGAAAATATTGTATGCTATCATGTTTTCTTTGTTGTCTTCCATATTTTACAAGTTCTTCTGCAATAAGTTTCAAGGATAGCGAAGACAACCTTTGAGAAAAATATCATGGAATTTCATTCAATTGATTAACCAGATCTAGGGAGAGTCTAACATTATGTGTTTGTGTTTTGTTCTAGACCTGAACCATTTGGATCTAGGGAACTAGATCTTGTTCACAGGAGGTGTGTATCTTCGGCTAACAAAAGTGGTGACTCTACTGGGGAACCTTAGAACACTCTTCTAAAACTAGGGCCAGACCATGACAATATTTCAGAAGGTGATCACCCTTGCAAAGCCTACAAGGGAATTTGGGCTTACGCGGTCTTTGGGTATGCAACACAATTCTTCCTCCTTTTTCCCATGGGGGGTGATCCAATATTTAAAGGCATGGGAGGATAGGTATGGTTGAGGATCTCATCGGTGATGTGGATATAATATCCTAAAAGGGAGGATCTCTAGCTCCAGCTGGTCCTAAACCATAGGGATGAGGCTCCACGGAGGTCGGCTTCTAAAATCATTCGAAGCTTCTCTTTTTGCCTTGAAAACAAACAATGCCAAGACAAGATAAGAACCTCATAAAAAAAATTAGACACATATATTATTCAATCATATGAGACAAGATGTACCCTAGGGAAACCCTCCAAATTCAAAAGATGAATAACCCAACAATTCCTTGAGCATAATATATATATTTGCAGAGAATTATTTACAACACATTAGCATATTGCCCGATCAGAGATATCACCTCAGCAGTAGAGAAGAGAGATCCACTAAAACTATGATGATGAAATCTCCAAGTTCCCAACACTTTAATAACAAGTTAGAACAACCTTCCATTCAAGGAATAGTGAATATGCTTCACAAGGAATGCTCCTAGATCATCATAACTTCGAATTGATTGGAGGGCAATCAACACTGGTGCATGTGATCCTCTCCATGTAAACATTAGTGCCCTTTCTACACTAGTTCCAAGTCATTGTCATCGAATTCTCCTCCTTGCACAATAAATCTAACATACCTTCGAAGAATAGATTTTGATTGAATACCAATTGATTTTTAACTGAACTTCATCTTCAACTGAATGCATTCCCACTAAGTTAATGGGATAACTGAAATTTACAGTGATTCACCTTTCGTGCCATCCATGCAAATCACTTATTTATTATTATTAGCTATGCATGGATCTTCTTAGTTGACTAAATGTTTCTCACTTAGTTAACATACTACCTTAAGTGTCATTAGTGCTTCACCCTTAGTTTCATCCATGCAAAGCATTTGCATGGAACATTGGAAGTTTGTTTTAATTAACTAAAACACATAAGATTTAACTAAGGCATTGATTGAGGCATTCATATTTAACTGAATATTTACAACTGTATCATACTTAGATATCTTTAGGCAATTCATACTCTCTCTCTCTCTCTCTCTCTCTCTCTCTCTCTGCTTATCTCTTTATCATTTATCATTTACTGCATGGTCCACATGTGTATTTATTTGTCCATCTTATCGTATTATACTCAGAAGAATTGTCACACATACTAATGATCATATATATTACCCCGAACCATATATTCATATGCTAAAATAATTCACTCTAGAGGTGATTAGTCTATAGAGGAGACTTAATAGCTTTATCCGTCTCGAATGACCATAGTTAGTAATACGTCACATAGTATAATTTACCTAGTAAAGTATGCCACCTCAACAAATGAGGTCCACTTGAATGAGTACCCATTCTATGGATGACTTCATTACGATCATTGCTTGATATTACTCACAAGCCCCTCTCCAGTTGAGGAGAACCATCTCATAGGGTATTGTCTATGAGAATCATTTGACTTGATACAACACAAGTCCAAACTTGATACAACACAATTATATAGTCTTGATACAACACAAGACTTCAGACGTACTATTATCCCACCTCAACACATGAGGATATAGATAGGACTTTATACAACACAAATCCTGACCTTATACAACACAAGTCCAGAGAATGAATCCTGCTATTGTAAAATCAAAATTCCCTTTTAGCAAGGAATACATTCTTTGCTACCGAGAATTTTATTCCATACCAAGCTTATCTCAGAAGTATCTCAACTTTGTTACTGATAGCAAATTTTCCACACATTTGCAATCTTCTCATAAGTAGCTATGTACTAAAATTTCACTTTTCATGACCATGTCTCCGATGAAGTAAAACTCCGTCTCAATGTGTGTTATCATAACACATAGGGTTTTTCAGAAAGTTTGACTATTAACACCTAATAACTATAGGCTCCAGTATTTCACCCTAGTAGGTAGCTTCCCAAGCTACACTAATCCTTACCAAGTAGTATTAATTCCAAAACACATTTTATTTTGTAGTAATCTGATATTGCTTCTGTAGTACTAGTCGCAATACACTTAGCTTTTGTAGTACTAGCTACAATTTGAAACGGTTATCTCAGGCTAAAACAATAGTTGGAAAGAACAATAGGTCTACCATATATCAATTACAATAGATAACCTATTATAATGTACCTTAAAGGTACTCAAACATATTCCTATCAAAAATCATAAATACAACAAGTGTGCTATGTACTTTTAAGAGACTAACCAACTACTTATTCATAGTAGCAGCATCTGGATCTGATCCAGAATGTAGTTTCCCTAGACTAGAAACCATGGATTTCAAATCCATCATATACAATAGCATACATCATTTGTGTAACATCATGCAGAAAGGAATTTTCATCTTTCTTTTCAAACTTCAACATTTTTTTACTTCAAGAATCTTCTACTATCTCGAGAAGTTCTCGGTGAGTTTGAAATTTTAGTGATGTTCTTCAAGGACCGATCACTTTCATAGTGATTTTATATTATTCTCTTTATACTGTAGCACCCCAACTACCTATCCAAGAGGTTTAATTGTTACCTGATTGTCCTGACTATAACTATTCTCGAGTATCCAATAGTCTCTGAGACTTTGACTAAGTCTCTTCTTATGTATTTTTTCTCGACAAGGTATACCACAACCCCTAGCTATGTGAGTCATGTACCATGAATAAATGGTGGGGAATTTATCTGTTGTTTCCTGTGAAGACACTTAAATACTCCCTCTTCAATTGGAAGAGTCTTTCTATACTATACCAAGTTTGTCCTGGACAGAGGATTAGTAAAAATGTTGGCAATGCTGCTCATATGTGGATATGTACCATGTATCGGATATAACTGACTAGGAACCTCATAAATTTTTATTGATTTAGAACATGCTCTATCTAGAGCAGCATATGCTATATTCCACGATCACTTCACTTTTCGGAATTCATATATATTTTAACTTTATTACATTGTTCAAGACATATCTAAGTCCACATACACTTGTACCAAGTAGGTACCATAACACATGATTTGTTGTACATGTCTATGTACAGATTGCAAAGAATATAACCGATCTTGGTGTTTAACCAAATACATCTCAACTGACTTTGAGATCTTCCAAATCTGAAGTAAGAATTATCAACTTCAAATTTATCTTTATATGTGTGGCCATGGACTTACAATCCATCATCCTAAAACTCTCCGGGCTCTTCTACTTCATATTTTCCTTAAGGAAAATATTTATCTGGTGACCTCCATACCTCTATTCTCAAGAAGCATAACAAGAATCTTGAATATTGTTCTCAACTTAATTTTGAATATGATCATCATGTAGGTCTCTTCTTAATAGAAGATGCATCAACTTGTTTCATTAGTTCTTTAGGAGCTAGCAAATCTAGCTTCTCCCTCTCACCATCAGGATGTGAGAATCATAATTTGGATCCTCCATCACGGATACTCATGCTCATCTATGTATGAAACTCTTCTTGGAATATAAATGTAAATAAGATAATTTAATTATCTTCAGGAGTCTTTACATCTTTCATAATAGTATTAGGGAATCTATTATGTCTTCTTTCTAAGAAGCATATGAGCCTCTCGATCTGCTCTCTTTCAATATCAGCCATTGGAATGACTCCAAATTCATGTCATTCTTCACTTGTAGGTCAGGACATGTGGATTTTCCCTACAAGACAAATTATTCTCATGGTTAGAACTATTTTTTACTCATGAATTTTATTCACATGAATACTTTCAGTATACCATTAATGGTTCATATAGTTATGTATACATATTAAATCAATGTTTCGACTTAACCCCATTCATATTTCATAGATAAATTATGCAACCCCATATTCATATCTCATGAAACAATCATGCATGCCTTATATTCATATCTCATGAATAGTCATGCAACATTATATTCATATCTCATGAACAATCATGCATGCTTTATATTCACTTCTCTTGAACAATCATGCAACCCTCTACTCTTATTAATTTGAACATAACATGAGTTTTACTATTTACCAATAAATAGAAGGATTGTAACATATGTTTTTAATCATGTTATACTACAATTCCAAATCCCGGGAATTCAGATTTCTATATGGATGTAATGAAACACATTAAAAAACATATAGATATAAAGAGCATATAATAAACAAAATACAAGTGCTTATATTTTATTGTTTTGTGTGCTCCCTCTTGATCTCATCTTCCTTGCAAAGATTAATAGAGTACCTTGGTCTTGACCTCCTTGCAAATTTGACTGCATGTAGGAGGTAGCGAATCTTTGCACGGGGAAACTGGATCCCATGCAACCTGGAGCAAATGCTCTTCTTTAGATTAAACTTCTTTCGATGATCATCATCCTCTTCTTCGAATGAGTTCTCAACTTTATGAGGCTCTCACTCATTATGGAATGTATATTCCAAAAGATATATTTTATTTATTGAATTGATGCATTTTTACAAGGAGTACAACGTGGATTTATACAAATCAAGGGTCACAATTAAATGATGTGACCTAGCAAGTTGTTCGTTAATAAATAACAAATTACTAACTAAGTTACTAAACTATTTAGTTTTATTACAAGTCATCCCTCTCTGAAATACTTTGTCCACAAAGTATTGGTAAGGATGGGTGGTGCGAATGAAAATATTCATTCTCCCATGTAGCTTCATCATCTGGTAAGTTTCTTCACTTGATAAGGTATTCGTTGACTATTTTAGAGAGAAGTGTTCTGGTTTTAATTTCTAAAATTCATTATGGTTCTGGAACTATTTTTCCTTCATCATTTAACATAGGAAATTCAGTTTGTATGTGAGTGGTTGAGCCCAATTTCTTCTTTAGACATGACACATGGAAGACGTCATGTATTCTTCCTTATTTGGGATGTCTAGAGCATAGGCCATTTGTCCCACTCACTTTCGAACTTGATATGGGCCATAGAACTTGGGTGCAAGTTTATTATTTTTGGAATTTTTTAGTGAAATTTGTTTGTACGGTTGAAGGTGAACAACCCCCCAATCGCCCACTTCAAATTCTCGATTGGTTCTTTTTGAATCTGCTTGTTGTTTCATGTGGTTTCTTGCTTGTTCAAGATGGTTCTTCAAAATGTGGACAACCTCATCAGATGTCGCTAGGTAATATCTTGCTATTGGAACTTTTAAATTGTTGATGACATATTCTCTTGCTGTAGGAGGTGGATACACATATAAGGCTTCAAAAGGTGACATTTGTATTTATGTATGATATGCACTATTGTACCACAATTCTGAAAGGCATATCCATTGCACCCATTGAGTTTTTCGATTATTCACAAAATTCCCCAGGTATCCTTCAAGGCATTTGTTTACTACTTCATTTTTTCCATCTGTCTGGGGGTGGTATGAGTTACTCATAGTTAATGAAGTCCCAACTTGGAGGAACAATTCTTTCCATAAGTTGTTGGTAAATTTGGGGTCCCTGTCACTAACAATAACCTTGGGAAACCCATGGAGCTTAAATATATTCTTTACATAACTATATACGGCTTGGATTGCTTTTGCTTTGGATGAAATACTAATTAAATGAGCATATTTTGTTAATCTGTCAACAACTACAAATATACTATCCTTTCCTTCTGATGTAGGAAGGATGGTGATAAAATCCATGGATACCTTATACCATTTTTGGGCTGGAATATGAAGGGATTGTAGGAGACCGGTAAGAGCCACCATTTCAAACTTCTTCCTTTGACAAGTATCACATTCAACCACATATTTCTGGATATCAGTCTTCATTCCCTTCCAAAAGAAGGATTGGCAAATATCGTGGTATGTTTTAAAGAAACCAACATGGCTAGAGGTCAGGGAGTCATGGTTCTCTTTTAAGACTTGAGTTTTGAATTTTGATGTACTAGGTAAATATATTCTTTGTTTGTACCATAGTATGTCTATTTCCCATGAATATTTGGAGTTTGTTGATTTGTTATTTTCAACTTCTTCAATTATCTTCCTTGTTTCTAGGTCTTTCACATACTCAATTTGGACTTCTGAAAGTCATTCAGGAACAACTATGGATATGGAACATAGTGAGGCATCATGGATATGGCACACAGTGAGGTATCACTCTCATGTTTTCTTGATAAGTTGTCTGCAACCCTATTCTCCTTACCTTTTTTATACAAAATGTTGAAATCAAAGACTTGGATTTTGCTTACCCATTTCTGTTATTCGGGAGAGATATTTTTTTGAGTTAGAAAATACTTCAGGATGTCGTGGTCTGTTTCAACAAGAAATTTTTCCCCGAACAAATATTGCTTCCATTTAACAAGGACATGCATTATTGCCAACATTTCCTTGTCATATGTGGATTATTTTTGCTCACTTGGTTTTAATTTTCAGCTTTCGAAAGCAATGGGATGTTTATCTTGCATGAGAACAACTCCTAAGCATGTCTCTCAAGTGTCACATTCAATATTGAATGTCTTCATAAAATTAGGAGATGTTAACACTGGTGTGGATGTCATTAGGATTTTTAATTGTTCAAAACAAGTTTCTGCATCCTTATCCCATTTGAAAGCATCCCTTTTTAATAAGGATGGTAGGGGTTCTACAATTTTGGTGTAGTTGTGAATAAATCTTCTATAATAACCTGTTAGACCCAGAAATCCTCTTAACGATGTAATTGAATTGGGGGAAGGCCACTATGTGATCACCAATATATTTTTTTGTGATCGACCTCAATTCCCTCAGCTAAAACAATATGCCCTAAAAATTCTATTTCTTTTCCCCGAAACTACATTTTGATTTGTTAGCATAAAATTTGTTTTCTTCTAGAAGCTTCAATATTGTTTCTACATGCTTGAGGTGCAAGTTCCAATTTTTACTATAACGGATATCATCAAAAAACACTAGCACGAACTTCCTTAGGTACAAGAGAAACAAGTCATTCATTACTGCTTGAGATGTTGTCATAGCATTGGATAATCCAAACGACATCACTCGAAATTCATATATACCTTCGTGGGTGCAGAAAATTGTTTTGGGGACATCTTCTTCTTGAATACGGATTTGGTAATATCTTGATTTTAAGTCTAGTTTAGAAAAATACTTTGCACCATGTAGCTCATCCAATAGTTCGTCAACAAAGGGAATGGGGAATTTATCGTTTATGGTGACTTTGTTTAACGCTCGATAATAAATGCAAAGTCTATACGATCCATCTGTTTTCCTAATGAGTATGACTGGTGCAAAGAAAGAAATCTTACTACGTGTAATTATTCCAACATCTAATAGTTCCTGCTCCAAACATTCGATCTCTGATTTGTTCCTGTGAGATTGTCTGTATGAATTTTTTCTAATTGGAGTTTATCATGGCATCAACTCAATGATGTGATCCCTAGAACATGGGGGTGGGAGACCATGATGATGGTTTTGGAAGATGTCACTATGTTCCCCCAAGAATTTTTCTAATTCACGTGGACCAGTATTTTGTCTTTCGTCGGCTATCATTTACATAGCATAGCAGTGTAAGAAGAAGGCTTGAGCTCCATTTTTTATCATCTTTTCCATTTTATTAGATGAGACAATTTGGGTAGGGGGGAAGTTAATACTATAAAGCTTATATTTCCTCCCATTTTCATAGAAATTTATAAACTGTTCTTGTAAGTTTAATCTAGCCATCCCCAGTGTTTCCAACCATTGTGCACCTAAAACAATGTGAACCCCTTCGATTTCCATAGCATACATTGGTGATCTTAGCTTGTAGTATTTTATAGCTAGTTCTACTTTATGGCATTTACTATCACACGGTGTGGTCTTGTTTCCTGGTATTGATACTTGGAAGTTGGAGGTAGGGTATATAAATATGTTTAATTGTTTTGCTACCCTAGTGTAATATATGAAGTTGTGTGTACTCCCACTATCAACCAACACCATCACCTTAGTTTTCTTGATATGGACAAACAATTTTAGGGTTTGGGGTTGAGAGATACCTGTCATTGCATCCACTGAGAGCGTTCGTGTGATGTTATCCTCCTCTTTCCCAGTCTCATCGATATATGACTCTGTGTCGGAGGAAGGTGTGTCACTTGATTCTTCATAATTATTGTCACCAATATTACTTTTTTTGCACAATAATAGATTCTTATTTTTACACTTATGTATGGATTCCAAATAGGGTCATTACACTTACGCCATGAATTGTCGTTCTTTATCCCATTTTCTCTTAGGTGGGGTGGTATGTAAACTAACGAACGTTGTGATTTTTTATTTTCTTCAATTAATTTTTCTTTTTAATGGGTTCGTTCCACGATTTTGACATCTAATAATTTTATCTCGCTTGGAATACTCTGTTTCATCCCACCAATGGCAGTTTGCAGGAGTTGTTCTTCAGTTATATCTTGGACACAAGTGGACATGACCAATAGATTACTAAAATATTCATCCATAGTTCCTTCTTGTTACAAATGAGTGAGCTTGTTGTAGGTTTCAGCTTCTTCCATGTTTTGAAATCATTTAAAGACATTTTTCTTGAAGGTGTCCCCGTCTCTAACTAGTCTTCCTCCCTTTATTGTTGAGTCCCACCATAAGAACCAATCACAAGTAGTTTTATCCATGTACATTGTTGCAACATTCAATTTGTCGTCACCACCATATACATTGTACATTTCTAAATATTTTTCGATTTTGTTGATCTATCGAATCTCGTCTCGATTATTTTTGTCATCAAACTTTGGTAAATCGATCTTGACTTTGTGAACAACATTGTGGGTTGGGCCTGTATGTGAGTTATTTCCTCCTCTAACTTGGTCTCTCAGTGACAAAATTTTGAGCTTTATGTCGTGAATTCCCTCATCTTTTTGCTCAAGCTTTGCCAGTATCTTTTGAAATGGATTATCTTCTGACTTTATGGATGCATCCTTGTTCTCTGGAGGGTTTCTCTCTATATTTCTTGTATTCATCTTGTTGAGCTTTAGATTTGAGAATATATAGCTATTACAATATTATTTTATAATAATAATTTATTATTAAGAATGGTAATAATAAATTTATTATAAAATTTTAATAGTTTTTTTAAATAATAATTATTATCAATGATAATAATATATTTTCTAATATTTATATTGTTTTGGATGAGAGTATGGAGATAGGAGATATTTGAGAAGAGAGATGGGAGATGGGAGAATTAGAAAATAAAACAATGAGCTAGTTTTATAAAACCATGGGCTGGTTTGTTTGTTTTTTTTTAACTTTTAACTTTATCCTTCTTATTTTCCCTTTTTCTTCTCTCCCACGAGGAGCTTCCTTTATTTCTTCAAATATTTAGTAATTGAATGGAACCACGAGCTTTGACACCAACTTGGAATGTATATTCCAAAAGATATATTTTATTTATTGAATTGATGCCTTTTTACAAGAAGTACAACGTGGATTTATACAAATCAAGGGTCACAATTAAATGATATGACCTATCAAGCCGTTCATTAATAAATAAAAATTACTGACTAAGTTACTAAACTATTTAGTTTTATTACACATTACAAACAAGATCCATTGAAGAAGGATAATATTTAATTCACAAATCCTTGGGTCATTCAACCAATTTGTCCATAACACGAGTTGTGGAAACTTCATCCTCAAATACATGATTGTATCTCCCAGACCGTTGTGAATTTTTTAAATTCGTTTGCGATTACGCTAAATCAGCCCATTTGGGAAGCGAGTTTTCAATGGCTTTTCCAAATTCTTCACAGTTTGATCATAAATGATTCACGGTTTTTGTTACCTGGAATAGTGATGTGAATGATGCATACTGACTTGCTCTGGATTCGGCCTGCATTGGATAAAGGATCCTCCACCACTGTGGATATGTAGACATATAATAATGCTCCTCAAGAGTGTTTAATACTCTCGCCTTCCATGTGTTGAAGTTGGAAGTTCCCTTGAGACGATCTTCTGGTCACACAAAGATCAATGCCATGGCTCCATGATTTTGCTCAACTCCTCAAGATCACATAGGCTTTAGTTTGTTGCACAAAGCGAAGCTCCTTCACATCCTATGCTTTGATACCATGTTAATATTTTGATAAAATATGGAGATGTTTGAACTTTAAAAAAATTTCAATCAATCACTACATATATGAATCTCATAAAGCAAATCAGCCACACAAATTATTCAACCATATGAGACAAGATGTACCCTGGGAAAACCCTCCAAATATAGAGGATGAGAAACCCATCAATTGTTTCAGTATAATAGATAGATTTGTAGATAATGGTTTAAAAATATTAACATATTGGCTGATAAGAGATGTCACCTTAGCAGTAGCGAAAATAGATCCACTAAAACTCTGATAATGAACTTGCTAAGCACCCAACACTTTAATAACAAGTTAGAACAACCTTCCATACAAGGAATAACGAACAGGTTTCACAATGAATGCTCCCAGAGCATCATAAATTGAATTGACAGGAGGAGCATCAACACTGGTGCATGGGATTCTCTCCATGCAAACATTAGCGCCCTTTCCTCCCTAGTTCCAAGTCATTGTCCTCATACTCTCCTCCATGCAAAATACATGCTCCATACCTTCCAAGAATGGCTTTTAACTGAATGCTAATTGTTTTTGAACTTAACTTCATCTTCAACTAAATGCATGACCACTAAGTCAGGGGGATAACTGAAAGTTACAGTGCTTCACCTTTAGTGCCATTCATGCAAATCACTTAGTTAACATACTATCTTAAGTGTCATCAGTGTCGTCCATGCAAAACATTTGCATGGACCACTGTAAGTTTCTTTTAATTAAATGAAACACATAAGCTTTAATTAAGGCACTAATTGAGGCATTCATATTTAATTGAATCTTTACAACTGTAGCATACTTAGCTATCTTTAGGCAATTCAAAAAATCTCTCTTTCTCTCTACTTATCTCTTTATTATTTATCATTTACTACATGGTCCACATGTGTATTTATTTATCCATCTTATCATATTATACTCAGAAGAATTGTCACACATACTGAAGATCATATATATTATCCCAAACCATATAGTGATATGCTAAAGTAATTCACTCTAGAGGTGACCAGTCTCTAGAGGAGACTTAATAGATTTATCCATCTCAAATGACCATGGTTAGTAATACATCACATAGTATAACCACTTTACCTAGTAAAGTATGCCACCTCAGTAAATGAGGTCCACTTGAATGAGTATCCATTCTATGGATGACTTCATTAGGATCATTGCTTGATATTACTCACATGCACATCTCTAGTTAAGGAAAATCATCTCATAGGGTACCGTCTATGAGAATCACTTGGCTTGATACAACACAAGTCCAGGCTTGATACAACACAAGTCTATAGTCTTGATACAACACAAGACTTAAGTACTAGCATCCCACCTCAACACATGAGGGTATAGATAGGACTTGATATAACACAAGTTCTGACTTGATAAACACAAGTCCAAAGAATGACTTATGATGTTGTACAATCAACCAAGATGACCCCAAAAGATAAGAACATCTTTTTCTTCTCCCATCGGACTTCTTCTTCTCTATGTTGCACAGTTGCTTGAGCAAACTTGTGTGTCCAAATTAGAGGAGTCTCTCCTCTATTTATACTCAACATGTGAGTGACTTTTACCCTAAATGGGCTGACTTCTCTTTCTTATTGGGCCAACTTCTCTAGGGAGACTCAAAATAACATTTATATAATAATTCTTTGGGTGCTTTTGACCCGACTTACAAGAAAAGGTTTACATTGATTCTTTCAAGACTTTTACATAACCAAATACAACAATAATATCCCCTGAAGGAGGTATAACAATAATACAATAAAAGTACATTAAGAATATCTTCCGAAGTTACACAATCTTCAACATATTACAGTCATGCTACACTTTTTTTCTTTTCTTTCTCCATAGTATGATGAAAACCTATGATAAATCGGTCATTTTCCAATTCCACTAGGTTAGCGAGTTATTGTTTCATGGATTCATTGTCAGAAAACTTTGTTGCAGTTGTAATGAATATGATAGGTACCAAAAATTCCAAAGGCATGACAACTTCTTTTCCATAGACTAATTGAAAGGGAGTATGATTCATCAATCATTTGCTTGTAATTCTATATGCCCACAACACCGCTGATATATACTCGTCTCAGTCATTATGATCCACACTACAATTCTTTGTTAACACATTCTCCAAAATCTTGTTAAACACTTCAACTATGCCATTTTCCTTTGAATGATAGTGTGTACTCTTTCAACGATGGATCATAAATTCTTTGTTAAGCGTTGTTATTATTTTATTGACAAAATGCATTCCCTAATCATTAATACACGCGAGCAACCAAACCTTATAACTTTTGAAAAGCTTACACATTAGCGAGGCATTCCCTTTCCAAATAATGTAGTTTTTCTTTGCATCTAACATCTTTTTTCTAACAAATGAAATAAATGAAATAGGGTGATTGATATTACCTTCTACTAGTTACACTAAACACAATGGTTGGTGATGCACCTGTATGCACATATAACAACTTGCCTCAATCCAAAAAGATCATAATGGGCATGGTTACAAGTCTTTCTTTAGCATATCAAAGGTCTCCTGACACCTCTTTGTCCCATAAATATTTTGTACCTAGTTACACAAGCCTATTGAAAAGGGATGTGATATGGGCATAATTCTTTATCAATCTTGTATGCCTCAATGTCATGCACAACATTTGTATGCCCTAGTGTCATGCACAACATTTTGACTAAGTGGGAACCGATAAATTAAAAATGAGAAGAATCTTGACCTCATCCAAGGACTAATAAAAGGTAAGGACTACTAAAGAGGTGCACTTTTGGCACTTCCAACAATGTGGACGAAGATTATTTTATTCTTCCTTTGAAAAAAGAAAAATCATTAATTGGATATGGCTTTCTAGATAGTTCTAGAGTGATCCTTGAATTTAAAAATAGATATGAGAAGATGAACTCTATGGATGATCAATTAGTGGGCATCAAGGATGGAGAGATGGGTTGGACCTTTTCAATTCAAACTTTATATATATTCAAAGTAAAATAATGGTTGGTATTTGTTCCCTACTATATTCTACCTAAAACACATAAATGCATGTGCAACGTAGGGCCATCATGCCTACCTCTTTTCCATGGCACCACTTTCACTTTTGCCCAATGTTACTTTGAGCATAACTATCCTGTAGAAAACTGGTCAAAGTACATAATGGTGGAGTCCATGGGAAGGACATAGATGGGTGAGGGACATCCCTCAAGTTATCTATGCATAACTATCCCATTTGGTTCAAGGTACAAAATGGCCCCACATTCCTTTAAGTGGGGACTAAGGTTCTAAGGGGCGACAATAATTAAATTGGCTCTCACGCTCTATGAGGGGCAACGACAACGACATTAACTATTTTCCAAAATCTTGACCCACGAGATTATCGAAACTTCTTGATTTTCTCTCTTCACACGCGTTTTAATGCTTCTGTTTATATGTCGTTTCGATTCTTTACACTTCACAAAACTATTGCTTTCTCCGTTTTCCATTAACCATTAAGCTGTTGGCAATCAAAGCCCCCTTCCCCGACAACTTTAGAGACTTGGGGCTAATAGAACATGCGTACGCGTGGCCTGGACGCTGATGGGAGATACGGTCATATGGTGGGCAACAAGCGTACCCCACATATATGACTTGCTGCCGTCATCGTAGGTTACTCGGCTAAGAATCTAAGGAGCCGATGGCCGCGTGGGATAAGCGTTCACCAAATCGCCCCGTTTTTCCGGCCGATTTTTTATTAAAATCAGTCAAATGTTTGCTGTGAAATTGTTTATTTCGTTATTTGGAATTTTACTAATTTTATTAGCTGGTCCTTTACTAAATCGGGCATTTTAAAACTACCCAAATGATTAAAATTACGATTTAATTCCTGGAAAGTATGATTTTCACCAAAATTGATCTGCCGGATTCCGGCGAGTCGGGGGCGATTTGGTGAACGCTTATCTTGCTCCGCCGATGGCCCTGGCCCCTACGTGTCATTTTGAATCCACGAGATTGCATTGAGATGATGACTTGTCCATGTTATGATTGTTTATGGGGAAATAGGTACATATATTTATTAATAATTGGTATAATCATTTTATTTGTGGTTGGTAAATATTGGAATTTCGCATATTTTAGTTACTAGTTTTCATATATAAATTGAGATTTTTTTTTATTGTTTATTTTGAATTTGGAAAGTTGCTCATAAAATAAACTTTGATAATACACTTATATCATTTTTGTGTAATCTAAGAAGATGACTCTTTATTTGTTAATCTTAAATTCTAAAATATAAACACCTATTGATGTAACAAGCATATTCTTATACTTTGTTAATGTTCTTTATCATTCAGTTTCAATCCTTTATACATTAACATAATTCATAACCAAAAGCATTACCTAGTCTTGTTAAATTTATCTTTATTTTATTTTAATTTATTGATGTCATAAGATACATCCAAGAAAAAAAATCCTTCATAAAGAATCAAAGTATCCTCAATATCCATCATAACATATTAGAAGCTAAATTTTAAATATAAATAAAAATTATTACAACCTTAATGTAAGCTCAGTTGAATTCTTTTATCTAAATATCATATACTTACAATATTCTCTAATTTATCGCATTCCCTTGAGCCTAATTACATATCAGAGGTAGTGTTTAGGGAATCCCCCTATAGTTGGAAAAGACGAAGTCCACTTCTCAATGGTTAGTTTGACATCATTGATTATCTTATGACTCCATTGAGGAACCAAGAATCGTTCCTTCTCGATTAAGTCTTGCAACGTGGAGGTGTTAATGTTAGAAGCCCCAAACATTATTATATAAAATAATGATTTGGAAAAATGACAAGCACGAAAACACTTTCTTAATAATTGGGCTCATTAAAAAAAACAATCATATGACATATATATATATATATATATATATATAGAGGACACATATATGATATGTTAGGTTAGAACTCGTATAAATATATTAAAAAAAGATGGGCATATCCAGAGAAAAGAAATATGATTATGTTTTGTAAGTTTATAGCAAAACATTTTGAGTTTTATTTTGTAAGTTTATAGCAAAACATTTGAGTTTTTATATTTGGTTGTAATAGAGTTATTAAAGACTTGTTAATTGAGTGTAGATTGGGTGGTTGTGAGATTTTTATGGGGTCTTGGGAGGTGCTCTTTTTATGTATTCCCCATATCTTTTCACCAACCTAAAACATGTGGGGAACCTGATGTTTATTATGTTGTTATTTGTACTTTGCGTTGGATTTCTCCAAAATGTCACAGGCTTGTTTCCAGATGTGTTAAAATCGTTCAACAAATATGGTTTCCCTATTAGCCTCAATTTGAGTATGGGCAGATTCCTCTTATGTGGATGAAAGAGGCAAAGCTACATCAATTGGATCCAATGGTTGGAACCCCAAGCATGCCTGAAAAGGGATGTGACTAGTAGAGCTATGAAGAGCTCTGTTGTAGCTATGTTGGACATAGGGAAGGCTCTCATCCCATGTGTGGGGATGTTTGGAAATGTACATTCTCATAATATGCACAATCATCCCTTTAAACTCTTCTGTATGTCCATCGGTTTGGGGGTGAAAGGAAATTGATTTGGTGAGTACAATGTCCATTGGTGACCATAGGCTAGACTAGAATGTACTCAAGAACCTATTGTCCCGATATGAAATGATAGTCTATTGTAGATCAAATTGAATACAAACATGTTTTAAGAAGAGCTTAGTCGTGGCCTTGACTGTGATACTCTTCTTGTAGGGTGTCAAAATGGCCATCTTAGAGAAGCGATCAATGACCATGAATACATAATCATTACCATGCTTGGTTGAAGCTAGTATTGACATGAAATCCATGGAGATGGACTCCCATGACCAACCGGGAGTAGATAGAGGGTTGTACAACCCTTGCTTCTAAATAACGGGTTTATCAATGGCACATGAAGTGCATGATCTTATATAATTATTGACATCTTGTTGGATATTTGCGTAATAATAATACTTACTGCTACCATATTTTCCATGCCAAATATCCCTACCACCTAACTGTAATGAGGTTCATAAATCGTCTTTGCATGCTCTCTTAAAGGAACACAAAGATGGCCTAAATGGCATAACACTCCATCCTAGAGATGAAAGACTGTAGCTCGTTTTCCTGCACCCAATGCTTGATAGGTGGTAGCATATTCAATATCACTATCTTATAGATGGCTCGCCACCCTAATTCATGACCACATGATTTGAGCATTGTTGTTAAGGATACAATTGGAGATCGACTAAGGAAGTTAATGACTCAATTTGTGCCTCCCTTTTTATATTTAATATTCAGGTGGAATTGTTGCAAGTATGTGGACCAATTTTGATGGCAATCATTTTGTAACTTTACCTATGTTTTCAAGAAATGTAGGGGCTTTCGATCGGTGTGGATGATTGTCTCTTTTTCTAGAATGTAATGTCTCCATTGGGGCCAGGCTTGTACAATGGAATACATTTCCTTATCATAGGTGGGGTATTTCTAGACTGCTTCTGAGAGTGTCTCAATGTGGTATGCCACTAGGCCTTGTTGAGTGAGGACCATGTTAACAACATAGTTTGAAGCATCTGTCTCAATATTAAAGGGTTGTGGTAGATCTGGTAAGGTGAGTACTAATGATGAACTTAGGCGGTGTTTTAGATCCTCAAATTCTTTATGTTGTGGATTATCCCAAACAAACTTGGCTTTGGACCCACCCTTGGTAATTTAGATGAGGGCCCAAGCAATATGAGAGAACCCCAATATGAAATGACAATAGAAGTTAGCAAGGCCCAAGAAACTAGAGATCTCGGTTAGAGTTGTTGGGGTTGTCTAGTCACAAATGACTTGGATCTTGGGTGGATCCACATGCACACCATGCTCATCCATGATGTATTTTAAAATTTGAATTCTCTGCATGTGAAAAGAGAATTTATCTATATTAGAATATAATGTATGTTGTTGTAAGGTGTTGAGGACCCATTTAATGTGTTTCAAATGCTTGACCCAATTCTTGTTGAATATGAGGATGTTGTCCATATATACAATTACAAAAGAATTGAGAAAGGGTCACAAAATGTCATCCATCATTCGCATGAAAGTTGTTGGAGCATTAGTCAAGCCAAAAGGCATTGCCAACCACTCGAAAATTCCTTCCTCGGACTTGAAGGTAGTCTTCCAAACATCACATTTGTTAATTGGTACGTGTGGTATCCAACATTCAAATCAATCTTATTGAAATACTTGCCCCCCTTGAGTTGGTTAAGAATATCACCAATCAGTGGAATTAGATTTTGATTCTTGATTGTGATTTTGTTTAGATCTCTACAATCAATACAAAGTTTCCATGTACCATTCTTTCTTCTGAACTAACACATTTGGGCTCCCATAAGGTGAGGTGCTCAATCAGATGTGCCCCTTTTGGATTAACTCATGAGTCTAGTGTTTGATTTCTTCATTTTACAATAGAGATAGCCTATAGACTGGGCCATTAGGTAGAGGTACCAAATCAATGGAATGACTAACCTAATAGTGTAGAGGCACCCTAGATAGTGAGGTGAAGACATCCTTGTATTCTTCTACTACTTTTCCCATCTACTTATGCTATATCAAAATATCATGTGTAGAGATCATGGGTGTTGTTGTGATATCCCATTCACTTATAGATAAAATCATTAAGAGGATGATTTTCCTAGTCTAAGAGATTAACTTCCTGCATTGCTTGGCTGATATCAAAGAGACTACAATAGTTGGAACAACCTCTTGTATCCAATAGAGTTGTTTTCCCAAAGTAAAAATGGCAATATGAGGTATAGACTCATACACATCATGACATTTTCACATATATGGATTCCCTAAAAGAACATCATAAACACATCATAAACTTCAAGAGGGTAAATATCACACAATACCTCATCTTTGAAGGGATTAGTGTTGTAGGGTAGGTGGCATTGTTGACTGACGTGGATGTCATGACCTTGGCTTAGCCATTCGATGGTGTATGTTTGGGGGTGTGGCATTATCAGCAGCTTCAATATCTTGGTGACCTTGGTTGATATCAAGTTCTTTTGGCTCCTGTTGTCAACAATGAAATGCAGTAGGGTCCACTTCACCCACATTTGTGAATGGAAGAGGAACCCCCCCTCTTCAATATCTTCTCTCTCCTCTGATTGGATATTTGGGGTTTCCATGGTATCATTGGGTTCTACATCAATGATTTGTTTCCCCTTATCCTATTCAGAATCATATTCCAATTCAGGTTCGGACTCTCTTTCTTTAATCTTGACTTACAATGGTCGTTTTATGTGGCATTTGTCAGTGTTATGCCAGGGGATTTTTTGGAACTCACACCACTTCATAGTGTCCTTTTTTCAACTTCTCAATTCCCTTATTTTCCTATAGATTCAATTGGTTGTATCATGGTTGAATCTACTTTCTATACCCCTTTTTCTATGGGTTAGGGTTTGCTTTACCATACATCTGTTGTGAGAAATTTGTAGACCAAAACTACTGCTTGTTCCGCTACTTAAATTTCTGCTCAATCTTGACATCATAGCGGTAAGAAACTTCTAGTGAGCATACTTCCAAAAAATCCACCTCTACTTATATGCACCTATGTATTCCATTGTAATACTTCAAAACTAAGTTCCCCTTAGAGTATTTGATACCTAGCTTTGAGAAAAATGTATGAAATATATTGGTGTAATTTGGAACCATCTACTTTCTTTCTTGATTGAAAGTCATCAATCTTATGTATTTGTCATCATAGATTCCAATGGGGAAGAATTCCTCCTTGGGTCAATCCAAAAAGGTTTCTAAAGTGGGTACTTCATTGAATAATGTAGATTCGTCTTCATTCTATCTCTCCCAGTAAGCATCCCACCAATCTTTACCATGGGGAAGGGATTTCATGAGTGGGAAGGTGATATTTTTTGGTATAGTAATAGACATCTAACAATTTTAACCATTTTTCTAAATAATTTGCATCTGTTTGGCCTTCAATTAAAGGGATATTGAAGTTCATTTGTACCTTGAATGGTGTCGCACCCCTGAAATGATTGCTTGTTTAAGGTACCTCACCCCTCTACGGTAGTCATTGAAGGATCTGGGAAATTTTTTCCATCATCTCATTCATCTATCATGCGAGGGATTCCTCAAGAAACATTTTAATAGGATATATTGTTCCTTCATTTGTCTTGTCCCCTGCATTGGGAGATCACTTGGGCTAGTGAGAGTGCTCATATTCTAATGAAACTAGCTCGAGACCCAACTGTCTATACTCTGACCTCATCAGGGACATGTGCCAATAAGAAAAAGGAAAAAATTTCTCTAATACCACTGATCAAGATTGTATAGGGAATGAAATGAAACACACACATAAGTATAACAGAGAACACGATAATATATTGAAAACCCAATTTCTATTACTGAATAAAATAACATAATATTGTAGAAAACACATTAGCTAGAATGGTGGTAGCTTATCTCTAAAAGGAGAGAGATGCTCATTCGCACGACATATACGAACATAAACATGAAATAAAATCCTGTGCAAATACACATTATAAACACAACATAATTTAATTAAATCCACACATATAGCACATGCATTTATCAACACAAATTATCACATGCATAGTCATAACAACACTGCAAATTTAACTAACGACAATAATATATCAAGAAAAGATTAGATAAAAAACAATACTTACCTGGAAGAAATATCCAATCTACTATCCATGTAAGTGCCATTTTCCACCCAACCATAGGTGATCTGACCAACATATACTATTTCTACTTAGATTCCACTCCAAGTCGGACTATGAGTCCACCATGGCAAAGAAAAACACCAACAAGTAGTTATCTCTCAACCCATAACCCATTCTATTCTCCATGCTCATCCAAATTCTCTTATAGAGATCTATAGTAATCTCACTCATCTAGCATACCCTTAGCTCCACAATACCTACTCCACGCAACACCTCCCAGGATCAATCATGCCCTTCACTAATTTGGGTCCCTCAGGTGATCCATCTTGTCAAGTGCTTCCCATGTGTGCATAGAAAGAGTCCAACAAGTTGTGTACTACTAGAGATCTACCTAAAGATGCACCCATAGCTTCGCACACAGATACAAGTAGCATAACTCTATGGTAAGGTCTCAAGCCTCAAGGATCACTTACAACCATCTCTCTCTCTCTCTCTCAAATTCAAGAGAATATAGATCTCCACAAAGGGTAGGGTATGAATGCAAGGTAATTCTTTATGTCCATGAAGGTAATCATATGCATTGTTTGGGGTCCACATAAGTATGAAATAAAGGTGATGGTCCCTACAATGGCAATTCTAAATGCAAGGGTAACGAGTATGAACACGAGGGTAATGATATGACACAAGGGTAAACGATCTGGATACAAGGTAAAAATAGGAAACTCAATAGTGAGGAAAATGTTTGGGTGATGTTTTTAGTGAAAATTGAATGCGAGAGAAAGTATGAGCATCTGAATGTGAATGGATGCATGCATGAAAGGTAAGTTCAGAAGATATGAATCTCCATGTAGGATAAAGTTGAAAGAAACATTCCTTAATAAAATTCATTTTGACCATGGAGAAAGGGGATTCTACACTATCATAGATTAATGATTGAGTGAAAGCAGTAAAAATTGAAGTAATTGGATCATCAAGGCTCATGACAACAAATGGATTGGATATATGGATTACACTTGGAATTTAAGGATTTAATCTCCCATAGCCCCCGTTTCCACTTCCCCTCCAGTGGAACCATATCCCCTTTGGTGCACATTACACAACCATCTTGGACCATTCATGTTATTAATCAACATAAAATTTACATAGAACTTTGATTATCTTGATGATCCAATCATACAACTCAAATAGGAAAAATATTTACATAATGGACTCAATATATTCCAAGGGCCAAACTAGGGTTATTGCAATGTCCTCTCCCTTTGATCAATAACAATGTCCTAGGTGTTCTCTTTGTATCATACATATACAATTACCATGAGATATCAATCATAAATTTCAAATTTATTTCATATAGAAACTAGATTCACAACTATGAGATCCTCCTCATAATGTTTGGAGCATTGCATATGGTATAATTGAGTCTTCATTATGGTCTTACACTCACTTCCATGTCCATGACAACTATACTTGTAATATGTTCTCTTAACATAATTTTCAAATCATCCAAATAACAACGAGAATTGATTCCTATACTCATTTCATTGCAACATTCATAATGACCCACAAAATGATCTTAGAATTATAACACCAACAATTCAATCATTTTCAGTGAACATAATTAAATGCAACAAAACATCATTGATAATATATGCATTGTGAGCTCATCAAGCATTCTCATAAAGCAATCAAAACATGTGCACACATGCACATTCACATAATCTACTTATGCATATTCACTCGATGCATCCTTGCAATGATTCACGAATGTCATAATTCCAACTCATATGAACTTCCATGATAAGTTGAAGGACTCAAACAACACCTTGACACATCATCCATCCATCTCACAATTAATTGTTTGATAATTTGGATACCCTCCTCTTTAGCCTAAACACAACAGCAAGAGTATACCTCATTAGTTATTTTCAATGTTTCCTAAGAGGTTGCAGTCCAACACATCAACCACAATCAAGGATATTACTGGATACTTGTGTGGAACTATAATCTTCCCAATTTCAACAATATGTGGCCTCACATATGGTTATATCGCATGGCATATATTTCCCAAACATGAGTATAATACTCATTGCAATAGTTATTAACTCTCAATCATTTCCATCATTACACAATAACTCATGAATGCACCAAAATATTCTAACATCTTCTCATACCCAAGGCTTTATGTCTCTATCTCAAGATTATATGCTTTTATATATATAACATTGGAAATGGTGGCACTCACATTTATGCTTTCAAATGTCATCAATGAAAATATAAAGCATGACTGAATGAATTCTTACCCAATTCCCTTCAACACTCATGTTGGGTATATGTTATATTATTTTCATGTGTTTGTGGGAGGTTCTCCCATCAACGATGCGCCTTATGATCCATGTCAGAAACTTAATGAAAACAGACTGATAGGGTGTTTCCGTTCAGAAATGACTGATCCCAAATTTTTGGGTTGTTTTTGGCTATTTTTTGGGATTTTTTTAAAAATATGTAATTTAATCCCTGTTAAGGGATTGGAGTTTGTTTTATAATCTGGGTTAATGAATTAGGGTATTGGACGCTATGAAATACCTATATTGTATTGTGAGTTATTCATAATGATAATGATAAAATAGAAGGGGTGGCTCCAAGATTTGTTGGTTTTCCCGGCTAAGGGTTTCCAAGGTAAATCTCTGTATTTTATGTGTGAATGTTGTGGTGTAAAGTTTATTTTTCTTTAAAGAATATGTATGTTTTTCTTCTATGAATAGGTTTAAAACTTACATTTGGTATTAGATATCAATTATTGGCATTATGGGGGCGCCTTTGTTGTTGAGGGTTCGACATGGTTGATAGATATTGGATCTGTGATAAACCTGGGTTCAGTGGGAGCTTTGCAGTGTTGATTTATGCATTGAAATAGAATAGCTATCAGTTCAAGAATTGAGATCGAGAAATTTAACAGCCAAAATTTTGAGTTATGGAAGTTCAAAATGGAGGATCTTCTTGTAGATCGGGAATAATGGATTGTTGTGGATCCGTGTACAAAACCAACTGGAACATCACAAGAATATTGAGATAAATTAGAAATAAGGTAAAGGAGTACAATTAGACTCTGCTTATCATACTTTGTATAGTTGAACATATCTAGTGAAGATAGTGTGATAAATCTTTGGGGGAAACTAGGGAGTTTGTATCAATCAAAACCCCTTGTGAACAAGTTGTTTATGTAAATGACATAGTAACATAGCATCTAAATCTATACAATACACTTGTAAGTTAGATAACCTTTGTTGGAATTCAAATGGATGAAGAATATAAATGTATTACATTATTGTTTTCTTTTCCAAATTCCTGGGACAACCTAATTGTTGTAATAGGTAGTTCTTGTCAAGCGACCTTAAAAATTGATGAAATAGTATCATCCCTACTCTTAAAAGAGATGAGGAATAAAACCATGGATAATCATATCATGGATTCCTTGTTTGTGATAGGTCTCCCCCAGGAGAGGAACAAAAATAAAGGATATGGGGGGATATCCAAATCTAAGGGTAGATCTAAATTCCCAGAAAAAGGAATAAAGAAGTGCTGGAAATGCGGTAATTAAGTTGGGAACTATAAAAAGGATTGTATATCTAAGAATGTTTAGAAAGAAAAATGATCTAAGGATACCCCTTCCACAGAGGAAAATACCTCCTCGGAATAAGGAGGGGATGTGTACCTAGCTTCCATGGGTAATCATTCATAACATGATACATGGTTGATTGACTCAGGTGAACCATGTCATATGAGAGTCTGTTGGACAAAAATGTTGAGATTTTTGATACCATCTTGGTGGGAGAAGATATTGAAACCACCAGAGGCAAATTGGAAGCTCTTAAGAACCGAGGTAGAGATACCTGTGGTGTTTTTAAATCTTTCTTCCACTTCTTCTCTGTTGACCAAACCCCCCATTTCCCTGAATTTGTCGAATGGTGTGCAAATAATTTCTCTGTCACTGAAGGCATTATTATGAATAAATCTAAGTCTAAAATCCTTTTCCCAATTCAAGCTTATGTCATCCGCAAAGCCTTGGATATCCCAGATGAATTCACCCATATATCCCAAGACTACCGAGAAGAAGACATTGTACATTGTTTTAGAGAGTCTACTGACGAAAGTAAAGAAGCCTTCCTGAATACCTGTTCTAAACCCAATGGAGAACCCATCGACCTCAGCCAATTCAATGAAGAAACTTAGTGGTGTATATCCCTGGCCAGTCAGTTCCTAGGTCTAGATACCGACGCATATGTCCCAGATTCATTGCAAAGTCTTTTGTTCATCTTAAGTACTTGTCCGATTGAACCTGAATTGCCTGGACAATCCGGTCAGTCTGGTTGCCTTAAATTTGATGAGTTCCTGGCTGAGAACATCTGTTCTCAGTTAACGAACTTCCACGACACTAGAATGTTCATATTCCAGTCCCTTTTGCCGAGGATGTTCGTATCCTATAATGAGGAGGACCTACAAGTACCAGAATTGGCAATCACTGCTAGTATGGCCACGGATTACTGTAAATTCATGAACTAGTTGATGGCTGAAATATATGAACTCTTCTTTCAGGAAAGGCTACCTAGGGTGTTTCCTGAGATGAGACAAATGCTGCAACTGTCAAATAGCAAGAAGATAGGAGACTGGTTCCTCATAGAATTTGGAACGACCATAAGGTTGTATGGCTTCGTACATCCACCCATCTTGCCAGCTTTTCTAACCCCCAGGGTTTTATCCCTGGAATTAATCTGGCAGAAACTCATTGTCAAAGAAGAACACTTCTTGAACTTTAAGAAAAGTTCAAGTTTGATTTTTCCATGGGAATTAAAACCATACAATAGTTAGAAGTAGGGCTGCTTTGTCCCTGGTCACCAGCTTGCTTAGAGGCATGGAGTTTTCCACAGAACAAGCAATAAATTATGATCCTCACCATGTGATTTCCAAAAGAAGGAAAGCTCACAAATGCAGGCCCTTTGAGCACACTGAGATACCTAGACTTAGAGAAGCGGTGAATTGGGACGATTTCCCTAATCCCGTCCCAATGGAAACCAGCACAGAACATGACACTGGTTCATAGCTACCGGGGGTAGTTTCTCCCCAAAGAGAGTTGGCTATAGTAGCTGCGATAGCAGGTGGATTCTCATCACTGGTCAACTATTCGGCAATTTCAATGAAAAGAGGGGATCCAGGGCCCATGGACACTGAAGAAATGGACACTACCAGCATGCCTAAGAAACAGAAGGTGGAACCGAGGCAGCAATTGGTGCAAGTCAAAAGGGGAGAGGCAAAGAAGAATAATTTAATAAAAGAACAGTGACAGGAAGAGCCCGAGGCAATTGAATTGCAAATACAAGAGTATGTATTTGATGGACAGACTCCGAGCAAGCATGCGTTCAAAGAAGAATGGCTGAGGTCTTACTGAGAGAGGGCTGATAAAACCTTTGAGGAAACAATAGAACTATATAGCGAAGCCTCACGGTTTCCTCACCCCAATGTGGCACTGAAAACTGTAAGGGATCATGCCAATGATACCCTTAACTTAGCCCTGGCAATGGGGAACAAGGTGTCCGAGGTCAGTGTGAACCTTTCAAAGGTTCTCACTACTGACATCATACACCTGAACAAAGAGACTAGGGATATACTAAATACCAGATTGCTTAAAGCTACCATACAGATGTCTAAGGTGGAGGAGAATAGGGCAAAAACTTCAAATATTTTAAGGAAGGTGAGAGTGGAGAATAAAGCGCTCAAAGCCCAAATCAACAACTTACAAAAGGAAGCTATGCAAATAGAATAATCTGCATAGAAAGGGAGTTTGGCTCATAAATTTCTCGATGACAAAGAAAAGGAGATATAGACCTTGAAAAGGAAGTTAAAAATCCCTGGCACCTAGCTCGCTCAAGCGGATGAATTGGCTGACTTCGAAAGGGAAAAAGAGTTATTGAACTCCGAGCTTACTGACTCAAGGCTAATCTATTGAATCTTGAAAAAAATGGGAGACAGTGGGAAGCAGATATCCATCTTTTGAATAATAGTGAGGCAGAATTGAAAACCAAATTACCAATGAAGGAAAATGAGCTTTAAAGCAGAAGCACGGAGAATACAATTCAGTCCATGGGTATGGCTGGAGAGATAGATACCAACTCCCTCTCCAGAGCAATGTCCTTGATAGGCTTAAAGGATACCGAGCTCATTAAACTGAAACAACAAAATGAGGAACTGGAAAAGGAAAGAGTCAAAGAGGAACGAGGAAGAGAAAAGGCAAAGGAGAAATGCCAAGAACTAGCTCAACAAAATGCTAAATTGAGCCAACAAGTGGTCGGCAAACTTGCCTTGCAAGGCACTAGGAATTTGATCTGGGATCAAATCATCATGGAAGCTGACAAATTCTGGCCCTACCTATATATTATTGAAGATCAGGAAGTTGCTATGAGAGAAGCCAAGAAACAAACCCAAATAGTATAGGCAAAAGTGAACAAAAGGCTCTTGGTGACCATGGATAATCCCATAACCTTCTTGAGCTCTATGTCAGATGGGTCCGCTAGAAGATATGGTATTCAAAACAAGATCGATGTTGTCTCTGGAGCCAGAAAGATAATGGCTAAGCACAGGATGATGGAGACGGTATGGGACAAAATAGAAGTTACTGAGCACAAAGTCTGAGAAGTCGTCAAGTTATTCAGACCAATGGTAAGTAGAGGGCTCCCCTTTTTCTGGGAAGAAAATGGTCCTTTAATGTCTCAGAAGGAGTATTAGGAGTGCCTAGTGCACTGCCGATTGGACCACAACAAATTTGGAGATATGCAACAAGTGTTGTCAGGGAAGGTCGTTTTTGACAAATTGGCCAGTGATTTCGAGTTATTGTTTGATTTTAAAGCCGCATGCTCCAAAGTCCCCAAGATTTCATACCCGGAAATGATGGAGGTCCAAGCGCAAGCATACGACATGATGGTTGTGACCATGCCTGGTCCCGATTTATGGAGATTCATCCAACAATATGGGTCACCCAAACTCAAAGCGCACTCGTAGAAGTGACAATGATGGTACGTGGGAAATTTTCTCTACGTCGCATGCCCTTCCCAACGATCGCTCTTCTCAAAGCTTTGTACATTCATCACCCACCAGATGGGATTATGAGATGCTCTCATGCCTATTTCATCCCACGTTTCACATTTCATTGTCTGGACGTTTCATGCAAGTCGCAGCCAATGTGCCACCTAAGAGGTTGTTAGAGGATTTCCTTCTGATTGTAACAAATTTTGATTCCCGGATGTCGATCTGGGAAAACCAAATACTATAAATATACCTCTTGAAGAAGGAGAAGGGGTTGAAACCATTGTAATTTTGCTATGTGTGTTTTTCAAGAGAATTTTAATATAATTGCAAAGCCGAGGTCGGCGTTTTCATACAGGGATTCATGCGTTGTTCGCACTTACAGTTTGTTATTTCCTTTCTTGTGTGAATGTTTTTCCAGTTTATCTCTCCCATTTTGTTTTCTTTCATATCTGATACTTAGGGTATAAAAACTCAGAATTCATACTTTCTATGCTCCATCTGTTGTTTAAGGTATTCACCAAAGTTTTCTTCTAAAGTTGATATAGAATTCATTTTTGCAATGCTCTGTGTTGATGGTCTGTTCATGTTCCTCCTTTCCACCAGACAATTATGAATCGACTGTGATCGAGTGGCTACCTTGCCCTGTGTTGAAATCACTTGCATACGCTTTGTTTATTTCTGTTATATATCTTGACTCCATCACCCAATGGTTATGTGTTTTGTTTCAACCAATTTTACAACAATTTATAGTTTCACTTGCATATATCTAGCATAATTAACATTTTGTGAGAGATCCCTCTTGGAAGAGTAGAAGGCCAATTCTCTCTTCGAAAGTAGTTCTGCTATTACCCGGGAGCGGGTCTTCCACAACCTTTGGGCTCAATTTCGGTGCTAACAAACTAGCGCCGTTACCAGGGATGGGATTGAATATCATCCATGGGAAGAACGACAAAGATTCAAAGGATAAAGAGTTTCTGCAGGCAAACAAATATTCTTACATGTAAAGAAGGTTGTATCATTTGCCCTGGTGACTCCACTGAAAGATTTTGGAAGGTGACTCCACTGAGGAGAGCGGTGAGCAAGAAGAAAGGGATTTCTGTGGGAAAACAGAATTTTCTGAATTTGCTAGAAGGTTGTACATTTTTCTTGGCGACTCCACACCTGTTTCGACCAGTACCACACTAGATATCCTGGCTTTCAGAAAGATCCACACAAGAGGTAACTCTGATACCGAAACTTTACTTAGTGTGGATAATTCAGAAAGAATACTTAGGAATAGAAATAAAGAGAAATTGGATTCTCCATTGTTTGATACTTCATCATCTCAAGCTTTGTACGGTTTAGCTGAACCTGAGCGAGGGGTTAGGGCTGAAAAACTGCTAACTAAATCTAAATCTGAATCTGACCTAAGAAAAGCTGGGGTTGACCCTAATACGCTGCAATCCTATTTGCTTGATTCTTTGTGGCTGAACCTAGAGACCCCACCAAAATCTGAAGATATAGCCCCTATCTTTCAGAACATCTAGTTTCCCAACCCCCTGTCTGTTCCTAACTGACCTACCCCGATGGTTGCTGCTAGATTTTCCCCGTTAGCCCTACCTCTGGTTCTACACGACCTCCCTATGAATTATTCCCAAAGAATAACACTCTATGACAGGGAGGGGAATGTCTCAACAAGGTACCATGTGGATAAGTTTGACGACTTCATCGACTTGGAAGAGGTGGATGATGAAGATGTCAAATGCGGCTTTTTTCTCAGAGTTTTTCTGGGGAAGCCAAGAAATGGTACAAAGATTTGCCACCTAGGTCTATCCGCAGCTTCACCAACTTTCAAACCATATTTCTAGAAAGATGGAATGCTAAACAAATCCCCTTATAGGTCTTGTCTCAATCCAACAATCTCAAGAAAGGAGGTTTTGAATCAGTCCACAAGTTTTCAAGCAGATTCATACAGGTCTATAACTCGATAACTACTGATATTAAACCTTCGCCCGGGGCGGCTAAACTTCATTACTCTAATGCCTTTGACAATGATTTTGCCCTGTTATTGAGAGAAAGAAAGTAAAACACTCTCCCAGCCATGTTCACTGATGCCCTAGAAGTAGAGGCCAATATGATGGCATGTGGGAAAATTAAACCAAGGGCGGAGATCGACACAAGGAAAGGTAGAGAAGAGGCACACCCCTCTACTTCCACCTCTTCATCCAGTGATATAAAATTTGAGATGATACTCAAAACTATGGAAAAGATGATGGACAGGCTAATGGTGGAGGCTAAGCCGATGAACCAGGAGCAGAATGAGCCTTAAATAAGGAATCCCAATTTTAGGAGGAAAGTCCCTCCCCCGCTCCAACCAAATAGACCAAGGGATGTGAGGAATCCAAGAAACCAAGAAGAGCAGCCCATCAGGTCTCCTTTCCCTGAAAACTATGTGGCTGCCGAAGATGATGCTGAATCTACCGAAGACCATATCCATCATTTCAGCTATTTGGACTCTGAGATCTACTTCACTGAAGAGGAACATGATATGTTCGCTCAGGTGGATGACAAGACCCTGACTGAGGAATTGGAGCAATATCATAAAGGGTATATGCATGCTATAGACGATGTTAGGAAGATCAAGTTAAGGAGTAGAGACATTTCTATACATAAAAAGGGTGGTGACTCTACTGGCGATGCTGCTGTACATAAGGGAGGGTTAAAACCAGACCATCCTTCTAGTAGTCAGACTGGCCCTGAGAAAGGAAATGAAAAACAAAAAGGGATAATGGCACCTAGAGAAGTGGAAAAGGGGAATAGTAATGTGAGAGAGTTGGAGTCAGTGGCACCTGTCGAATTGCGCAAAACCCCTCTTGTGTTTAATCTCCAAAACGAGCTAGCTAAGCTAAAGGTCTTGATTGCTTTCAATGAATTATTGAGGAATCGGGAGTATAGGGACACTATAAAAATGATGATAGAAAATCAAGGAGAAGCTCACCCTAACATATTAGAGTTGACTGAGGACAACCCTACTATTATTATGGGGTCTAAGATTGATAGTGTGGACAATGAAGACGAGGAGGTGCCCCCCTTTAACATGAGCTTGAATGTGCATGATATGGTGTTACACAATGCTATGCTAGATTTGGGAGCCTCACACAATCTAATGCCAAAGGGAGTGGTGGAAATCCTGTGGTTGGAGATTACAAGGCCTTATAAAGACCTGTATTCCTTTGATTCTAAAAGGGTGAAATGTCTAGGACTGATCAAAGACATGGTGGTATCTTTAAATAAGTTGCCATCTAAAATTGTAGTCATGGATGTCGTTGTGGCCGAAATTCCTCCCAAGTTTGGTATTTTTCTATCAAGATCTTGGACTTCGAAGCTGAAAGGTAGCTTGCAAATGGACATGACCTATGCAACAATTCCAGTTCGGAATGAAAGCAAAAGGATATACAGTGAGAAGAGGTTGCCTTACATCATGAGCAGTCAAACTCAGCCCAACATCCATCATATTTATGCCATCGACACGGACTTGGGGTCCTCTATTTTCTTCAATGATATATCTCCTTGCAGCTTAGAGATCGTTGTGCCACCAAAAGATAAAAAAGAGGCCAGCGAGTTGGAAGCTGAAAGGAAGCAAATGTATGAAGGACTGTGGAAGATGTATTTCAATGGCTCGGTGTCTAAAGCGAGTGTTGGCGCAGGTTTGTATATAATCTCCCCCACTGAGGATACGAAAACCTACTCTTATAAGGTGGTCTTTGAATGCTCTAACAATGTAGTAGAGTACGAGGCCTTGTTGCTAGGACTACACGAACTAAAAGATTTAGGAGCGAAAAGGGTCCAAATTTTTGGGGACTCAGAGCTTGTAGTAAATCAAGTGAATGATATCTATTAGACTAAACATCCAAGAATGAGAGCCTACTAGAATGAGGTATGGGATATGTTCAGAAATTTCTTCACTGAACATACATTCCAGGTGATTCCCAGAGATGAGAATACAGTAGCAGACTCTTTGGTGACTGCAGCAGGAAAATTTGAAGCTCCTGTGGCAAGGAAAAAGAAATATAAAGTGGAGATTTTAAACAGACCTTCCATACTATATAACACTAAATATTGGCAAGTCTTTGTAAACGATATGCAGATCAAAAGATTTCTGGAGATGTTTGGTGAGTTTGTGAACACTCACATTGATGAAGGTGGCGCTGACCCCAAAAAATTCCTAAACGTTGAAGAGGAAGGGGAAGAAGCCGTCAGGACGGGACCGCTGAAGGATTCCTTGGGAGGAAGGGATATAGTCCAATTGAAAAGCAATCATATTACCAAGGGCCTAATCCCTTTAGAATCTATTTTTGACCAAAATGATGTATCCAAGGATCCGAAGGTCGAGCCTGTCATTGATGCTGTCGAAGATGTAGATATTGGCGCTGAAGGTGACCCTAAAATTGTAAAATTGTCCAAGAAATTGCCCACTAAAGAAAAAGAAGGGTATGTGAACCTAATGAAAAATTACATGGATGTGTTTGTGTGGAGTTATGAATATCTCAAAGAATATGACACTTCCATCATACAGCATACTATTCCGATTAAACTCGGAGAAAAACCATTTAGACAAAAACTCAGGAGGATTAATTCGAAGCTAGTACCCATTATCGAAAAAGAAGTAAAAATGTTGTTTGATGCAAAGATAAAAGTAACTCCAAGGTTTTCAAAATGGGTAGTCAATTTGGTTCTTGTCCAGAAAAAGAATGGGGAAATAAGGCTATGTGTGGATTTCAGGAATTTAAATAAAGTTTCTTTGAAAGATAACTACCCATTGCCAAAGATGGACCAGATCCTGTAGAGGGTGGTAGGCTCAGAGAGGATATCCACTATGGATGGTTTTTTTGGGTACAATCAGGTGAAGGTGTTTCCTGAAGACCAAGAAAAAACTACTTTCACCACACCTTGGGGTACATTCATGTACGCAAAGATGTCGTTTGCGTTAATGAATGCTGGAGCAACTTTCCAATGCGCCATGGATATTGCTTTTGAATATGAGAGAGACAAAGTTGTGGTGATATACATGGACGACATTACTATATACTCCAGGTGGGATAAAGATCATATCAAGCACCTGGAAATAGTTTTCATTAAATGCAAAAAGTATGGCATTTCCTTGAACCCTAGAAAGTCGAACTTCGCTCTGGAAGAAGGAAAGTTGCTGGGGCACATTATTTCAAAGGAAGGGATCAGGATTGATCCAGACAGTGTAAAAGGAATTTTGAAAGTAGAGGAACCAAGGAGCAAGAAACAAATCCAATCTTTCATTGGTCAAGTCAACTTATTGACGAGATTCATCCCTAGCTTCGCTGAAATCCTGACGGACATTACTTACATGTTAAGGAAAGATCATGAAATTAAGTGGATAGTGGGAGCCAAGAAAGCTTTCAAAGATATAAAATAGGCCATTTTAGAAGCTCCTATTTTGATCAGCCCAGATTTTGAAAAGGATTTCTTAGTATTCTCTTATGCCTCAGAACACACTGTAGCGGTGTTGCTACAAAAGAATGATCGGGGTGAAGAACAACCCATAGCATTCTTTAGTAAGATATTGAGAGATGGAGAACTGAAATATAGTATAATGGAAAAACAAGCCTACGCCTTGGTTAAAGCCTTGAATGATTTCAGAATCTACATCCTCCATTCCCACATAATTGCCTATGTACCTTGCAGTGTAGTGAAAAGCATACTTGCACAGCCTAACCTGGAAGGAAAGAGAGCTAAATGGGTTGCAGTGCTCCTAGAATATGACATAGAAATCAAGCCCACGAAGTTGATCAAAGGGCAGGGATTGGCTAGGATGATGACGGACTCCCATTATGACTCTCTGCAACTGAATTTTCTAGCTTGTCGTCCTAGTCAGGAGGAAGCGGAGGTGCAGGTGAAGCCTGATTTCCCTGCGTCTCCTTGGTATGCTGACATTGTTTTTGTATTACAGAATTTACAACCCCCTACTAGGCTAAGAAAAACCTGGGCTAGATCCATAAAACTGAAAGCTGTGAAATTTTGTATCATAGAACAATATCTCTACTGGAAAGACCCCAGGGGGATACTATTGAATTGTCTTCTGGAGGACGAAGCTCAACGTATGGCAAAGGAATTTCATGAAGGAGATTGTGGAGGACACCATTCCGGGAAAGTTACCACCAACAAAATTCTGAGAGCAGGGTTTTATTGGCCCACGTTGTTCTTAGATGTCTATAAGGAAATGACTAAATGCCATCAGTGTCAAATTTTTGAAGGGAAAAGGAAGGTGGTGTCTCTCCCCCTCAACCTGATATCTATGGAAGCACCATTCTAGCAATGGGGGTTAGATTTCATCAGTGAGATAAATCCAAACTCCTCCATGCAGCATAAGTGGATTTTGACTGCCATTGATTATTTCACAAAGTGGATTGAGGCCACACCCACCAGGCGAGCTACAGAAGAAGTGATAATGGATTTCATAGAAAACAATATTCTGGCAAGGTTCGGTTGCCCGAGGCGGATTGTGATTGACAACGCCCTTGCATTTAAATCTAGAAAGATGATCAATTTTTTCCATAAGTACCATATAATCCTAAATCACTCTACAGCTTATTACCCACAGGGGAATGGGTTGGCCAAATCTTCTAACAAAATCCTTGTGAGGATCATTAAGAAGCTATTGGAGGATAACAAGAAAGCTTGGCACACTAAATTGAAATATGCCTTGTGGGCCGATAGAATCAGCACCAAAAGGGCCATTGGCATGTCCTCGTTTCAGTTAGTGTATGGAGCTGAAGTAATTTTTCCTACTTATTTAGGCGTTCGAGTCATGAAGTTATTATAGTATCCGTTGAACGAGCCCAATCCCATTCAAAGAAGGATCAACCAGATCATTGAGCTTAATGAAGTAAGGGACAAGGCTTATGATAAAATCCAGATACACCAGGAGAAAATGAAGAATACCTTCGACAGGAGAATAAAAGAAGATGTTTTCCAGGTTGATGACTTGGTGTTGAAATGGGATTCCCCTCATGAAGACAAAGGGAAGCATGGAAAATTCAACCGTTTGTGGGTAGGACCTTATCTTATTGCGGCGCATAGAGGAGAAAACGCCTTCATTTTGCAGTATCCAGATGGGTCGCAGTATGAAGGAGACACGGTGAATGGGAGGTTCCTGAAGCACTACTTGGAATAAAGGGACTTAGGTCCATGTATCATAGCGTAAATATGTCTTATGTTTTAAT
The DNA here is from genome assembly GCA_001517045.1 of Pseudotsuga menziesii. NCBI lineage: Eukaryota > Viridiplantae > Streptophyta > Pinopsida > Pinales > Pinaceae > Pseudotsuga > Pseudotsuga menziesii. The sequence goes on from LPNX010580181.1 coordinate 93,770, forward strand.
CAGTACGGATGGTGAATTAGAAGATTTGAAGCCAGTGGAGAAGGCCCTAAGATCAAAAGAGCTAACCATTATTTCAAAGTTTGTTTTTCTTTCAGGCAATAAAATAATAGGAGGTTCTCAATGGATGAGGTGACTAGTCTGGGGGTTCTTTGCTACCTCACTGGGAGGATAACATCCCTCGTGGAGATGGTTGTTAACACTCTGTTAAAATTTGGGCATAAGTGATACTCACGTCCTTCAGCCCCGTCGAGAAGTATTGAGAAGGCAACGTAGTATTCACAGAAAGAGCTGATGGCACACACAAGATAGCACTCAACCTTGGAGTAATCCTTGGTGGTGAACGTCGAAACCCAATGATATAGTCTGTGGATCGGGGAAGCGAGGCTAAGAAGAAAGCATTGGGTGCATTGGAGGCATTAAATGGGATTCATGATCGAAGGTTGAGGATGATCAGAGGGTAGATCAACAGCGTCAAACCATTTCACATGGTGAACATGCCTGACCCAAGCCGCTTCTTCAGATTTGCAAAACAGTTTAAAGAACGAATGCATCCAACGGTCGAGATTGGGACCCAAGAAGATTTGCGGCTGATAACGATTTCGCATCCCAAACTAGTGAGGACGAAAGCGGCAATTCAACATTGCGAAAAGTGGTATGGGCCGTTTTGATCGACGGTGTGTATGAGATCGGAGAGAGATTGGCGGTCCTAGTTTATTTCGCCATCTAGAGTAGCATGGAGGAAAATAGGACCTCACTTCGCGAAGAGTGGTTGGGTTTGTCCGGATTGATGGTTGTGAAGGAAGTCGGTCCTGATCAATGGTTGGGATGTGCACGTGCTAGGTAAGGAAAGACATGGCATGAAGGACCCCACATATCTACGGTTTAGGTCACAAAGAGTAAAATCTACGTTACAAACCTCCTAAGAAATGCGTGAAGGTTATGATTGGGTGAAAAGATATAAAGAAGGCCCGCAGGAAGCTGCAAAGATTTGCCTTTTCTGAAACCTCAAAGCCGTTGAATATCCAACCACATCTAGAGCACCAGCCCAGACCGGCCAGGAGACTGTGCTATAGAACAAGGTAAGCCCTTGATACCTCCTCAGTGTTATTTGAAAATGGACGAAATAGGAGTGGTAGGAGTGAGAGATGATGTAGAGCCTAAGGCCGCAGTTCGGAGGACAAAAGAGAGCCTGTTAGATGAAAATGTTGATATTTTTTATACCATCTTGGTTGGAGAAGCTATTGAAACCGCCAGAGGCAAATTGGAAGCTCTTAAGAACTAAGGTAGAGATACCTACGGTGTTTTTAAATATTTCTTCCACTTCTTCTCTATAGACCAAACCCCCCATTTCCTTGAATTTGTCGAATGCTGTGCAAATAATTTCTCTATCACCGAAGGCGTTATTATGAATAAATCTAAGTCTAAAATCCTTTGCCCAATTCAAGCTTCTGTCATCTGGAAAGCCCTGTATATCCCAGATGAATTCACCTATATATCCCAAGACTACCGAGAAGAAGACATTGTACGTCATTTTAGAGAGTCTACTGACGAAAGTAAAGAAGCCTTCCTGAAGGCCTGTTCTAAACCAAATGGAGAACCCATCGACCTATCTCACCCTATCGACCTCAGCCAATTCAATGAAGAAAGTCAGTGGTGTATATCCCTGGCCAGTCAATTCCTAGGTCTATATACCGACGTGTATGTCCCAGAGTCATTGCTGAGTCTTTTGTTCATCTTAAGTACTTGTCCAGGTGGACCTAAATTGCCTGGACAATCCGGTCAGTCTTGTTGCCTTAAATTTGATGAGTTCCTGGCTGAGAACATCTATTCTCAGTTAACGAACTTCCACGACACTAGAATGTTCAGATTCTAGTCCCTTTTGCCGAGGATGTTCGTAGCCTATAATGAGGAGGACCTACAAGTACCAGAATTGGAAATCACTGCTGATATGGCCACAGATTACTGTAAATTCATGAACCAGTTGATGGCCAAAATATATGAACTCTTCTTTCAGGAAAGGATACCTAGGGTGTTTCCTAAGATGAGAAAAATGGTGCAACTTTCAAATACCAAGAACATAGGAGACTGGTTCCTCATAGAATTTGGAACAACCATAAGGTTGTATGGCTTTATACATCCACCCTACATCCTGCCAACTTTTCTAACCCCCAGGGTTTTCTCCCTGGAATTAATCTGACAGAAACTCATTGTCGAAGAAGAACACTTCTTGAAATTTAAGAAAAGTTCAAGTTTGATTTTTCCATGGGAATTAAAACCATACACAGTTAGAAGCAGGGCTGCTTTTCCCCTGGTCACCAACTTGCTTAGAGGCATGGATTTTTCCACATAACATGCAATAAATTATGATCCTCACCAAGTGATTTCCAAAAGAAGGAAATCTCAGAAATGCAGGCCCTTTGAGTACACTGAGATACCTGGACTTAGAGAAGCGTCGAATTGGGATGATTTCCCTAATCCCGCCCCAATGGAAACCAACGTAGAATAGGACACTGGTTCACAGCTACCGGGGGTAGTTTCTCCCCAAAGAGAGTTGGCTACAGTAACTGTGATAGCAGGTGGATTCTCATCACTGGTCAGCTATTCAGCAAGTTCAATGAAAAGAGGGGATCCAGGGCCTATGGACACTAAAGAAATGGACACTGTTAGCATGCCCAAGAAACAAAAGGTGGAACCGGGACAACAATTGGTGTAGGTCAAAAGGGGACAGGCAAAAAAGAAGAATTTAATAAAAGAACAGCGACAAGAAGAGCCCGAGGCAGCCGAATTGCAAATACAAGAGTATGTATTTGACGGACAGACTTTGAGCAAGCATGCGTCTAAAGAAGAATGGTTGAGGTCTTATCGAGAGAGGGCTGATAAAACCTTCAAGGAAACAACATAACTATACAACGAAGCCTCATAGTTGCCTCACCCCAATGTGGCACTAAAAACTGTAAGGGATCATGCCACTGATACCCTTAACTTAGCCCTGGAAATGGGGAACAAGGTGTCCGAGGTCAGTGTGAACCTTTCAAAGCTTCCCACTACAGACATCATACACCCGAACAAAGAGATTGGGGATATACTGAATACCAGACTACTTAAAGCTACCATACAGATGTCTAAGCTAGAGAAGAATAGGGAAAAAACTTCAAATATTTTAAGGAAGGCGAGAGTGGAGAATAAAACACTCAAAGCCCAAATCAACAACTTACAAAAGGAAGCTATGCAAATAGAAGGATCTGCGCATAAAGGGAGTTTGGCTTAGAAATTGCTCGATGACAAAGAAAAGGAGATCCAGACCTTGAAAAGGAAGTTAAAAATCCCTGGCACCCAGCTCGCTCAAGTGGATGAATTGGCTCACTTCGAAAGGGAAAAAGAGGTATTAAACTTTGAGCTTACTGATTTCAAGGCTAAGCTATTGAAGCTTGAAAAAAAGGGGAGACAGTGGGATGCAGATATTCAGCTTTTGAAGAATAGCGAGGTAGAATTGAAAACCAAATTATAAATGAAGGAAAATGAGCTTCAAAGCAGAAGCATGGAGAATACAATTCAGTCCACAGGTATGGCTGGAGAGATAGATACCAACTCCCTCTCCAAAGCAATGTCCTAGATAGGGTTAAAGGATTCCGAGCTCATTAAACTAAAACATCATATTGAGGAATTGGAAAAGGAAAGAGTCAAAGAGGAACGAGGAAGAGAAAAGGCAGAGGAGAAATGCCAAGAACTGGCTCAACAAAATGCTAAATTGAGCCAACAGGTGGTTGGTAAACTTTCCTTGCAAGGCGCTAAGCATCTGATCTGGGATCAAATCATCATGGAAGCTGACAAATTCCAACCCTACCTAGATATTATTGAAGATCAAGAAGTTGTTGTGAGAGAAGCCAAGAAACAAGCCCAGATGGTATCAACAGAAGTGAACAAAAGGACCTTGGTGACTGTGAAGAATGCCATAACCTTCCTGAGCTCTATGTCAGATGGGTCCGCTAGCAGATATGGTATTCAAAACAGGATTGCTGTTGTCTCTGGAGCTAGAAATATAGTGGCTAAGCACAGGATGATGGAGACGGTACGAGCCAAAATAGAAGTTACTGAGCACAAAGTCTGAGAAGTCGTCAAGTTATTCAGACCACTAGTAAGCAGAGGGATCCCCTTTTTCTGGGAAGAAAAGGGTCCTTTAATGTCTCAGAAGGAGTATTAGGAGTGCCTAGTGCACTGCCAATTAAACCACAACAAATTTGGAGATATGCAACAAGCGTTGTCAGGGAAGGTCGTTTTTGACAAATTGGCCAGTTATTTTGAGTTATTGTTTGATTTTAAAGCCGCATGCTCCAAATTCCCCAATATTTCATACCCAAAAACCATGGAGCTCCAAGCACAAGCATACGACATGATGGCTGCAATCGTGCCTGGTTCCGATTTATAGAGAGTCATCCAACAATATGGGTCACCCAAACTCAAAGCGCACTCATAGAAGTGACAATGATGGTACGTGGGAAATTTTCTCTGCATCGCATGCCCTTCCCAACGGCCGCTCTTCTCAGAGCTCTGTACAGTCATCACCCGCCAGATGGGATTATGGGATGCTCTCATGCCTATTTCATCCCGCGTTTCACATTTCATTGTCTGGCCTTTTCATGCAAGTCGTAGCCAATGTGCCACCTAAGAGGTTGTTAGAGGATGTCCTTCTGATTGTAACAAATTTTGATTCCTGGATGTCAGTCTGGGAAAACCAAATACTATAAATATACCTCCTGAAGAAGGAGAAGGGGTTGAAACCATTGTAATTTTGCTATGTTTGTTTTTCAATAGAATTTTAATATAATTGCAGAGCCGAGGTCATAGTTTTCATATAGGGATTCATGTCTTGTTCACACTTACAGTCTGTTATTTCCTTTCTTATATGATTTTTTTCCAGTTTATCTCTCCCGTTTTTTTTTCTTTCATATCTGAGACTTAGGGTATAACAGCTCAGAATTCATACTTGCTATGCTTCATCTGTTGTTTCAGGTATTCACCAAAGTTATCTTCTAAAGTTGATACAGAATTCATTTTTGCAATGCTTTGTGTTGATGGTCTGTTCATGTTCCTCCTTTCCACTAGACAATTATGAATCAAGTGGCTACCTTGCCCCTATGTTGAAATCGCTTGCATACGCTTTGTTTATTTCTGTTATATATCTTGACTCCATTGCCCAATGGTTCTGTGTTTTGTTTCAACCAATTTTACAACAATTTATAGTTTCACTTGCATATATCTGGCATAATTAACATTTTGTGAGAGATCCCTCTCGGAAGAGTAGAAGACTAGTTCTCTCTTCGAAAGTGGTTATGTTGTTACCCGGGAGTGGGAATTTCGCAACCTTTGGGCTCAATTCTGGTGCTAACACACACCTCAACAAAATGAAGTTGTTGAGAGGATGAATATGACACTGATGGAAAATGCAAGGAGCATGCTAAACAGTGATGGGATAGGACAAGAATTATGGGAAGCAGCAGTGGAGACAACATGTTACTTGGTAAATCAATAACCCACATCAACATAGATTGATAAAAATCCATAATAGGTATGGAATGGTAAGAAGCCCCCTATTAAGCATCTGGAAGTTTTTGGTTGTGATTCTTATGTACATGTTCCAAAGGAGAAAAGGAGCAAGTTGGATAAGAAAGTTGAGAAGTGTATTGTTATAGGATATAAATATGGTATGAAAGGTTATAAGCTTTGGAATCATGTAACTAAGAATACTGTTTACAATCGATATGTTGTGTTTAGAGAGGTAAAATAAGTCCCCAGATAGGAAGTGAATCCAAAGGAAAAGGAACTAGAGAAAATAGAGTTTAAGGTTGAAGGTGGAGAATCTTACTCGATAGAAGAAGTTGAACCGAAATAAGAAGAACCTCATACCCAGTTTTGAGTAGATCATCTCAAGAAAGAAGGAAATCAGAAAGGTATTCCCCTCCTAATTGTTTCTCTCATTTTTCTTTGTCTATTACTAATGATGATCCTAGAAATTTGAAAGAATTTGTTGATTCATAGGATAGTGATCTTTGGAAAAATGCCATGGTTGAAGAAATGGATTCCTTGGACAAAAATGAAGCTTGGGATCTAGTCCAGTTACTAGCTAGAATAAAAAATCATTGGGAGAAAATGGTTGTTTAAAAATAAGTTGAATGCAAAAGGTAAAGTGGAGAAGTACAAAGGCCGCTTGGTAGCAAAGGGATATTCTCAAGTAGAGGGAATTAATTTTGGGGAAATAATTTCTCCAGTTGAAAGATTAAATCCGAATAGGTTTCTTCTTTCTATTGTTGTTTCTTTTGATCTTGAAGTAGATAAAATGGATGTGAAGACAATGTTCTTACATAGGAATCTAGAAGAATAAATATACATGAAACAACCAGAAGGGCTCATAGTAAAGGGAAATAAATATTTGGCATGTAAACTAAAAAAGTCCCTTTATGGTCTAAATAAATCTTCAAGGATGTGGTACCAAAAGTTAGACACATACATACTTGGGTTGGGGTTTGTGAGAAGAAAAGATAATCACCGTGTATACTCCAAATAGGTTGGTGATCACTTCATTAACATAGTATTGTATGTTGATGACATGTTTCTTATTAGAAACAACAAATATGTTATCAAGGAGGTGAAGTCTTAGTTGTCCTCCAAATTTTACATGAAATATATCAGTGCTACAAACTTTATTCTGGGAATGGATATAAGAAGAGATCGTGCAAATAGGATGATCTGGTTAAATCAAAGAAAATATGTTGAGATAGAAATACAAATAATTAACATGTAGGAAAGAAAGTTGGTAAAGGTTCCTATTCATGTAGGTGTAAAGTCATATGTAGAGTAGTGTCCCAAGAAACATGAAGAAGAAGAAGATATGTCACGAGTTCCATATGCCAATGCAATTAGTAGTTCAATGTATGCAATGGTATATACCATACTAGACATTTCTCATGCAGTGGGAGTTTTGAGTAGACATATGTCAAAACCAGGAAAGGAGCATTGGAAAGTTGTAAAGAGGGTTATCATATATTTGTGTGGCACCATAGATTATGCAATATTCTACCAAGGAAGACCTGGACCAGACATAATAATAAATATGCAAACTGGGCTCGAGATATTGAGCACAGAAGATCTATAAGTGGGTATGTGTTTAACCTATTTGGAGGAGTTATCAGTTGGATGATAAAGAGACAAGTTGTAGTTGCACTCTCAACTACAGAAGTTGAATACATGGAAGCCACTAATGCAAGCAAAGAATTTGTATGGTTGCAAATATTGTGTTTAAGTATTGGTTTTGTATAGAAATATATAAGGTTAGATTGTGATAGAAAAAGTGCAATATTCCTAGAAAAGAACCCTACTTATCACGATAATATAAAGCATATTGATGTGCAATATCACTTTGTGAGAGATATGGTTGAAGACAAGAAGGTGTCTCTAGAAAAGGTTGACACCTTGAAAAATGTTGCAGACTAATTAAGAAATTCAGTCATCTTGGTGTAGAGAATATATGGGAATTAATGCCCTGAAACTATGAGTTTATGACTACATGAATCCTTGTGGGAGAATTTTGGGTATATGTTATACTCTTTGCATGTGTGTGTGGGAGGTACGCTCATCAGCGACATGCTAAATGATCCCTGTCGGCACCTTCACGGAAATAGTTCGGTACAATGTTTTCGTTTGGAAACAACCATTAGACGATTTTCGATGTCGTAAATGGTCGTTAGGCCATTTTCGATGCGAGCACAACGAGCCCAAAGTTTTGGGTTGTTTTTTGATATTTTGGGGGAATTTTCTAAAAATATGTAATTTAATCCCAGTTAAGGGACTGGGGTCTATTTTCTAATCGGGTTTAATGGATTAGGGTATTGGAGGCTACACAATAACTATATTGTATTGCTATTTATTCATAATGATAATGAGAAAATAGGAGGGGTGGCTCCAAGGTTTGTTGGTTTTCCCAGTTAAAGGTTTCTAGGGTAAATCTTTGTGTTTTATGTGTGAATGTTGTGGTGTAATATTTATTTTGCTTATTTATGAGCTTCTTCTATGCACATGTTTAAAAATTACAAGTCATACAACATATGCATGATGAATTTCATTCCTGCCTGGTTTCCATCCACGCCTGGGATGTTACCTGATTAATTGGTGTTTCACGGGAACTTGCATGATTCCCTCCATCAACCTCTTGAAAATCTCTTTCCTTTTCCTCTTTCATTGTGATATTGAACTCTCTAAGTAGTTGCATCATCAACATCTTCAATCAGGCTCTTAACAATCTCTAGTTACACAAAAAAACAATAACCAAACTTAGTTATCATGCTATATTCATTTTAGTTGTACAACATATCACTCTTATCCCATATGCAACATCAAACACATGAATTCAAGAATATTCTCATGTGCTCTATCACATACTATCTTAATATGCCTACTAGTGCATACGAGTTCCAACTCTACATTTTTAGCATTCGCATGCCACAGTATTATCTACACATAAATACTTTCTTAACATAGAGAAACATAAACAATAAAAAATAAGAGTCAAGGAAATTATCCCTCTCCGTTCCTCTTCATAACATGGAATTCCACAACATAACTAATCTATTCCGTGGCCTCTTCTACCAATGACATAAATTAACATTAGCTACAATATTATCATCCATGTAGAAATATTTAATTCTTACTTTTTACTTCAAAATTATACCTCATTGTATGTATTGCTTGTTAGCCACATGTAATATTTATTGTTGACACTAATTCTTAGCATGCTTGTAAATTCTTCAGTTCCTTGGGTCACTCTTGCGTTGTTCCCAATTTCGAGGTCTACTTCTCCAATTCTCATGAGTAATCCTGTCCAATCCCAACTTGACATATCCTTATACATAGTGTCCACTAACCTTATTCAATTATGGATTTTTTTCTCTTTGCATTCCTTGGAAAATTCTTGGCCAAATCCACCATGTCACAAACTCTATCTCAAAGGACCAATCTACATAATGGAGAACCTCACTCCCTTCATAGAATCTCCCAGATGAGTGGAATTTCATCATTCAATTCACGTTCTTTACCCATAAGTTGTTGGTTCATATCCTACAACTCTACTTAGCACACACAAAGTTTATTTGTTAAACTGGCTTACCATTCTCATCCATAGGGTACATGCATTTTTCATCTTGCAATATTTCCTCTACCATCTAGGCCTTTTCAATGACCCTTTCTTGTGAATATATTGTGTCTCCCAAGCTCTGCAACCTTTATTACATGGATTCCCTTCTATGCCACTATTTTATAATTTACACTTTTCTTTTATGGAAAGAAATGTCATTTTCTGCAAACTAGAATTTCGTATACCTTTTCTAGAATTTATATTATTGTACTAAATAACAACTACAAAAACCACTAGATCCATATATCTTCTCTTGAATTTGTTCCTTTATAATCCATGTTCTAATTCATCGTCAGACTTATCTATTGACATTTCTAAACCGTGTGTCTTCTCCACATGTTGAATCATCAACTTACATGTCTTCATTGTCACTGCATTATCGGCTTTTACCTGTGAGCACTCTCCTCTGATGACATTCTCTATAGACCAACGATACATCACTCCAATGTACTGTCGATTCCTTCCCATCCACGCTCCCTCCTTATGGACTCTCCATAGAACCACATACATATGCTCCAATGTATCGCTCTGATGCTTCATTATTTCCTTTGCACTGCACCCCTGAACTTATGAAATGAGTACTTTGATATTCCTTGTTTTTTCTCTTGTTAAACTCATCATACAATTAATACCTTTCCTGCTATCTCAACAAGTGGCTGATATCTCTTCTCCTTGGTATTTTTTTGGATGATTGAGATTTCATCTCACCCACTCTTGTGAACTTCCATGATGCACCCATACGCTTATACTAAGCTTACGATGGCACCCAAATATCTGGCGGAAGCTGCTCTTGCACCCAAAAACTTTATATGTACGCCAACATTCTTCCTATATGTTCTATCCCTTACACATGATATATAATCCTCTTCAGTTTTATGTATGCATATTTTGTAGTGCTTCCATCACACCACAATGTTGTGATTCATCTTACTCAAGATTTAATGACCAAGAGCTCTTAGTATCCCTACTTGCATCAAGATTTAATGACCAAGAGATCTTAGTATCCCTACTTGTGATTCATCTTACTCAAGATTTAATGACCAAGAGCTCAATGATGTCCTACTTGCATCAATTAGTATCCTTGCAGATCAATAGTACCATCATATTACTGCATATTCTCCCCACCCATAGCTAGTCCTTTGAACTACCTACAGAAGACCACTTTTACCTTGCATTTCCCTTCACTTGCATCCTCATGTGATTATGCAAGCATAATCATGGATGTATCTGCAGACATCCAAACTCAATCTTACATCTATATTGCTACTATACCACCATATAAATCTTTTCTTAGGTTTAAGAAACTTTGATAATCATCCGCATTGCTATTCATCATACAATTGGACCATGGTTGGCTCATTCCATTTTTCTTCCACACCACTATCAGAGTACCTTTATTATGTTTATAGAGTCATATTTGGTTGGTTTTATCTCTATCAAAATTCCTTATCATCATAACATATTTTCCCAAGGTTTGGTGGTACTTTGGAAATTATACATATTTACAATTACATTTTCCCATCAAGCCCAGAGGCTATGTTTTGTCAACTCAAGGAAACAATCATAGAGATATTTATACATAATGACTTACCAACAATATTTTCCTCTAAATAATATTTCTAATGAATATACTCATTCTCAATTTTTATTTTTAAGATAAAAATTATAGCCCTTTAAAATATGTTGAAATTGCTCAACTCAAAACTATTCATGTAGTCTCAATAACCTATAGTGATCGACTATTGCAACTCGTTGCATGAAATTCATCATTGTTTCCAATATTCTTGCACATGGAACTTGGTCTTAAAATCATTACCCCCTTTCTATTTACTCATGTTCATCTTCATGGTATCGAATTAACCTCTTAATTCCTACTGGTATATAGAAACTGGAGATGCGGCGTGAAATATGGATATCGATGTGTTAATGAGGATCCACGCACCATCATCTTATGAGGACAAGTCATACATTGCCTCTTCCTAGTCAACACAACCTATATATCATTGATGTTGTCGATATGATTTCTCTATAGCCTTGGGCTAATCTTGGCCATTCACACAATGCTCCTTGAAATAGGCCTTGATTGATTCTTTGTGTGTGAAGGGTCGCAATCACTTGATCAACATGAATGCTCAAATCTAGGCCATTGGAAACCTTTTCCTACTAACTTATGCCTTTGTTTTATTTTTCTAGCGATGAGACCCAAATGCATCTTAACTTCACATGAACAGTTCAGATCAACCTACTCAACATGCATGATTCAATCCTATGAATTAGCAGTAGGGGTACCCATGTTATCTCTCACACATATTAACTTGCATGAACGACCATGATCTTCTCCATGAACTTGCATGATCTAATTCGAGCATTTCATGGCTTACCCTTGTACTATGTCATGAACAACTTCTCCACTCATGAATGGTCCATTCCATGCCCAAATGGTTGATCCATGTCACAATTTTGGTTGCGTCGCACTAATTTCACACCCCCGATGGAGGAATTTCAATTAAACCATTGGGCTCTACCATAGGCATTCTAAAACTATGCACTTACATCAATAACTTTTTTATGCAACTCTTATATGTTGATGCATGTCCCATGAGGTATTTTTGTCATACCTTTTGGTGGTGACACCATAAAATAAGACTTACACAAACAATAACAAATATTGGCATGTGTCCTATTGGGATTCACCATTGGGCCTTCCCATCGAAATTTCCTTTCTTGATGCCTTATGACAACTCCAATCCAGAACTATGAACCATCAACATGTGTCTTACTGGGATTCACCATTGAACATTCTCATGAAAATTTCATTTTGCAATGGCTTAGGAAAACTTCTATGTAGAACTTTGAACCACCAACACATGCCTTATCGATATTCGCCATGGCCCATCATACCTCTCCATTGGACCTTAACCATCAAGAATTTCCTTGAACATCCCTGTTTTCTACTCCGATATGGGCACTTTGACGATCACTCTATCTTTTCCATGTTTGCATGTCTGATACGTTGTTAGACCAAAACTTCTAGGGGTTCTCCTGAATACCCTTGTTGACATTGATATGGATCGTTGATATCCAATCAAATTCTACCACTTTCAACTCCTTATTGGTTTTCAGGAGAAATTAATCAGGGATTCACCACAACATTTTTTTAACACCCTCAATATGGTACAACAAAACTTTCTTGGTTTTTTCCACATGTCGTCCTCTAATTCGCTATTGATATTTCTCCATCAGGGTTTCTGAACTCCTCAACACTTAGAAAAAAATTCTTCATTCTTGCTCGATGCTTCTTCTAGTTTTTTCTTGTGAATATGGGTTTCTATCTCATACACATACAATGTTGCAACCTAGATCTATGATACTACTCTGTAACATCCCCATCCATTCATCAAACAACATAGAGGGGGATATGAATGGTTACATGATTTAAACTAAGCCCAAAGGTCATATATGATCCATAAATGGGAGTTTAAAGTGTGTGTAGATGTGTGATATAAAGACAATAGAATTTAATTCAATCCAGATGCGTGATATAAACAATAGAATTTAACTCAATCCACAACATAACACATGCATTTACTAGCATAAATCATCACAACATAGTCATAGCCTCATTGCAGATTCAATTAACAACAATAATAGATCAAGCACACATTAGATATAAGAGAATACTTGTCTAGAATAAAATCCAAGAAACTGGCTATGTAAGTGCCATTTTCTACCCAACCATTGGTACTCTATCTAGAATATACTATTTATGTTGAGAGTCCACCCCCAAGTGGGGCTATGAGTTCACTAGGGTGAAGGAAAAAACCTACATGCCTCTATCTCTCAACACATAACCCATTTTTCTCTCCATGCTCAACCAAATTCTCTTATAGAGCTCTATAATAATCTCACTTGGCTATCATACCCTTGGCTCCACAATATCTACCCGACACAAAACCTCCTAGGATGATGCATCCCCTTCACCAATCTAGGTGCCTTGAGCGATCCATCTTGCCAAGTGCTTCCAGTGTGTGCATAGAAAGAGTCAAACCAGTTGTGTACCACTACAGATCTACCTATAACTTATACACTCATGGATTCTCTAGCATGTACGAGTAGCAGAACTCCAGGGTAAGGTCTCAAACCTCAGGGATCACTTACAACCAAGTAACTCTCTCTCTCTCTCTCTCTCTCTCTCTCTCCAATTTGGATCCAGGTTCGTGGTAAAGAGTAGCACTTGGTGAAAAAATGGTTAACAAAGACAAGAGAACATAGGTATCCATGAAGGATAGGGTGTGAGCACAAGGTAAGTCTCTATGTTGACAAAGGTAAGTGTGGATCTGCATAATTTTGAAACAAAGGTGATGGTGTCTACAATGGAGGGTTTGGATGCAAGGGTAACGACTCTAAACATAATGGTAACAAATTTGAACACAAGGGTAACGAACTGATGCAAGGGTGAATGATTTGAATGCAAGGTAGAACTAGGAATGTCAATTGCGAGGAAACTGTTTGGAATAGGGTATGATTGAAAACTGGATGAGAGTGAAAGTTTGAGCATATGAATGTGAATGGATGCATCAATGAAAGGTAAGGCCGGTGGCTTTGAATCTCTAGGTAGGATAAAGGGGAAATAAATAGGCCTCCCTAACTTAACTTCTAACCATGGAGAAAGAGTATTTTGCACTATCCTAGAAGCTGTGCACCACCATTCTTCCTTAACTGCATGAAGGGACTTATCCCACCAACCTCACACAAAAGTTAATGATTGAGTGAAAGAAGTAAAAAGGGAAGTATTTGGATCATTCAAGGCTCATGGAAACAATTGGATTTTCTCTATAGGCCCTTCTTTCACTTCCACTCTAGTGGAAACATATCCCCTTTGATGTACCTTACACAACCATCTTGGACCATTAATGTTATTAATCAACATAATATTTACCTAACACTACGATTAGTTTGATGAACCAATCACACAAATCAAATCAAGAAAACATTTACATAATTGATTCAATATATTCCAAGGCTCAAACTAGGGGTATTACAAAAAATTATCATGAAGGAGGCTAAACATGCTACGATTTAGGCCTTTCCTAATAAAAAATTTAGAAGAATTGTTGGAATTGTAGATATCAGTTATTGAGTGTCCACAATATGAGTTAAATAGGGGTATTTGAGGGTGTTAAGCCCATGATTGAATTAAAAAATGCAGTTTCGACATAAAAAAATTGCAATAACCAAATATCGTATAGCTAAATTTTGGTGATAACCAAAAAACAACCAAATCATATAATGTGTAGATTAATTCATTTATCATTCTTCTACAAAATGGAGAAATAAAAAAGTGGTAACTAGTTTGAAAATTTTATGAATGGAAATTCACACATGGTTTAATAAATGATAAAGATCAACTTATCAAAATTTTGCATCTTAATTTTTGTTTTTCATTTTTTCATAAACATGGCATGCATTTAATATTTAATATAATGTATCCTTAAATTTTAGAGTTAAAAATTGAAATTAAAGTTTGGATATGTTATAAAGGACATTCCTCTACTTCCCAGCCCAAAAAAAATCATCATAAGGTATTAAGTTTATGGGGCATATCCAAGTCCCTAAATGAGTGCACTAGAACATAATAGTTTACAATTTATTAATAATGATATATATATGTCCAACTTTGAGATTTGGATATTTAATAGGACAAATTCATCTTCCTTCCCAAAAAAATTCATTATAAAATAATGAGTTTAAGGGGCACGACTAAAGCCTTCAATGACCATACTAAAAAATATAGGTTGTAGAAAATATAAGACAATGGCATATTGTTTAGCCTTAATAAAATGATGCATTGAGTGTTAATCCATGCTTTAAGGGATAAGGAGTTTGTATTCCATGATAGTTCCCACTAAGATGACGATCAAGCTTTACATGGTCAACATGACTTATGTATGGATAAGCCCAATTTCCGGGGATATGAAGTTTGACTTATGTATGGATAAGCCCATTTTAAGGAGTTAATTCACTAATGAAATGGTAGTACACATGAGAGGGATGATTATTTATGTCTTTGTCACAATGATAAACCTTGAATTATACCGTGAATGTATAAATATGAAACTTTTTTTGTTTTGTTTCTTGAAGGGTTGATTCTGGAAGTAAAATCCCCAAGCTTAATATCTTATCTAAGAGTGGATTGGATAATTATGTCCTTGGTGATGAATTTAAATTTCTTCTCTTTCCCATAGATCTTAGTATTGTATGCCGATGTAGTTAGAATTTATATATTAACTTGTCTTTATCTTTCATGTGGATATTACTAATCCCAGAGAGTATTTGTGATTCTTCATCTATCC
The DNA here is from genome assembly GCA_001517045.1 of Pseudotsuga menziesii. Taxonomy (NCBI): domain Eukaryota; kingdom Viridiplantae; phylum Streptophyta; class Pinopsida; order Pinales; family Pinaceae; genus Pseudotsuga; species Pseudotsuga menziesii. The sequence continues at coordinate 109,307 of LPNX010580181.1, forward strand.
CCTCTTTTCGTTGCTAAATCAAAAATATACAAAAGAATATGGTGATCACACTTTCTTTGCATATAAGATATTTATTAATATCACTTAGAGTTTCTTTGCATAAGTGATATTTATTAATATCACTTAGAGTTGTTTCTTTCAACGTGGTTCATGATTTATGTATGATTATCTATGAATGTACCTTCATTAGATCATTCTCATTCAATACTAATACAATAATTGGTTGATATTTATTAACACTCTTATTCTTATATGTCAAACTACCTTGTTATTCTCTAGCATTCACTTTTAGGTCATTCACTTTTGGTCTATGTGTATTGACCACAAACTCCGTAACTCAAAGAGAATTTTTTTTCATAGAAGTGATTAGTAGATTGTATTGAAAGGGGAGTATAGCTAATTTCCAAACAACAAAATTACACCATCTTTATACTAAAAAATGAAAGTTGTGGGCTATTACAAAGTCGACAAGGGTAGTATGCTTACCAAACTTACTTAATTATCTCAACAAAAATTATTACTCCCTAAGTACTATAAATCCTTAAATATTGTCTTAAAATACATATACATTGATATAACATAACATATTGTAAAAAAGACATCTGCATAGGTTCAAGCCAGTTTAGTTTGGTCATCGTTGCTACCATCCATGGTTGAGTCCACCTGAGGAGATGGAGTCGAGCCCTAATGCCTAGAAAAAGCCTAATTCATGTTGTTGGGGGTCACATTTGAGTCCATTGGATGGATATGAGAATTGATATATTCTTCTATCCTTGCGGTCCCGCGTCCTTGTTCATCCACTATTACTCTTATATCCTCTATTTCCTAATACATATCCATGGTTTTTTCCTATTGGTTACCCAAAATAGTTGACACAACCCTCTACAAGACAAAATTCTCCTCTCTGAGTGTCCTTACCTCCCTTCATGGTCTAATATTTCGCAGGATATGCAACATGAGCAATCCATTTCCAGTGGATGTTCTAGGTTTTTTGTAAACCATAGATGTTCCAACTACAACAGTGACCTAACTATCTTCCTCCCTCTTCTTCCAATGCTCTTTAGGTTATCCCAATGCCCACCAATGATGGTAGGTGCTAGTTTCCAAAGCAAGGACTGAACATGGCATTCCACATATTATTATTAACCACCTTCATTGAGAGGTAAATCACCTTAGCTTGATACAAGAGATTGAATTCATGGTGGAGTGTGCTATATACCTCATGCATGTGCAAGGTTTCATGTATATCTGATTCATCACTCTCTTAATACAAATGTTGTCTGTTGTTCGTTGTCGTTCCTTTCCCTAAGAGTTGTGTAAGGTATTGATTTCCAGGTGATGTACTATCATGGAAATTGTAAATAATATGTGACTCCACCTCTTAATTCGAGGACCCATTGGCTAAGTGTGTTAGGATTAATTAATCCTCCTTTGTCCAATATAGTCTATTTGGTCATATTTCCTAACTTAATAAATTATTATCAATGTACTAGAGTATGGGGGACACACCTAGAGGTTATATACCACTTACGGCATGTGCATGCATGAGTTTATGTGCCTCTGGGGCCAATACCTATATTGTAGGATCCTAATCTGAGTCCCACGAACAACCTTCTTCAGTTGGATATGGTAGGTAAGAAGTTATGTTGAGTTATCCTCTAGTTAGAATCAGTTAGATCACTTTCAGTTAGCCTAGAGCCAGTTTTGCATGCATGCAGGAAGTGTGGCTCCTTTTATCCACCTACCTCATCAGTTAACTGATTGTATATTGATTTAGACATCCGGATTTAAACTAGTGTGCTCCAACGGTGATTTAGACAAACTGAGTTAGCTAATCAATCAGTTAGAACTGATATATTTGAATCCCATCTTTAGCATTCGAAATCTATATATTGTATAATTTGTTGGTTGTGGAGCCTAATCTTCCAGATCCAGAGATATTATTTAGTCGTGTTTGTACCCCATGTGTACTATACACTCATTCCCCCTGCTTTGGGTTAACCGTAGTATTTTTCCCCTATAAAAGAAATAATTGTAACACGGCTATGTAGGGCATTATAGCATTGTAAACAATCTCTATGATTATGTGAGAGAGACTGTGAGAGCGTGAGGAGGAAGTGTAGCGGTTTTGCTGCAGGTTGTATCCCTTCATCTTTCTGGACTGTAATACAAGGATCGACAATTTATTTGTGGACGTAGCCCATCGTTTGGGTGAACTATGATGTATTTGTGTCTCTCTGTAATGTGTGTAATGTGTTTTGCATCTTGTTTAATGATTTAACTATATATTTGTTATTTCTCCACGGTCCTGTTTTCTAACATAATCATTGTATTATTGATGAATGAATGAATATTAATGTTGTGATTATCTGAGCAATTCTTGTCTAATTTATCTGAAATTTGTGGCATGAATTTCCTGTTAAGTGTACATTCTCTTTTATTATTCCACCACTTAATTCATTTCCTACATCTTTCATATTTTTCGGTAGATCAATGGTTCACAAATTCAACATGGTATTAGAGCCTTGTTCAAGCTAGCAACAAACCTTGTTCGAAATCCATTGTGCACCAAAAGCAGCTGAGTTTCCACATAATTATTGGAATCATAGCATTGCTCCCTCTGGATTCTATCTAGAGAAGTCTATCCAAGTGTGACAGGCTCTGAAAAAGTGTACATGTTGAGGTGGAAGGGTTTAAACTGACATATGATTATGAATTGGTTTATTTTGCAATGATATTTTGCAGGTACAACTTCAATATGGATTCGAGAGTATCACTTCCTCTTCTTACTCCATTCACAAGATATTCATAGTGGAGATTGAAGATGATTTCATATATAAAGAGGCAAGTTCTCTATGAGGCATCTATTGGAATTGGTAAAGAGTCTTATGAAGATGAAAATGTCTGGCTAAATGATGGTGATAGATATTTTGGAAGGATATGTTTGGCTTTTTCTCCAAGCATGCTCTACCTTATTGATTCTGTTGAATACCTAAAGGATCTATGGAAAGAACTGGATAGAAACTTTGGAAAGCACAATGAGGATCATTCTATCAATTTGGAGAGCACACCCAACACCACAAGAGTTCTTCCTTCAAAATTATCATCCTCTATTTTCTCAGATGAAGTTGTTCAAGATGAAGAAGAAGCAAAATATTCAACTCAATTAATTTGAATTGTTGAAAGTCTCCTTGTTGTGAGTCCTTCTCCTGTTGCTCCAGAATTTTATGAGATCTTTGATATCTCATCTTCTCATATATATGATCCAAAAGAAGACATTAGAATATCTGTTATTGAATAAAAACTCTCCTTCCACTCTACTCAGTCATTCTCCAGTGATTCTTCTATTCTAAATTCTGTGCAAAGTTTGCCATTGATTGCTTCTGAAAATGAAGAGGAATTCTATTTCTCTCTCTCTAATGTTGCTACTAGTGTAGATAAAAGTGATACTTTGGATGTTTTGGAAGAAATATAATATTTAAGGATTTATTCTTTCACCCTCATTGATCTAGAGATTCCAACAAGTTCCTACATGATTGCTAGCACCAATACTCAGAGTTTTGTTGAAGAAGGAGAAAATTGTGCATCTACCATCTCAGTGGAGAACTTGGAACCTTTGTTCCTCACTCTTGGATTTGATATGACATTATTTGGATCTGATATGACCTTATTTGGTTTGAATTTTAACTTTCAAAAGCCTCTAGTCATTCTTGTAGTTTTTCTAATCAATTTTGGTGTGAAAAATCAAGTACCTCAAGTCTCTTTCAAAATTGTTGTTGGGGATTTGATGTTAGTTTTCTCTCATGAGTTTGATGATATTAGATTTCTTGAATCATTGGATATTTTATAAGATACATCATATTATGGAACTTAATCATTCGATCTCCATGGTCCTAGGAATTCTCTACCTTCCTACTTGATCACATGCTCATATCCTCACAATACTAGTAAAGATGGAGACATCATGCATTCGCCTGGACACTTGCTCCTTACACCTAGAGCTGATTTTACCTCAAATGGTTCGATGTTTAAGGATGCAGCATATAAGTTTCTTCGGTTTACCTCACATGGTTCGAATTCTCAAGCACTTTTTCCCTCTCATTAGTTGATCTCAGTTGCTCTACATGGGTCCAATTTTCATCTTGCATATCTCTATGTTCCTGATTGAGTTGAGCATATTCCTCTTCTTCAAAAGAGGAAAATTCCTCTAGACATAATCATTTAGTTTGGAGAGGTTCATATGCATAACCTGAGGAAGCTGATGCATAGAAGAACCAAGATTCTGCATTACTTCTTGACATAGTTGCATATTGCACAAAAATTTCATGATTCCTGCTTATTTTAAGGTGGGGGGGGTTCCCATGAGGCTTTCCCCATTTTGATTATTTTATTAAGAAGTATTTTATTTCATTTAGATTGTATGGGTGAATTTTTTCCTAGTTTCCATGGCCCAAGTTGTCCAAAGTTAGAATTAAGGGTGGGGGGGTGTTAGGATTAATTAATCCTCCTTTGTCCAATATAGTCTATTTGATCATATTTCCTAACTTAGTAAATTATTATCACTGTACTAGAGTATGGTGGACACACCTAGAGGTTATATTATACTTATTGCATGTGCATTCATGAGTCTATGTGCCTCTGGGACCAATCCCTACATTATAGGATCCCACTCTGAGTTCCACAAGCATCCTCCTTTAGTTGGCTATGGTAGGTATACAATTATGTTGAGTTATACTCTAGTTACAATCAATTATATCACTTTAATATATCCTAGCACCATTTTTGCATGCATGCAGGGAGTGTGGCGCCTTTTATCCTTCTACATCCTCAATTACTGATTGTAGACCGATTTAGACATCCAGGGTTAAACTAGTGAGATCCAGCAATGATTTAGACACACTGAGTTAGCTAATTAGTCAATTAGAACTGATAGATTCAAATCCTATATTTAGCATTCAAATTATATTTATTGTATAATCATTGTATTATTGATTAATGAATAAAGATTAAGGTTGTGATTATTTGAGCAATTCTTGTCCGATTTATCTGAAATTTGTGGCATGAATTTCTTGTCTAGTGTACATTCTCTTTGATTATTCCATTGCATAATTACTTTCCTATAAATTTCATATTTTTCTGTATATCAATGGTTCACAAATTTAGCAGAGTGCAACCCCCCTGTTAGCTAAACCATCATCTCTCCCACTACTTTTCATAAGGACATGAAGTGTTAGAAAAAAAGTATCACAAAGCAATAACAATAAACAATAAACAAGATGCAAATATAAAAACAGGTTACAAGAGAGACACCAATATAACGTGGTTCACCCAATATATGCTACACCCACACATAAATTGCAAGCCATTTATTATTATACCATCCAACAAAAATGAATGGATACAACTTGCAGCACACTTGATACACTTCCTCTTCACTCTCTCACAATCTCTCTCACACAATCACAGAGATCACTTTTTCACAATCATACAATACAATGCATAGCTGCATTACAATTCCTTCCTTTATGTAGGGAATACCATGGGAAAATACCACACAATTCCCAAAACCATGGACCCATAAATCACCCATTATTGACCAATTCATGAATCTAAAATTACAACATTTTACAAGGCATATTTTCCTAAATTTTCGCTATGGGGGCACTGCCCCAAAACCCCAGCTAGGGGGGGCTCCCGAAAAGTATCCCCCCCCCCGAGATCCCTAACGACTATATTCAGGAGCAATCCCCCCCCCCCCCCCCCCCCCGTCAGGTGCTGGGATCCGAACATAGCTGAAACAATAATATCTATGAATTAGGAATATCAAGCTCCACAACCAATATGAAGGAAGGTTATAGAGGCTAAGGATTGAGCAATCAAATGTGTTTGCTTCATAGTTTTCCCAAAGTGTGTGGTGTATTCCTTCTCACCCACTTGCATGTCCTTTATAATGACAATCGATGCCCCTTATTACCATTACTGAGTTTATTCCTTTTTCTTTAATTAGATGAATACCTACATATAAATATAGCACTTCAACCATGTTGTTGGTCTCCTTTCCAAGTCCCTAGGTGTAGCTTTGTTCTTCTTGTCCATCGAGTCTTAAACGACTCCCCCACACCTTCCACCCTAGATCCAAAGGGAATTTATGAGTCTTTTTGGATCCATAATATTTAATTTGACTATTATAATATTGCCCTATTCTATGATCTACTTCATTCCCTTTAACCCTAATTCCAAATAAGAGGTAGTGTTTTGGGAATCCCCCTATAGTTGGAACAATAATAGCCATACATTGTGAGAGGTGAATGATGAGATGACAATGTGTATTACCCCTTGCACTGCACCAAACTGATCTTATGTGATGCATGAGGATTTACACTTTTAAAGTGGAGGTTTAGGAGCTAACAATTGGTTTCATTCGGTTTCATTGTTGATGACTAAGTCTATTTCTCAAGGTAATTAGTGCAATTGCAAAAAAATGATTTATTTTACCTTAGTATGGAATAGTTTAGCTAGATTATGGTCATTTCAATGATGTATTATGTGTTCCAATTGTATCCTACAATATTTTATCATTCTATTAAATCACTCATCCAAGTGAAGGTAAGATTGTATATTTTTCACCTCATTAAGTTGTAATCAAGGTTTTTAAATATATTAATCATATCCTAGAAACTAGAATTATTGATGATATTACCAAGTTGAACAGATTTGACAACTTTGGGTCATTATATTTTCCATTATTTTTTATTGCTCATAGTGATGTCTTGAGCAAACTTTGGCATGAACAATTTGGTCATATAAACCATTTATCATTGCAATAGCTATCTAATCAAAATATGGTGATTGTTCTTCCTCTTGTTTCTTCAGAGATCGTGTTTGTCCCAAGTGTGTTCTCGAAAAACATCATCGAGACAATTTTGAAAAACATGCCTCTTGGCACACCTCGGTCCCATTGCGGCTTGTTCACAATGATTTGTGTGGTTTTCTTCCTTAAGGCTTCTTTCTCTAGATTTAGGTAATTATTAACATTCATTGATGACTTCCTTGATGAACTTGGGTTTATTTCTTAAAACTTATGAGTGAATTTTTTGACATATTTTTTGTTAACGAGGTCCTTGTAGAAAAAAAAATATCATCATCGACTTCAAAGTTAAGAACAAATAATGGGGGAAAATATGATAACAAAATATTACCACTGATTACATTGCAGAGGGAATTCATATGAAACATATTGTTGCATACACACCAAAACAAAATGATGTTGTTGAGAGAAAGAATTGTACACTAAAAAAATGGCAAAGTGTTGATCCAATCTAATGGATTAATTCCTTATTTTTGGGTGAAATCCATTATTTGTGACAATTATATAGTTAATGACACCCCCAAAAAGGATTTAAAAGATATAACACTGAAGTAATCTTGGATTAAGTTTAAACTAGATGTAAGCCACCTTTTGTGTGTTTGGTAGTGAAGCATGGGCTCACATTCTTGATGAGAAAAGGAGAGAAATGATTGTCTAAGAGTGAGAATTGCAATTTTGTTGGATATTTTGAAGAAGTAAAAGTTTATAGACTTCTTCAACCTCTTTCCAATGAAATTAATATTATGAGAGATGTTAAATTTGATGAAAATATCTCGTCCTGCAAGCCTAATTTTTCATTTGTGTCATCTTTAGTGTAATATACCTAAATAGTATATTAATACTATTATTAATTTATTTAACAATTAGGTTAATTGGTATTAATGGTCAAAGGCCACCTCTCAAGGTCCGATCATTCATAGGTTATATTCCATATATAATGTAAGCATGTCAATGTAATAATTATCAATTCAATAATAAATATATATCTTTGATCAATTATGATAATTATGTAAGGATGAATCCTTACAAGTGGTATCATATCTCTTGGCTCTCAGATCGACTCTCCATAATTACCTACTCAGATCTTGACTCTCCCAGCCCTAACTCCATCTTCCAAAATCAGTGGGATAACCCCGCAATCTCTCCTCCAACACCCTCGCCATAATCCTTCACTCACCTCACCTCACACCGCGTCCATTCTATGCAGTTGAACCCCCTTCACCGCACTCCTCCATTACTCCACAACTCTACACCTGCACTCACTCTTTCATCGTTGTCCTATGCATGCAGCCTCCTATTCCCTATCTTCCCATGCTCACACAGGATATACATCAAGCCACCTATCACCCACACACCCTCCTTCCAGCTGCATTCAACTGCACTTTAGTCTCACTTACTTAGTGCTCCCCTCACATACCCATTTCCATTCAAATCTTTTCATGCATATGATTCTGTAGATGAATGCATAACAACTATATGGAGTATTCTTCTGAGCTTCTAATCCGATGGTGTTATTTTGACCTTCTATTTTGATGTAGATTTTTTATATTTCTACATGCTTTGATATGGTTTTCTTATATGTACTGGAAACTACTAATAATTTACTTACTTCCTTGTCTGACAAGCTTGTCTTTATTTGTTCTCTGGAAACCTTTTGAAATTCTAGAATAGCTTGAGTTGTGACTGCTAATAGAATTTTCATCTCATCATTTGTCGCACCATCCTCCGGGTTTCGTTCTTCTACGTTATCATGATTAAGGTCATCTTTAACACTTTTATTTTCATCATTGCATTCTTATACAACTTCAATTCTCTCATAATTGTTGTTAACATTGACTTTATTGACTTCATTGAATTCTACCACGACGTTGTTTTCTTTACAATTGATATTGACATTGTGATTGTCAATATCATCTTGATATTTCATATCCATGTCTTCTACTTCTTCTGTATCATTGTATTTGTTATCGTCTTTCTTAACAAGTCCTTGTTATGGAATTTCACTAGACATATTTATAGATTATACAGCTAGCGTATTAATGTGCCTTGCTTCCCTACCTTGTAAGAAGCCACAACAAACTTCCCATAGGCATGCATACTTTTGATTAAGTATCGCATTTTGAGGTTTGTAGTTGGGATGTATTTTCTTATCCCACTTGGTATCTGGTGGTATGGATATTTTGTGAGGAGGGGTATAAGGAGTCGTTCGACCAAGCTTCCTTTCCTTCCTAGGTGTAGTAGCGAGTTTATATTCATCCCTAATTGAATAGGTAGGAGTCGCAGTAGTCCCTTGTTCCTCTTGACTTGGTAGCTCAAGAATCAAAGTTACTTCTTCTGTCGAGGGTGTAGATCCCAGGAAGTTGTTTCAACTTCCAAGTGCTTAGCACTCACGTCAGAAGAAGGGATTCCTATCATAAAGGAACAAGCTATGTCGACTCCCAATTTCTCAGGTCAAGCAGAGTTGGGGTCTGCATCGACACTCACGACAAAATAAGGAACTACGACCATAACAGAAGAAGATGTTACGACTTTCGAGTTCTTAGGTCAATAAGTTATGGGATCTACACCCTTGACAGAAGAATCAACTGTGACTCTCGAGTTACAAATTCAAGAGGAACAAGGGAATACTACGACTCCTACGTATTCAAGTAGGGATGAATATAAAATTGCTACTACCCCCGGGAAGGAAAGGAAGTCAAAATAATTTGTTGTGACTTCCGAGTGTTGAGGCCGAATAGAGCTACTATATGCGTCACCACACACATCAGAAGACGTGATTCCTATCATAAAAGAACAAGCTATGTTGAGTCCCAAGTTCTCTGGTCAAGCAGAGTTCGGGTCTGCATCAAAACTCATGACAAAAGGAGGGAATACGACCATAAAAGAAGAATATGTTACAACTTTCGAGTTCTCAGGTCAAGAAGTGTTGGAATATACACCCTTGATAGAAGAAGTAACTGCGACTCTCGAGTTACCTAGTCAAGAGAAAAAAGGGACTACTGCGAGTCCTACATATTCAAGTAGGGATGAATATAAAATCACTGCTACCCCCAGGAAGGAAAGGAGGCTTGGCCGACCGAATCCTTATACCCCTCCTCACAAAATATCCATACAACTAGACACCAAGTGGGATAAGAAAAGACATCCCAACTACAAAACTCAAAATGTGATACTTAATAAAACGTATGCATTCCTACCGGAAGCTCGTTGTGGCTCCTTACAAGGTAGGGAAGCAAGGTACATCAATAACCTAGCTGAAAAATCTATAAATATGTCTAGTGAAATTCCAGAACAAGGACTTGTTAAGAAAGATGATAACAAGGACGATGATACAGAAGAAGTAGAAGAAACAAATATGAAATATCAAGATGATATTGACACTCACAATGTCAATATCAATTATAAAGAAAATGACGTTGTCGTAGAAGTCAATGAAGTCAATAAAGTCAATGCTAATAACAATTATGAGAGAATTGAAGTTGTAGAAGAATGCAATGATGAAAATAAAAGTGTTAAAGAGGACCTTAATCATGATAACGTAGAAGAACAAAACCCAGAGGATGGTGCGACAAATGATGAGATGAAAATTATATTAGTAGTCACAACTCAAGATATTATAGAATTTCAAAAGGTTCCCAGAGAACAAATAAAGACAGGCTTGTAAGACAAGGAACTAAGTACATTATTAGTAGTTTCCATTACAGATAAGAAAACCATATCAAAGCATGTAGAAATATAAAAAAATCTACATCAAAATAGAAGGTTAAAAGAACACCATCGGATTAGAAGCTCAACAAAATACTCCATATAGTTGTTATGCATTCATCTACAGAATCATATGCATGAAAAGATTTGAATGGATATGCGATCAAATATTTGAAGAACTACTAAACCGTGGCACCATTGTTTGTGGAGAGAATTCTAGTTGCAGCATGCTCATAAGAAGGTTTGTGGACAGATATTTTAAGAGAAAGATGACTTGTAATATACCTAAATAGTATATTACTATTATTATTAATTCATTTAACAATTACGTTAATTAGTATTAATGGTCAAAGGTCACCTCTTTTCAAAGTCCGACCATTCATAGGTTAGCTTCCATATATAGTGTAATCCTGTCAATGTAATAATTATCAACTCAATAATATATATATATATATATATATATATATATATTATCAATTATGATAATTATGTAAGGATGAATCCTTACATTTAGCCTATGGACCATATTCAGTGATTGTGTGACCTTTTATTTTCAACTATTCTACTAATGATCCTATTCTAGTTTCTTATTCAAATGATGATAGTGAGGACAAGAATCAAACTCCACTTTATCACCTTGCTCCAGTTGGGTCCACTGAACTTGAAATTACATCAACACCTTAGCTTTTGAGATGGGTTTGTACAATACGAGAAGCAACTGGAAATATTGTTGGTGATTCTTTAGATTAACCTCATACAATTTCGCAATCCCATAGAGCCTCTTCTCTTTGGTTCAAGTTTTAGAGACTCGTGATCCAAATACATTTTATGAAGAATTTGGACATCTAGATTAGGATGCAATAGTGAATGAAGAATAATGTTCCTTAATGGTGAATGATACTTGGGATATTGTACCTCTTCCTAGAGGAATACAACTTATTAGATGAAAATGGGTCTGTAGAGATAATTATGCATTAAATGTAAGTGTTGAAATACATACAACCCTGTTAATTTCCAAATGATTGTCTTAAGTTGAAGGGATTGACTATAATAAAAAAATTTCCCTCATATCCAAAATCAATTCCATCATCCTTGTCCTATCCCTTGCCACTTCATATAAATTGGAGGTCCATCAAATGCATGTCAAATCTATATTATTGCATGGGGATACGCAAAAAGTAATTTATATGGAACAACCTCTTGGATATGTTCAAAATGGTTGCAACCTTTATTTTTTCCTTAAGAAATCTCTTTATGGGCTTAAGCAACCTCCTCGGGCTTATAATGATAAAATTGAGAGATTTATTCTTGACACCATTTTTTCTAGATGTCATTATGACCCCAATGTTTACACTAAGAAAGTAGAAAACCATCTCATTATAATTGTTATTTATGTTTACAACTAAATTCTCAATGGTAGTGATCCCAAAATTTTAGCCAGTGTGAAGTCTATCCTTGAGAAAAAAATTAAAATGATAGACTTACGACATTTGTATTATTTTCTTGACCTCCAAATGTGGCAAACCAAAGATTGAATTTTCTTTCTCAAACTAAGTATGCTTGTGACCTTATTCACCACTTTCACATGGAAGATTGTAAACCAACTCCATCTTCCTTCCATATCGCAATCAAACTTGTTTCTATTTACACTAGATCCCAAGTAGATGTCACTAATTTGTACCATCAATTAGTCGGTATCCTTTTGTACTTGACTCATACCCGTCCAAATATCTCTTTTGATGTTATCATTATTGCTTAGTTTATGAAAACACCCCATGAAATTCATTGGAAAACAACAATATGGATACTTCTGTATATTTATGGTACAATTCAGCTTAGGATTCATTTCCATTCAAGGGGGACTCTGTTGTTAGTTGGTTTCACCAATTCTAACCAGGTTGGAAACCTAGATGATCAAAAGTCTAATGTAGGTTATATTTCTAGTCTTGGTTCCAGACATGTCATTTGGGATTGTAAAAAAAATAAGATCTTGATCTTTATTTAGTAGAAGTAGAGTATCAAGCCACATTTAATGCAATTCAAGAATCCTTATGGCTTCGATAGATCCTTTTAGAGTTTAGATTCCAACAAAAACATTTAACTACCCTCCAGTGCGACAATCATAATGCCATCAACCTCACCAAACTTCCACCTCAACATTAGTTCAATAAACACATTACACTTCACACAGAGTTCATCAAAAATTTTATTTAGGATCACATTCTTGAAGTGATATTTTCCCCTACAAATGATTAAGTTTCTAACATTTTCACAAAGTCTCTTACAGAAGTAAGGTTTTCCAAACTTCAATCCATGTTTTTTTTTGTAAGTTGCAGAAAGTTATATTGATATGCAAAAATAGTACATAATAGAGTCCATATCTTGGATATCATTAGTGTTTGGAGACTGGGATTGTAACAAAATATTTTTCATGGACCTGACCTTGGAGAGGGAAACCAAGTCACACCAGAAAAAACTGAAATAGATCATAGTTACAACAAGCAAACTAAGCATACGTAGAAAAGACAAAAAGACATTAAATTTTTTTTTTTAAATAAGGAATTATGACTTCATCTAGGGTTCTTCAACAATCATGCAATGCTTGTGGTAATATTCTTCATCAGTAGAAATAATAGGTGGCGAATTTGAAGGTGGTTACGTTGCAGGAGGATATTATTAGATTCACGACCCCCTGAAGTTTGCACCTTCAGCTCCGAATTGTGCGAAGCTTATTCCATATGCCTGATTGACATAGTGTCATGTTGTTGAGGGGCTCCTTGAGGAGGATCCTGCATATGTAATCTCGGTGAAGACGATGATGTTGGATTTTCGGGAGAGATCTCTAAATCGTTGGAGGGAGAGGAGGATGGAGCTCTATCTTTTTCCCAAAGCAGCTGAGCTAAGACATTTTTCATGTGCTAGTAGTGGGATAATCATTGTCTCAAGGGATGAGTCTTGCGATGATGAGCCACATATTCTTCCTCCCAATCATCCACAAATCGATGAATCCTAAGTGGGATGTGAGCACCATAACCCACAGAAAGGGAACAACACGTCGCAACACGACCCCTCGCCCCCCTAGAGATTATTCCCCTATGAGGCGCAACATAGAGGCATTGTGGCATGGAGGACGCATAGTTCTGATATGGATTTATGTGAGAATGAAATGAAAGAACAGATATAGAATCATATGCACCGACATATTTCAAAGATAACAAATATACAATAAACACATATTCTATTAAATGGTAGAAACATAACAAAATGTAAATACAAAAACTAGAATGGTGGAGATTATCTCTAAGAAGAGATGTGGATGCTATGCTCATCCTTGCCAAGATGAATACAAAATGAGGCCAAAAGGGCCTATTTATAATAAGCATGAGGTTGAGAACCCCAAAAGTCCAAAACATAACCCTGGAAGATGAACCGTCATAAAGTTTGTGGACCCAAGGTGGTTAGTTAAACAATCAACTTCCTGGGGTCATAACTTTTGCATACGATCTCCGATTTGGGTTCTTGATATCCCATTGGAAAGGTCTATCTAAGATATACATATTTCTGCAAGGGCCAAATGCATGCAATTGTAAACCATTTGCCCCCCTCGAATCGCCAAAAAACATTGTTTAGGGCCTCAAACAACCTTGAAAGTTTGGGACCCAAAAAACTGTAGAAAATAACTAGGAAACTTCCACAATTGACAATTGTTTTGAGCCAGTGGAATAGGTGGGTGGCCACCGATATCTATCTGGATCAAATCCCAGAACTTTTGAACCTTAACCTTCTTCCTGGGCAGAGAACGGATGATCAATGTTGGAATGAGGAGAGGGAAGAGTGCACAGAGGATAAACATATGCAAAAACTGGATCCATGCGAGAACACCCGGTGAATTGAAATCCTTCATGTTGTTTCCATAATGCAAGGTGACCTATGTGCTAATTCAAACTCCTTCAAACTTAAAATGACCTGTTTGGGGAGAATGATCCATTAAAAAAAAAGAACTGCTGACATGAGTCGTGGGGTGCATTTAATGAAGTGTCCTGCCCTTCGCCACATCCCTCCTCAGAACACCCACATATGCAAAACTTCAATCCATGTTAGGAGTTTAGGAATTTGTTATTAAAGGGGGGATAGCCTCAAATGTATCCTTCCTTCTCCTATTGTGCCACCTTTGTAAACCCTTCAATCCTATCCCAAGTTACTCTTAAGGGGGATGTTAGGATATTTAGACACTTATGAGTTTGAGATCAACTTGATATAATTATGTGTCTTTATGTAAATTGTGTTTCTTTAGTATGCATTAGTATGTGTTTGTAATTATGTAATTTGAGGGCCATGATATGTTTTAGACATAAAATGATTTGATGATTCATATTCTCCTTGATCTTAATGGCTATATTGATTTGTGGATTAACATTCAATTGGTCAATGATCTCTATTTAATGAACATGGAGGGTCATTTGCTTATGATAAATCGTGAGAAAATCATATGTAAAATTTTCCCCTTTTGTATTAATATATTTCTGCAAGTAGTTGTGTGGTTGGGGTAGTAGATTGTTTCCCTCTTTGAGGGTTTATACCATGTAATACATTAGTGTGTTAATTTATTATATGTTTGTACGAGAAATTTCTTAAGGTGTTTTACCTATGTGCAAACACCTTATTTTAGTCAAACAACATTGGTGCATACAATAGGGGATTCATGTTAGTGAAATGGATGGGGTATGAGCCTACTATTTACTTATTAGTTTCTCTCTGAAACCAGCCAAAAAAATACTCAAAATGGGAAAAAGCATTCAAATTGAATGTAAATTTTTGACACAAATACACAACATTAAGGTAGCCACCAACTCTATGCAATATTATTTTTATGCAGAAGACATTCCTATTATCAAGCTTATTTTTTATGGTGACAATTGTGGCATGCATGACTATCCATATCCATATGTAGCATATGACCATTTGTTTTCCCTAAAATATCCACTTCATCATATTTCATGTTCTAAGCATGAATGTGTCCATAGTGTTCAAAAATGGTTAAGATTTCTGAAATTTCACCATGTAGAGGATTTGAAAGATCAACGTGTTTCGGGTGGACACTCCACCCATATTCACCAAGCTTCTTGTGATCCTGAAGATGGGTGGAGCCTCCACCCGAAATGCATCGATATTTCAAACCTTCTACGTGGTAAAATTCCAAAAATCTTAACCATATTTCATGTTTCTCACAATTTTGTTTATAATTTCAATTGAACTTCCTCAATTCATTTATAGCCATCAACTACCATAGATACCATAATCAACATGTTGAGTGTCCTCAATTTTTTATACCAATAAATTTATAAAATACATGCACTTTTACAATAAGGCAAGTCCAATGTTACGAGAAATCATTATTCCATCAATTTCCATGTTATGATTAAGTTTCTTCCAAAACCTATCACATCTAAAAAGCCCACACAACACTGTGTTACATCGATATACAAAACCACCTTAAAAACTACCTACTTGTTTACATGCTCAAATGTATATGAATCTAAAAGAGTTGTCTTTATCATATCCATGTCTATTACATCATTAAATGCTCAAATATATCTTAGAATCAAATGTATATGAATCTAAAAGAGTTGTCTTTATCATATCCATGTCTATTACATCATTAAATGGTCAAATATATCTTAGAATCAATTATTATTAGTTTTGTTCTTCTTATTATCCATCTTTAATAAACATATTAAAATAAAATAATGATTTCGATAAATATTAATCATTATTAATTTTATATGTTAGTTAAATATTATTGGTTTTTATCATAATCATCCATTTTAAATATTTGTTATTATTAATTTTATTATTATAATCATTCATTTCAAATCATTAAATAATATCAAATTATTATACATAGAATAAAATAATACACGGTACAAATAACTTGCATCAAAGTCCTTTTAGTAAATTATATCAAAGTCCTTTTAATAAATTAGTAAAAAATCAAAATGTATAAAATGAATAGATGTTCAATATTGTTACTTGAATCATACTCATTCCATTTGATTCAATAGGATATATATATGGTTCCATCACATGGTTACATGTGCCACATTAGAAGTACCAACCAATCCTCTCTCTAGAATCGTGTGGGTCTAAAAGTATAAATATAAGATGAAAATATTGCCAAGGGTACAAACCCTTAAAGAAACAATTCTTATTCCATAGAACATGCAACCATTTTCTATTCCTCGTAATCACATGCGACCATGTGAGGGACCTTCGTATACAAGGAATTTGTTATGAATGTCAGAATCATGAAATGATTGAAAGACACGTGGACTCTAAAGATACAATCAATTGTTGACATGTAAACTAATAAATGAGAGTCCCCATATAGATATGGTCAAATATGAGAAACCCAACTATAATGACTTGGCACTAAAATCTTGTCATTGAAAGTATGTGATTAGGTGTTCATATCGAAATACATAGCAATTAACAACTTCACAAGGTTCAACCTCGCATAATGTGTATTCTTGGGTACGTCAAAAAAAAATATTCACACTCAAAATTATTGCTTCTCGTAAGATGATATATATATATATATATATATATATATATATATAAAAGGTTTTAAATAATAAATATGTTAATCCATGATTGCATT
Source organism: Pseudotsuga menziesii (assembly GCA_001517045.1). Taxonomy (NCBI): domain Eukaryota; kingdom Viridiplantae; phylum Streptophyta; class Pinopsida; order Pinales; family Pinaceae; genus Pseudotsuga; species Pseudotsuga menziesii. Next base: position 126,538 of record LPNX010580181.1, read on the forward strand.
GGTAAGTATGACCATGGATTACATCTGGCCATTAGTTATAGGTCTTTGGAGATTTTTTTTTCTTGTGGTTGATTGGATATTCAAAAAAGAGATCATCTAAGAATATTTGTTTCATGCTTATTTATGATGATTTAAGTAGGGTTGTTGTTCTTTTTTAAATGTCGCTTTTCGGGAAATGAACACTCTTGCAGATGATCTATCAAAATAGGGCCTACTACTTGAAGAAGATTCATTGGTTGCTTGAGAGGTAAACAATGAATTTATTAAAGAATTTGACCCTATACCTTCTCTTTTCTAGACTCATATACCCATGAATCATGGGTGTAATTTCTCTTTGCAAGCATCTTTGTGGTTTTTTGGGGTAACTTTTTGGAGCTATCTACCTTTCTCGGAAGCCCATCTAGGCATAATTTATGTAATACCTTTTAATATTCATATGCCATAACACAAGTGAGACCTTTTGCTGAATGAAGTATATGTGTAAGGTTGTTTTACAAGCCACTGAACAATATGGTTCTGGATTTAATAAAATTCGAACTGTGATTTTTTTTTTTTTTTTTTTTTGGAGAAAAAAAAGGTCTGACCATGNACCACTCAGGAGATTATTCTATAAGATGCAATATAGTATTAATGTGTGTAATTGATGGAATTTAAAATTTTAAGGGTATAGTTGGTCCTACGGAATATTGTTTCCTTCTTTTGTGAGACGATATCCTCCAAACTAATGTACATAGTTTTTTTTTAATAGTTAGACTATTCATCCTCGAGTTCAATCCCTATTTTTTGTGTTTTTTGTTTTGTTTTGTTTTTCCTATTTGAGTGATTTCTTGTTTGTGAACATATTTAACCTCTCCAAAAACAACAATTCGATTGTAAACGATTTTTTTAGTTACTAAGTTCCAAATTTTAAAACCTTTCATATTATTTTTATATTCAATAAAAAACATTTGTCAACTTTATTATCGAACTTACTCCTTTTTACCTTTGGAACATGTACATAAGCATCACACCCAAAAAAATTTACATGTTTAGAGAGTGTTTCTCACCAATCCATATGTCATGCAGAGTTTTGTCAACCAATGTTGACGTGATTGATCGATTTACCTAGTAACATGTAGTATCCACTACCTCTTCCTACCTCTGCCTATAATTCTTGCCCTACCTAACACTGCTAAGCGTGATCCTCACCTTTTCCATCAATATCCTATCCATTCTCTTTGTCACTCCATTTTGTTGAGGTGTTTATAGAATAGTCTTCTGCCTTGCTATTTTTCACTTCTTACAAAATTTCTCAAATTCACTCTCATATAACTCCCTACCATTATCTGTCATTAACACCTTTATTTTCTTCTCTATCGCATCTTGTACACTATCCTTAAACTCTTTAAATCGATTAATTACTTCAAATTTATTTTGAAGGAAATAAATCCACGTGTTCCTTGAGAAATCATTTATAAATGAAACATAATACATAGATTTACCTAATGATGGAATAGACACCAATCCAAACACGTCACTATGTATAAGCCATAAGATTTTATTTTCTCTTGTAACACTAGATGCGAGTCTTACTCGATTCTTTTTACCATATATGCAATGTTCATTGAAATCAAAATCTAGTGTGCAAGCAGACATAGCTTCAACCACACCTTTACCATGTAATGATCGAAGGCCCTTATCTCCAATATGTTCCAATACTTGATGCCATAGCATTGTCTTTCCTCCTAAGACAATAGGGGTTATGTCTTCTTTATTTCCACCCTTAGGAACAACAAAACTATTACACCCATCGGTGATTTTGCTCCCTATTGAGAAAATTGTTTTCATTGAAGTCAAAATGCAGTGATGATGATGATGTGTCATTAATGGTGATATAATAGATGATGTGGCTGATTAGTGACAACAAGAAGACGAAGTGCATCTTCTCTTCATAATTCCAGTACCAATTCCTATACCAGTTTCGGTACCAACACCTACATGGTTTTGATACCGATAGAACACGGGCACAATAAATTGAAACAAAACTGCCAGAACTCTATTGAATGATGATTTAATGCTAACAGGGTAAGAAAGGATTGGGTTGGATTCAAGATCGGTGTTTTTTCACTTAAATTAATTGGTCAAAAGAGTTATGCCTGCACAACACTAATAAAATGCACACAACCATGGATAAATATGCCTGCCAACCTAAGTAAAATTCCCACCAATCTTAGAATTTGCGTGCCTAGACTTCCACACTCAGAACACAGGATCTAAATCGCTTAAAACCTCTTCTTAGTTGGAAATTCTCTCAGTTACCATGATGGGCCCACATCTCTTACAGATTGATTTTGAAATTGTGGAGTTGAGTTTTGTGTTGGAGAGAAACAAAGTTTCTAGTATGGTGGCCAAAATAGAAAATGATTTGTTGAGTATAGAGTGCGCCCACAAACAAATCGTGATATTAATTATTTTCGTTGTTTGGCTCCACAACGACTTAAATTCCATTATGATGGGTCCACATACTCACAAATCATTTTTGAAGGATGATGTTGATTCTCTTTTCGCATTGGAGGAAAAAGGAGAAATATACAATGCTTTAAAACAAATGGGTCATCTCTACCATACTTGGGTTAATCTCGATGGGGACGGTGTACTAGTCAGTTTGGAAATATGTAACTCAGTAGACCTATGTTCAATTTTGGCGGAAGTATGTAACTCAACAGATCTATGGTTGATTCTGGTAGGACCTTGACACAAAAAGTAAGTTCAAGGCCCAACACTTTCACGTGTGAAAAAAAAACTTGGATCCAAAATAAACTTTGAAATTGTTAAAGAATCCTCTTACAATGGTCAGCTCATAACAATTCAAATCAATATTGGTCCTTATGATCCGTGTTTAGTGTGTTTGTGTGAGAGAATTAATTTGAAGGATTGGTGAAAAAAAATTGTAACTGTGTGCAAGGAAGATGCACTAATAAGAAAATGGATAGACAATTTATGGGGTTGATTACAAGGGCACATATCGATGAAGTAGAGCTATAACATGATAACAATGTTATGAAGATCATAGTAATATTATATTTGTGAAACCACGGGTGTGGAACGCGCCTTGATAATTTTGAATCACATGTCTCATTGCAGGGTTTTCTTGAATGAATCATAGAAGTATGAGTGGGCATGGGCTTGAATTGAGTGGAATGCAATGCAAGGAGTCACTACACAAATTACAAAGATTGCAAGTTGTCTTTTCCTTGGGTACCAAAACCGAAAAGATTAAAGGATGTGTCCTTTTATTTGAAATCGCAGTTGTCTGATATTACCGTGTAATAACGAAGTCTTGCGCCTGAGATCATTTTGGAGTATATAATTGCAGCTCTGCAGATCGATTTGTGAAAATGATGGATATCGGGTTTGGAAGATTATAGGGAGAATAATACAATGTTTAATAAATGTAATCAATCTAAATCAAATAGAAGTTATAAGATTGTCTTTTGAGATATGAATAAATCCCTGAATATTCACAGAGAGTCTCGAAATACTTTGAGAATTAGATATGACTTTGTTTGGGAACATCAAATAATGATATTCTGTGAATGTGTGAGAATGAAAGTTATGTTTCTGAGGACTTCTGCTTTGTGGATGGAAATGAAAATTATAAAGAGACAGAAAGCTTGTATTTATAATATGAAGAATATTCAAAGAATACAAACGGTTAAGTGTTTATATGAGTATGTATTGCAAGAAGCTAGATTACAGAGTATAAAGGACATAGATTAGTGACTAAAAGAAATATTGGATCTACTGAGAGACAAGAAAACATATTACAGATTGAATATCTTATCCAAAAATGAAGCATATTTATATTAGGGTGGAAGGGTGGTGCATGGAAGAGGATTGGTGTCCTCACTAGATCAAAAGGTTGGTTCCTGTCAAATTTTTAAGTGGTTGCTTACTACAGGGATCGATGTCCATCACAGGATGTAGCTTGTATATAATGTAATCTTTTAATTATATAAGGAATTTTTTTGTGGTTTTTTCCCTTTTTTGGTTTCCACATAAATTCATGGTGTACTTTGTATGGATAAAGAATGTTGCTAATATAATGATGTGATGTGGTTGTTTATGTAATGAGTTCTTGAACTATTGAAGTAAAAATTGATCAAATTGATCAAATATTGATTCACCCCCCCTCTCGATATTGGTGAATATTCCAACACTCCCCTAAAGTTTGTATAGAGTTCTATTTCGAACTCCCCTCATCAATACCATTGATCCTCAAACCATTTAGCATGTTTCTTTTGCATATACAATTTGTACACCTACATCACTCATCTTGCTAATGGATATCAAATTTATCTCTAGATTTGACATGTGTAAAACCCCAGTGATATTTCTAATCTTTCCATCCTTTAGAAGTAATATAACTCTTCCACATCCTATGATTTTGGTTATTGAGTAATCTCCTAAGAAAACATCACCTCCATTATGCCTTTCATATTCACAGAACCACTCCCTATAAGGAGTTGTATGAAAATATGCACCTTAGTCAATCAACCATACATCACAATATGAACAGATACCTACAGAATCCAAACACACATCCCCTCCTTCTTCTAAGTAGTTATTCACCACTATAAAAGGGGCATCATTAGATCTCGTTGATCTATCAGCATTTTTAGTTATGAAATCCTTCTTATAATGGCCATCTTTACTGCATTTCCTCAAATATTTTCCTAGATATTTAGATATACCCTTAGATTTAGATATCCCTACTAAAGCCTTCTTTTTATTTCTATCTTGGGATGACTTCTCATGAACAAGGAATCCATGCTCTAACTATCCATGGTTTTCAATCTCAATTCCTCTGATAGCAAGGATTCCACTATTTCCTCAAACTTGAAAGTAACTTGATTAACACTACCTAATTATACAATCATATTATCCTAGGGATATCGCAAAGAACATAACAAGGTAATGCATTAATCTTCCTCCTCCATCTAAATACCAACATAGGAAATTTGACTTACCAAAGAATTATGGAAATTTATATATCCGTCACTCGGTCATTATCATCCATCCTAAGGAGATAAAACTTCTTTCGAAGAAATAACTTGTTTACTAAGGACTTTGATTGATACAAACCCCCTAGCTTATAACACATGTTTAATGCATTGTCTTCTCCATATACATTCAACAACATTAAATCTGACAAGAAAATTCAATTTGTACACCTTTCCCTTATTTCTAGCTTCTCCCAATAGTATTTTGTCAATCCAATAGGTTGGGTACATGTATCCACAACAATCCACTATTCTCGATCTATAATAAGATATTACATATTGAGTTTCCATAGCTCAAAGTTATGTCAATTCTAGAACTACTTGTTATTCTATTTCAACACGCAAATCACCATTGCAAAGTTCCCACTTAACCCAAGTTTACGATATGCGTCCCAAGGTAAACTTTCCCTATAAAACGAGATGAACCCTCAACAACAAAGGCACCCCCTAAAGCCAATAATTGAGCTTTGATACCACATTTAAGTTTTAAACATATGAAGTGAAACAATGCATCCACATGTAAGTTTTAAGCCTATGAAGTGAAACAATGCATCCATATTCTTAAGAAAAACATAGAATTAAACAATGGCACACACAATGGTACAAAGAGATTTACATTGGAAACCCTTAACCGGGAAAACCACCAAAACTTAGAGTTGCACCTCTATCTTTTCTCATTATATTTTTCGTAACCGTTCACCATACAATATTTATGTATTCCATATCATCCCAAACCCTAATTTGTTAACTTGAATTATATTAAGGCCCAAATCCCTTAACTGGGATTACATACATATTTTGCAAAAAAATAGATAAAACAAATTGAGGCACTGCCCCAAATCTCATGGTTCGGGGATAACATACCTTATCAAAATATGCTATGCATAGAAAGGGGTGGATGGGGGGGATCAACAACCCCCTCCTGTAACATGCGTGTGCCTGAATACTATTACATAATGTGTAGTGGGGAGGGATCATAGGGTGACACATCCCACATGCAAAGAATATAGTTCACATACATGACTATCGCCCAAGTGAGAAGTAGAACAAAAGATCTAGTTGTTGTCGAAATCACCACTGGAAAACATCGAGATGTATATAGAAAATCCATTATTGAGTTAGACAAACTAAAGAGCAAGTTTCAATAGTTATTGGAACATGGATTCATCAGGACCAGTACATTACCATGTGGTTGACCCATCATCATGGTGCCAAAGAAGGACAAAATATGGAGAATGTGCATTGACTATCATGCTCTGAGAAAAAACACCATCAAGAAAAATATCCTCTACCTAATATTGATGACTTGTTGGACCAAATGAAATAGGCCAAGTTCTTCACCAAGATGAACCTCAAGTCAAGTTACTTTCAAGTGAAGATTGAAGTAGGAGACATGTCAAAGAAAATGTTAAAAATGAGGCAAGGTTTGTATGAATGGTTAGTGATGCCTTTCGTTTTATGTAATGCACCTATAAATTTCATGATATTGATGAATGATGTCCTACAATAATTTATTGATGCATTTGTAATAGTGTATCTAGATGAAAAATATTCTGTAATATGTGGTAAGAGAACCCCTCACATGTGATGCAGGTGTTAGAGAGTTTAAAGAAGAATCAATTAATCTCTAACTTGAATAAATGTGAGTTCATAAATTATCCCTTTATTTATCTTGGACACATTATTGGAAAATGATAGTTGAGGGTATATCTAGTCAAGATTGCAACCATGAACCAATTACCTATTCCTGCATTTTTGATAGTGTTTAGAAGTTTCATGGGAGAGGCTCGGTACTTGAGAAAAATCATTGCAATTTTTTTAGTAGTTGTAACACCTTTGCACACCATTACTACCAAATGGGAGAGATTCCAATAGGGTTGGATGCAATAGAGGACATTTTAATACTTGAACAATAGGATTAGTAATGCTTCATTCTTGTCCATCCCAAAGTTGCAACAACCATTTGAGCTAGAAATGTACCGATCCCAGTGGATATTAGTTGGGAATAGTGATTATGCAAGGAGGAATACCAATATGCTACCGTCATCCACATCGATCACAAACCCCTTAAATACCTGCAAATCCAAAGAAATTGGTTGGGACTATTACAACAATTATATATATAGATCAATTATAAGAAAGTATCCATGAACAAGATACAAGATATTCTCTCACGACAACCACTGAAGAAGATCACAAAAGTGGGCGTGATCATGTAGCTTGATTCATTCACCCGTGAAATTATTAGCGAATACTATGAGGGAGATGATAATTTCAGAGGTTTCTATAATAAATTGAGGAAAATATCATTCATCTCCAAAGAGTAAAATAAATTTTGCATCTAAGAAGGATTATCATAAAATTGGACGAGTTTTGCATCCCCTAAGGTAGAAGGGTTCAGTGGAAGAGGGAATCTCACAGTTCCAATATTGTTAGGAATTCTAGAATGTTGAAGACAATGGTGAAAATGACGATATTTTTTAGAGGGTGTGTTTTTTGCATCACAAGCAAGCTAATAAACCAAAATATTTGGTTGTATATGCCACTACCAATGTAAAGAAGGCATTGGGTGAGCATATATAAGGAAATTTTTGGAGGATTTCATATGTCACATAGAGGCCATGAATACTTAATTGTTGTGGTAGATTGTTTAATAAATATGTCTATGATCATTCATTGTATGAAGATGATATCTAGAAAAGAGGTAGTTGACTTATTCTTCAGTCATGTTTGGGTGCATTTTAGATTTCCCAACTCGACATTATCTCTAACTGAGATAGTAGGTTCTTGGATAAGTTTTGGGAAATACTTTGGGAGAGGATGGACACCAAGATGAGCTATTTCACTGCATCCCATGCTGATGTCAATTGATAAATAAAGGTTTTCCACCAAACATTGATACAACTATTGAAAGGGTATAGTAGCAAGCAATTAAAGGCATGAGATGAAGAACTGGTGTACATTTAGTATTTATACAACTGGCCATTGCATTCCTCCACAAGTATTATCCTTTTTTGAGACTTGATTTGGATATTTACCTCCTTCACAATTTTATATTTTTTATGGACAATGGAAGGATGAGGCATATCTAGAAGGATATGAGAATAAGACAAACATATTTATGGGAAAGATGAGGTAGATACATATGAAGATATATGAGAATATTGAGAGAAGCTAATAATAGTACAAGTACTAGCATGACCAACACTGGAAAGACCATAAGTTTCAGTTTCGAGATAAAGCATGGCTTCACCTATGTAGGGAATGACTACAAAAAGCAGTTAATAATATCAAGTCTATTAGATACAGAAAATTTTACATTGTTGAATAATTAAATGAGAATGATTTCAATCCAAGTATTCCCCCATTTATGTGGATCAACAAAACGGTAAAAGTGGAATACTTAAAGTTGTTTGAGCCCTCTATTTTAAATCAAGATGAGGATCTACAAATTCTCCTCACTATAAAACAACTAGCATCACATGCATTTGCAAAATTGAAATAACATTGTTAAGGTCCTAGCTTAACCCACCTACTTTATCAATGTACAAGCCTATAAGTTCCATTAGGTAGTTAGTGGGTAGTGATTTAATGAAAAAGATCCCTCTTTATTGAATAAAGGTCCCTAGGTGGTTGAACATAATTAATAATAGGATCATAAGTAGTTAGGTATTTGTCTACTAAAGCTATATATAGAGTAGTAAGCTATGTAATGTTTTTTCAAGAATTTTTATTACAATTGGATATGACATCTTGGAGGTTTCCCCCATTGAACATGAAAGTGAACATAGCTCTCTATTTTGAATATATTATCTCTTGTGTTTTTCTAAGTTTTTTTTATTGTTTAATTTATAGGTTTACGTATATTACAAGTGGTATCGCATCTCTATCTTGGGCCAAAAAGGAATAATTTTTAAAACTGGGGTTTGTCTCTTTTAAAAAAGTCATCTTGGCATTTTTGCTCCAAATTGTTTTATGCAAAATTTTAGGGTGTAAAATTTGCAGTGTATATAAAAGACATACATAAGTAATTTGTATCAAAATTTAAGCACACATGCCACTATAATTTCATAGATACACTCTTTGTAAGTTCAAATTTGTCACTATTCTAGAGGGTTTGGCTCCTTCAAACGAGGCATATTTGGAATCTTCACTCCAAATTTTCTTCCATGAAGTTTCAAGGTATGGAATTTTTATATTACATCAAGGAAATAAGGAAGTAGCATGGGTCAAAATTTTAGGTTCCAAGTTGCTATACATTCGGAGATGAACCATGTGTAAGTTAGGGTTTGTGACTATCCCTAAATGAGTGCTTTAATTAAAATTGTTATCTCTCAAGTAGGAAAGATCCAAATTGATTTTCACGAGTTTCATTGGAAAGAATACAAACCATAGTGTTTTTGGTACAAATTTTATATTCAGATCTAAAATATTGAACATGCGGCAAGCCATACAAGTTTTCTCTTCTGAGAAGTCCAAAATCAACAAGTTTTGGGAAAATTACCCTAAAATTTTCTTGGCACAACAGAAATTTGTAAAACCTGTGGAATTGTAGAGTAAACATATAAAGATACTAAAGAACACAATTTCAAACTTAGAGGTGGAGAAATTTCAGATTTACAGAATCTTCAAGATCATCTTTGAATTAGCGTTTTGCAAGGAGTTGTGCTTATTTAAAAATCTTGGATTCAAAAACCTACCTTGATAAGTAAGTTAGTATCTAGGGATTGTAGAGATATTTTGTGGCTAGCAAGATAAATTTTAATTTTTTTCTAGACATGTGTTCCAACTTCTTTAAATAACACAGAGATATATCATTCAGATTATAAACTTGTATTTGGCCAAGCATACACATAGAAAATACAAGTGGTACTAAGTCACATTGTTGGACACCCTTGCAACCCCTATTGATACCCGTTCAAAAAGTACCACATCAAACAACATATGTCTATATAATTTAACTTCCACATAACCTTGGGTATATCAGAAGCTCCTAGGGTATACCTAGAACCAACTTTAGATAAATTGATCGACCATCTTGTTTCTATAGTACACATAGAACAATACTTGGGGAGTACCTAGGTAGTTGAATACTATGACTAGAATGATCAAGACTCCTTAGTTAGTTCCCTGAGATATTGGTATATATGGGTACTAGTTTTCCACCACACACATATATTAGAGATCTATAACACATGTCGCTCCCTCATCTTTAGCACCATTTAAACCTTAATCTAACGTAACCATCCCATAGTGGATAATCCTTCTCCCTATATACCACCTTTCAATACCCAAACGACATGAACGTCTGCTATAATTCTACAAGTTTTAAATCTCTAGAATAACAATACAATACTCTCCAGGAAACAATCCAGTACAATGATGACTAGATGAGACAACTTCAGGAGAAATTATGTAGCGTATATCAAAAGTTGGATAAGAATTTACATCATCATTTGGCAATTATAAATGACTGCTTGGATCGGGTAACAAATAATGTCATCTCAAAAGAGTCCCCTAGGAATACACAACATAGTGAGTAACACCGGGAATAAATGTCTCACTCAAAAATATTTAGCCACCAACAACCCCTTTTAGGTCCTCACAAACATAATCCACACTCCATGGATAGTAACACCTAGAACTATTTTATTAAAATTAGACTTGAACTAGTGTTAGGAGATACAACCAATATCCATATCTATAGTATCCTTTCTATATAGATCTCAACTAGGCACATGTGTTGCTCATATACGACAGGCATGGAGGGAGGTCTCCAAACCCTTACTCTAGGGGTTCATGGACAGATTTTTCTATAACCTTTTGGTGTATTTTGATTCCTTTTAAAACCATAATATGTATTATAAAATGGGATTGACCCATCGTCATTGTAACATGAGATATATAAAAGAAATCATTGCATGTTTTTGTAGAGTAATAATAAGATATTAAACCTTCCATTTCCATGTGGTTTTACTTGTGTATAACAAGGTTTCCATATAAATATTATGTTTTATTGTTATTGTTGTTTGCTTTTGTTTTATATATATTTTACAAACATCTAGTATCATACTCTGAAAAACTTGCAAGCATAGTGTTATAGCTGATTTTACCACACTTGGTAGATCACACTTTTATGGCCTTCCATGTCCCTCTGGAGACTCCTTGGACCCCCCCTTGCTCAAATTATACTTTGATCAACCAAGAAAGTCCCTAAAAAACATATGTTTATGTGTATACACGACTTTTAATCCAATACCCACGTGTACATGCAACTTTTGAGCTAATACCAGCATACATCGGGAAATGTGCATAAAAACAAAAAAAATTGGAGTTTTCCTCGTAGAGTCCCGAATAACTCGACTCTTGGCCTTCCATATGCCTGGAAAATACTCAAAATCGACCCTCCATTGCCTATTGGAGGGCTATATATTTAGCCTCTTGGATGCATTGAAGCAGGATAATTTTTTAGAGTAAGAAAACTTATATAGTTCATTGTTGCCTCACTTGTTTATGCTTGAGTTTGCATCCCTTTGTCCCTTTGGAGCACACATTGTTGCTCTTCCCAATATTGCATTTTTTTTGTAAGCTTGCCATTGAGATGGAGGATTTAAGTGGTGGAGGCCCAAGTTGAGGACTCAGTTTCTTCGTTTCGATGAGGTTCCGACAAAGTTTGTCACTGTTCTATCTCTATTTATTATTAATAGAAATATCCATTTCTCGTCCATTAAATGTGTATAACTATGAATATTATTTCCATCGATGTAGTTATATTTTATTATACATTATGGTTTATATATGTTAGATTAGGACTAACACTTTGATATATAGCATGTTTGTCTTGTTTGTTGTTGTTGAGAGCGAATTGTAAATGCAAGCGTGTTGGAAAAACACAATAGGGATCTACATCAACCGTCTAGAATAAGGTACGCTTCATAACCCTTGGTGTTAGATGTATTTATTTCTATTACATATTGGAATGGATTGATTTTTGGTGTCATTCAGTCTGTTGTGGTCTACCCCAAGCCATAGTAAGTTTCTCTCCATAACACATAGGTTTTTTTATATTAGTGGGAGCTGCAACAATGACATGAGGTTTATGCAAATTTAAGATTGAATAGATTGATGACAATAATTTCTCCCTATGGAAGATGAAGGTGGAGGGTTTATTGGTTTTGAATGACCAAACTATAGCCTTGAAAAGGTTTGTGTGAAAATTATTTCCATGATAGATGAGGACAATATAAAGCCAAACAAAAAGGTAGTTTCTACAATTCTTCATTTCCTGGCAGACTCAGTCTTATTCATTGTTACTAAAAAAAATACGACAAAATCCATTTGGGAAATAATTGGGAATTTATATGAGGTTAAATCGACAATAAATATGGTTTTCTTGAAGAAGAAAAAAATCCATCTCAGGATGAAGGAGGGTTCAAATGTGACAAATCTCTGAACAAGTTTAATACCCTAATAAACAAAATTCTCTTGGTTGGTGTAAAGGTGAGGATGAGGACAAAGCAATCATTTTACTTTGTTCCCTCCCATATACCTAGGATCACATGCTGGTCACCATCACCAACCCATCATCAAGAACACTAAAAGTTGATGATGTGGTATCTGCCTTACTGGGAAAAGAGCTGAGGTGAAAATTGTCTATGGATCCCTCTACTAGTGAAGCACTATTTGTGAGAGGGTGATCTAGAAAAAAGTGTCAACAAGGTAGATCACCATCTAGATCCATGTCCAAAGGACACATAAAGGGATGCATTGGAATTGTGGGAAGTCGAGGCACTCGGGGAAGGATTGTTGGTGTCTGAAGAAGGAAAAGAAGGATGAAAAGGTAGATCAACCATTCTCTAAATCTAGTGCAACAGATTTAGAAGGTATGAAAACATGTGAGGCTTTCAGTATCGGTAATAAAAAAATATCTATTACATTCTTGGGTTTTGGACTTAGGTGCATATTTCCACATGTCCCCACATAGAGATCGATTTCTCAAATACTAGTCCTATAATGGTGGAATGTTCTACTTGGGTAATTATCATACTTTAGAAATTATGGGAAGGGGGGGGATTAAAATCAAGATAGAGAATGGTAGAGAAAGGAAGTTACGTGATGTACGCCATGTACCAAATATACAAAAGAATATGCTCTCAATCAAGATGATGGATAAGCTAGGGTATTGTACTACCTTTGGTGATAGTTAATGCAAAATTACTAAAGGATCCCCCGTGGTAGAAAAAGGATAATATCATGGTACCTTGTATCATTTTTGTGGTGATACAATGACAAATCATGCAATGACAACATAATTAGGAATCTTATAAATGCAATGATGCTATGGAATCAACGACTTGGACATATGAGTGAATTTTGTTTGAAAATTTACATAATCAAGGTATGCTTTATGGGATTAATTCTTGTGATTTAGAAGTCTTGTGTGAGAACTGTATTTTTGGTAAACATAAGAGAATTTGATTTATTGCAAGTTATGGGGAAATTTAGGATGTTTTGAAAATTATTCATTTTGATATGTTTGGACCAGTCCCCACTTTATCCATAAATGGTGCTATATATTTTCTGAATTTTATAGACGATTATTCTAGAAGAATGTGGGTGTATTTTCTAAAAAATAAGGCAGAACCCTTCGGAGAAATTTAAAGAGTTCAAGTCACGAGTAGAGACAATTGTGGGAAATAATATTTTATGTCTCAAATTTAATAATGGAGGATAATATTACTCCAAATATTTGATAAATTCTATACATTGGAATGAATTAAGCACCAGAAGGATGTTGCATACACACCACAAAAATGGTGTGGTTGAGTGGATGAATAACACAATCTTGGAATGTGCAAGAAGCATGTTCAACGCATATGAGTTGGATAATGGGTTATGGGCAAAGGCTTTTAATACAACCCCATATCTAATTAATAGATCACCTACAATAGTGTTGGATGGAAATATTACAAAGTAGGTTTGGTGTGGTAAAAACTAGTTAGTTATTCTCATTTGTGTATTTTTTGTTGTGATCCATTTTCCCTTATGCCTGAAAAAGAGAGGTCCAAGCTTGAACCAAAGTCAAGGAAATTTTATTTTCTCAGTTATGATGATATAGTAAAGGGGTATAGATTGTGGGATCCTACTGTCGATAAAATAATTGTTAACTGAGATGTTATTTTTAATGAAAACACACAAAAAGGAAGGAGGTATAAGAAACACTTAAGATTATACTAGTTGAAGTAGAAATGGGTGAAGATGAAAATGAATATTTTGATCAACATGAATACCAACAAGCTCAACAACCACAACTTGGAAGATTTACACAACAAGATATGTCCAGAAAGGAATTCTCTTGATTTTCATTATTCTTTTGCTTTGTTAATTGATGATGGTGAACCTAGTTCATTCCAAGAATCTAGAGGATTTGAAAATGCAGATAAATGGAGGAAATCCATGGATGAAGAAATGAGATCATTACAGAAGAATGAAACATGGGAACTTGTGTATCTCACATTAGGAAGAAAATTTGTTGGAAATAAGTGAGTGTATAAATTAAAGAAAAACAATTATGGTTACTGGAAAGCTATAAATCTCACTTGGTAGAAAAAGGATATGTGCAAAATTCAAGCATGAATTTTAATGAAATATTTTCTCCAATTATGAAGCTTAATATTGTAAGGGTTTCAATTTCACTTGTAGCAATGTGTGACTTAGAGTTGGAACAACTAGATGTAAAAATTGTTTTCTTGCATGGCAATATTGATGATGAAATTTATATGGATCAGCTCGAGGGATATAGAGAAAGAGGCAAGGAGAATTTGGGTTGAAGACTAAATAAATCTATGCACAAATTGAAACAAAAACTAAGGATGTAGTATAGAAAATTTGACACCTTCATGAAGATCCAAGGTTTCAATAGAAATAAATCTAACCATTTTGCATATTATAAGAGGTTTGATGATGGCAGTTTTAATATCTTGTTGTTTTATGTTGATGATATGTTTGTTGCAAGCCCCAACATGAAGAAAAATATTGATTTAAAGGAATAGTTGGCTAGGATATTTGAAATGAAGGATTTAGCATCAACAAATCAAATTCTAGGGATGAAGATACACAAGGATAGAGTAGGTAATATTATCTGGTTAAGTCAAAATTCATACATAGAAAATATTATGCGGTGCTTCAATATGCAAAATGCAAAACCAATTAACACCTAACTTCCTGCAAAATTCAAGTTTTCTTCTAAATAGTGTCCTAGAATAGAAGTGGATAAGACAAGCATGCCTCATGTACCATATTCATCAGTAGTAGTGAGTCTCATGTTTTCCATAGTGAGAAAAATACCATATAATGATCAAGCATTGGGAGTTGTTATCAATTACATGGAGAATCGTGGTCAGGAGCATTGGAATGTCATGAAGTGGATACTTAGATATTTAAGGGGCACTTAAGATGTTTCTATTTTCTACATATCTACATATTTACAAATTAAAGGTTTTGCATATTCTAATTGCGGTGGAGACAAAGATGGACGAAATTCTACTACAAGATATAATTTCACCCTTGTTAGTGGAGCCATAAGATGGAAATTGTTATAATATTGAGAATATGCATAACATACAACAAAAAAGTTGCACTAACATGTAAATCAATAGAAAATATATACTAGTATATCCTTATTGCAATACAAGCAACAATAATCATGTAAGAAATAAGAGACAAGTGAACAATACACCAGATATATGTTGTAAAACCCCAAATAGGGAAACATCCATGAGAAGGTTCAATCTTATTTATTCTTTATAAATATCCAATACTACAAGAGAGATCAACCCCACATATGCTTCACAATATTCACATGAGATAAATATCAACAATATCCAATCTTCCTAAAGGCTCTCCTTAACCTCTATTATATACCAATAGGTATGAAATAATTATGTCCCAAAATACATGTGGGATAAACGATTTTCCACCTCTTTATATAAGGAATGATAATAAGAGAATATTTCTCCATGATGCATGTGGGATAACTATTTTTACATAATATTAGAATTATTTATTCCTTCCAATGTTATATAAGACACCTTATGACATCATACTAGACATTAATACACATGTAATATTAAAATTACACATTCCAACACACCCACTTAATGATTACTGGGAGAACACCACATAAATGGAGGAAAATGGAATTACACTAGAATCCCCCCCTTGATGGAAACTTCCCTCATTCCCAATAGACCACAAAGATACAAAAAATGTATTTCCATCATGGATTCAATGAAGA
The DNA here is from genome assembly GCA_001517045.1 of Pseudotsuga menziesii. NCBI lineage: Eukaryota > Viridiplantae > Streptophyta > Pinopsida > Pinales > Pinaceae > Pseudotsuga > Pseudotsuga menziesii. The sequence goes on from LPNX010580181.1 coordinate 142,876, forward strand.
TATCAACTGCTTTCCTTTATGTGGGACAATACTCCAAACAAATAACACCATCCACAACAAGATCTCGAATGTAATGAGTATCCAATTCAACATGTTTAGTCTTGGAGTGAGTCACTAAATTGTACACAAGATGAATTACACTTCAATTTTCACATATTAATTCAGTAGGGTATTTGTGTTTACTAAACCAAGCTTTATCATAACTTGACAGATTCACACTGCTTCTTTGATTGCTTCCTTTGTTTCCCTATACTCTGTTTCACAAGAAGAAAGAGAAAGAGTTCTAAACTTATTACTAGACCTTGAAAATAGGACCTAAAAAAAGATGAAATATGTACCCTACAATGGACCTTCTATCTGAAGCATCCCTTACCCAATCAGAATATAGATAACCAAGATATGAAACTGTAGATCTGCTAGAATAGAAAACACCATAAGGCACTGCCACCTGTAAATATCTGAGAATCCTCTTTGATTATTTCTAATTACTTTCATGATTATCTTACTTAAGACCTAAATCCATGATGACTACAAATAATATATGTGTCCTGCAGTTTGTCAAAATATCAAAATTTCCACAACTTGATGATATAAAGTGGCATCAACAAAAGGATTCACATAATCAACAATTAACTTGACACTGGATTGGAATGGCATAAGGGAAGGCTTAAAATCACTCATATGAAACTAATCAAGTAAATATATTTCATACTTATGTTGAGACAACAATATACCATCAACCATATGCTAAATATGTAAACCAAAAATAATGCAGTAGGCCTAAATCAACCATTTCAAATTCATTATTTCAAGTATTCTTAATTTCATGTATAAGTGTAATTTGGACTCCAGTAATAGGAAGATAACCCTCATAAAATACTATTAATATAACATAATATCAAAGTTATTCACATGTAGATTTGTATTAGATACACGTCGCTTAAAACCATTATTCAAGAAATAAGCATCATTTTTTTATGCCAAGCTCTAGGTTCCTATTTAAGACCATATAAATACTTGTTCAATATGCATACCAAACTTGAAGTTTCAATAATAATTAAACCATTACCAGGTGGTTGTTTCATATAAATGTATTCACAAATATCACCATTCAAAAACGCACCCTCGACATCCATTTGTTGTATTTTCCATTTATAAGAAGCAACAAGAGAAAGAATAGTTCATGTGTTCATTTTAGAAACTCAGGAGAAAAAGTTTCATTATATTCAATACCTTCTTGCTGAGATCAAAATCCTTTTTCTACTAATCGATCTTTATGTTTTTCAATTTTTTCTTTTCTAGTAAAATTTATTTTAAATATCCACTTACATCCAACCAAATTCTTTCTAGGAAGAAGAGGCACACGAGTCCATGTTGTCGTTTTCATTAACTAGTTATACTTAGTAGTTACTATCGCTTTGTCCCATTCAGGTTTATCTTTGGCTTGAGCATAGGTAGAGGGATCATTTGTGACAAATACTTTAGTCATAAGAGAAAATTCAGATCTAGTTTGATGAGTATTGGAAAGAATACCAATCTCAAAACTTGTGGATTCAAGATTTTTACTACCCCAAATAGGAAGAGGAGTAGTGGTAGGAATCATACTAGTATCTTCGATACAGTGAGGATCACTTGAAGAATAAGGTGAACTAGGATCAAGGGTAGGCATGGAAGGAGTGGAAGGAATAATAGATATATGAGAAATAGAAGATGAAGGCAATAACATGGGGATTAATATACTGAGGAGGAGGAGAGGCTTCATTGAATTGAACATCTCTCAAAATGACAACACCTTGGGGAGATGGATCAAACAACATGTACGCTTTGAAATCCTCACAATAAACAATGAAAATACATTTGTGAGAATTGGATTCTAACTTTTTACATTTTTTCATCTAGAATATGTTCCCAACATTCGTTTCCAAATATCTTAAAGTTTCTAATATTGGGTTCCATTTTTCCTTAGAAGTAACTTGCAAAACTGCTTTGGTAGAGACTCTATTCAAGATATAATTAGAAAAACAAATATCTTTATCCCTAAAACATTTATGTAATCCTTTAGAATAAATCATATATCTAGCCATTTCAACCAAAGTTCTATTATTTCTTTCAACTACCTTGTTTAGTTGAGGTGTATAAGGAACAATATTTTCATGTTGAATACCATGCTTAGATAAATATGCATTAAATTCCTTTTTAGTGAATTCCCCCCATTATCAGTTTGCAAAGTATTAATATTTTGACCAGATTTTTTTCAACCAAGGATTTAAAATCTTGAAATATACCAAAGGTATCACTTTTATACTTAAAAAATAAACCCAAGATTTGCAGCTATAACCATCAATAAAATAAAGAAAATAAATCGCATGAGAGAAAGGATTTTTAATAGGAGCACAAATATAATTTTGAATTAGTTACAATTTTTCTTTAGCATGTCAAGATTTACCTTTATCAAACATTTCGTTATCATGTTTACCAAGCACACAACATTTATAGACACCTTCAATGGAAGAAATTAAAGATAATCTAAGTACCATTTTAGACAACATTTGCATTTTACCATAATATTTCATGCTATAATTTACTTAATTCATCAGCATGAACAACATAGAAAACTTATATAATCCAATATTATGATCAATAGGACCAAAAGAGACAATTTTGAAGCTATGTTTGATATTTAACACGTACTTATCAGGCCAAGATTCAAATTTATAACCTTTCTGACATGTATGATACATATAAATCAAGTTGATGAGTTCCTTGAACATGAAACACATCTTTCAAAGTACTATTAGGAACATTAACATTAGCATATCCTAAAATTCAAAGTTGATTACCACCACTTAAAGATACTTTTTGTGTTGTGTGTTTTTTAGTGTCATAAGAAATAAATAAAGAAGTTGTACAAAACATATGGTTAGAAGCACTAGAATTCATTATCCATTCCACATTAGAAGACAACTTACGAGGTTGAACAAGATAGGCACACAAGGACACTAATTGTTCTTCGAAATATTTATTCTTTTCTTTCGCAATTTAATGTCTTCATTTAAAGAAAATATTTTCAAAGTGGTTGTTTTTTCCACAATACTTACAATGATTATACATCTTTCTTCTTTTATTATACACCTTGTTAGAATCATCATCATTAGAAGTAGATCCTTGATTATTGGGTTTAGAATGTTTATTAAAACTTCTATTAGGATTATTTTTATTATGTGCCATTAGATCACTACTATTAAACAATTGACCACTAGTAATTAATCTATCTTTCTCATTTATCAAGCCTTTATAAAAATCTTCAAAAGTTGGTTTCATAATTCCTTTATACATTTCAATAGCTTTATTCATAGTTTGGATGCACATATCAAAATAGGAAGGTAACTTTTGTTCTACGAGAATAATCATTATCATTCTTCTTGTAATTGATACCATAATTATATAAATTTGCATTAAAGGTTTTAATTTCAACCATAAATGACTCCATTCTATCAAAATATTTAGGGTCTAACTCATGGATTTTTTTTCAAGATAGTAAGCATAAATATATTCACTTTTATACAAAAAAGGAAGCTAGGGTTTTCCATACCTCAATAGGGATATCCTTGGCCTCAATATGTACCTTTAGACTATCTAAAATAGCTTGTGCAATGAATCTTCTTTCTTAATCACATCGATCTTCCCATATGCCCAAGTCTTTTTCATTGGTTGGTTTTGATTGATCACTTTTAACTAATCTTCTTAAGTTCTTACTCCTGAGAACATCAATCATATTTTTCTTCCCAGAGAAATGGTTAGATCCAACTAATCCAAGAATAGAGAGAATTTTTGAAGTCATAATGTGACAAAAGAATGAAAACCTATATGCAAAAAATCAACTTGTCACAAAAAGAATAAAAAGTGATAAAAAAACATAAATTTCTCACCAAAATTGAATCATAACAACAACTAATAGATGGATCTATAAGGCTATAGTAAAAAACCAAGAGTAGAGAATCGGATTCGGTGAAACAAATGTCGAAACAGGGGTCTTTGTGCTTTCTGTACACAACATGTGTGAATGAAGACTATAATTCAAGATTTTGCATAAGGAAGAGTGAAAATTTCTAGAATTATTCACACTTTCTCATACCAAAAAGGTGTAAATCAGCCTCAAAGTGCCCAAAAGCTGTCAAAAATTCAAAAAATTGTGAAATAATCATCATCCCGTATGGAAACCACACACTAGAGCTGCAAAACAAACCATATATGCTGAAAACAAATAGATCCTTGATATAAAGTTAGTCTGCAATCTATTTTAATCCAAATCTACAAAAAAAATGTTGATTTAAAAAAAACAATCAATGGTGAGGGTGAGGGTTTGAAACTTTTTCTCTTAAACATGTAGCAAAATGACTAGATATAAAAATGCCACTTTTTTTGATAGATCAAATATCAAATATGGAGGACCCAACTCAAAATTTGAAGAATTGTTTCTTGTAAAAAAACAAATCGAAGAATTACCGAAGAAGGTAGAGAATATAAACTAGCTCTAATACCATGTTAGAAGATTGAGAATATGCATAACATACAACAATACATTTACACTAACATGTAAATCAATATATAGTATGTAATAGTATAACCTTCTATACATACAACCAATAATAATCATGTAAGAAATAAGAAACAAGAGAACAAGAGAACAAACACCAGATATACATGGTAAAATCCCAAATGGGGAAATTTCCACGGTAAGTTTTGGTCATCTTTAATTTTCAAAAATATACAATCTTACAAGATATCTCCACCCCACATTGTTTCACAATATTCTCATGAGATAAATCTCAACAATATCCAATATTCCTAAAGGATCTCCTTCACCTCTATTATATACCAAGAGGTATGGAAGGTTTACATCCCAAAATACTTTTGGGATAAAAAAAATCCACCTCTTCATATAATGAAAAGTAATAGGATAATATTTCTCCATGATGCATGTGGGATAACTCCTTTTACATAATATTAGAGTTATTTATGCTTTCCAATGCTAGATAGGACATCTTACAACATCTTACTAGAAATCATTACACATGTAATATTAAAATTACACATTCCAACAGATATATAAGTTGTAGCCAATGTTGGCTTTATCAATCACTAAAGAAAAATATGTGACAATAATTGAGGCCAGTAAAGAATCAATATGACTAGAGCGACTGATGGATTAATTCAAGATGATGCAAGGGAAGATAAATTTGCACTATGATAGTTAAAGTGCTATCCACTTAGTTGAGAATCCAGCATTTCATGATCGCATGAAGAATATTGATATTAAGTACCACTTCATAAGTCATGGAAGAAGGTTGGATTTTGTTGAACAAAATTGATATTGATGAGAATACGGCAGATATTCTTACAAATTCGGTTAGGACAAATAAGTTTGAATGGTGCAAACATTCTCTAGTCGTGTTGAATGTGATGAAAGCAACATTGGGAAATGGCACTCAAGTGGAAAACATTGGTAAAGGAACTTCATGTATATTGAATTCAAGTGGTAGATGTTAGGAGATGAAGCCAATATCCTTCCTATAGTGATATCGACTAGGACCACACGTTTCTCATATGCGTCAGGCGAAGGGTGGGGGGGTAGAGGGGGTGGATCCCATGAGGTGAAAACTTTCTAGATCCTTCTAGTATATTTATATTCCTTCTGGAACCCTCATATGTATTATATGAAAGGGAAGTGAACCCCCGAAATTATAACACAAGAAATATAGAAGAAAGGATTGTAAGTTTTTGTTGAGAAATAATAAGATATCAAAGATACGATTTCCCCATGGTTTTACCTGCATATACTAGGATTTCCACATAAATATCATGTTCTATTTTAATTGTTGTTTGATTCTGTTTTTTATATATATATTACTAATAATTTGATAGTTCTAACCCATCAATATGGGTCAACCAAAAGGAACACTACTTTTCCCTTCATGACATTATTGATGATATGATGAAACTTAACTAGGGATCTTGTATCTGGATCTAGAATGGTGGAAATGGCAGGAGTGGCATATAGAATCCTATGGGTGATACATCCCCTAGATTTTATTTGTTAAAGCTATCCATGATGGTTATGAGCGAGATACTCAATTTTTTGGGAAGCTTACCAAGTTACGTTGAACATGCTCTGTCATAGAATTGATCTGAACCTTTAACAAATTACCCATATGTACATTTAACTTAAGATATCCTTTCTGTAAAGATTGTTCCATTAGTGGACTCAATGAGGAGATTCAAAAATAATTCATAATGCAATTCCCTAATACCTAGTTAGAGGAATCTCATAGGGATCTAGAAGCAAAGATGGTGATCAATGCACAAACCAACAAACCCTCTTTCATTCCCCATTCATGCCCTACACAAGTCAATTTCTCACTAACGATTCATTCTCCTCCCTTGAAAGTACATAGGTTGTCTCTAGCATAAACTACAGACAGACAAAGGGGGGGACTCTACTATAATCGTGATGATAAGTATGCAACGAGAAGTGTGTACCAAGTCATAAATGTAAGGAATAGAATTTAAAATGATGTGACCACTCCTACCCATTCTGAATACATAATTATGGAAGATACCCAAAAAATTTAGGTTTCTAACCAAACTCCTCCCATGCAAGAAGAATTGGATCCCAAAGTCAATCATAAATAACAACTTGTCTATGTTCATGATTTATCTAGTATTTAATCCCCACAAACAATGAAACTTATGGGTTACAGCAAGCATCGCAAAGTGGTAGTTTTGGTTGAGAATTGTAGCACCCACAACTTAATTCACTATTTAGTGTCTACAAAACTCCACTATTATGTCCACCTGGTTCCCAACTTTCATATTATGATAGCCAATGGAAATATGATGAAATGTGGGGGGCATTATGAAAATGTGATACTCCAATTGGGTCAAAACTCATATCTTGGCCATAGATATGGATGGTTGTGATATAGTTCTAGGGGTTGAGTAGCTATGCACATTGGGGCGAGTCACCAAGGACTTCAAGGAATTATGCTTGAGTTTAACATGGGACTCTCATACTCACACCCTAAAAGGGATCCAAGCAAGCTTCCCTAAAATCATAGTCTCTCATCGGATGGAAAACTTATTGAAGAAATGTCACTTGGGAGTTATAGCTCACTTTCATGCCATATAGGCCCTAGAAAAACACCTCACCGAAAATCCATCCCGACTTGCAAAAGGTTTTCGACAAACATAAGCAGGTCTTTGAGACACCAAATGGTTTACCCCATATGGATGTGAGCATGATAATGGTATTCCATTTTTGGTTAGTCAACCACCAAATGTATGACCATATAGGAACCCATTTGCACAAAAGAATGAAATTGAAAATACCATTTAGTAGTTTTGGAGGCAGGTGGCATTCATCCTAGCACTAGCCTATATTCATCCACAATGGTAATGGTTTAAAAAAAAGGCACTTGGTGTATGTGTCTTGATTTTCAAACCCTCAATAAGTTGACCATCAAAGATAAATTTCCTATACCAATAATTAATGATCTTCTATATGAACTCCATGGTGCCAAATTTTTCACCGAACTTTAAATTCACTTGAGATACCACCAATTTAGGATGAAATAGGACAATATTCCGAAGACAACGTTTTTCACACATGACACCCATATGATTTTTTTGTAATTCCCCTTTTACCTTTTGTAACCACATAAATAAAATATTGAGGCCATATATTCATGATTTTGTGCTTGGTTTTCTTTGATGACATCTTGATTTATAGTAAGACTTTTGATTCCCATGTACAACATGTTGATAAATCCTTACAACTCTTTCAATACCATCATTTTTTCATTAAATGCTCAAAATGTGCATTTAGAATATTATAGGTAATACTCAAGTCACATTGTGGGTCAAGATGCAGTTAAAGTGGACCCAAAGAAGATTGTGCCAATGCAAGAATGGCCTTGCCCTAAAAGCTTGAAGAGATTGCGTGGGATTTTAGGCTTTATGGACTACTATAGGAAGTTTTTGAAGTATGGTAAAATTGTAGCCCCATTAACAATACTACTCAAGAAAATTTTATTTGCATGGAATTATGTGGTAGAACACACATTCTTAGTCTTAAATCAAGCCACGTGCACCATCCCAATCTTAGCCATGCTTGATTTTATTGAAACTTTTTTATTGGAATGTGATTCCTCAATGATGGTGATCCTGCATGTAGTTGACACAGTCACTAGAACATGGATTATTGTTTGCATATAAACATAAAAGGGTCACCAATGTGCTTGTATATTATTATAAGTTCATCTACAAAAATGGAAAAGACAATGTTGTGTTAGATGCATTGTCAAGAAAACCTGAGAAAAAGGGATCCCTCTTTGGGTTATACTCTCCAGTACTTGAATGGTTAGAGAAATAAAGACAAGAATGGATAACTAATGCTACTATATCTCAACTCATCAAGTGACTCCAATAGGATCCCAACCCCTCCCATGGTTACACTTGAAAAAAACATATGGTGTGGTAAAAAGGACTCCTTTTTTCTAGTACATAACTCTGCTTTACGAAAAACAATATTAACAAAATGGCACTAATACCATCTCACTAGTCACTCGATATTTTATAAAACTCAGGCATGTGCTAGGTACTCCTTCTGGGATGAAATGAAAAAGGATATTCTTAATTTTGTAGCAGAATGTGATACTTTCCATAGGAACAAAAGTGAGATGAAGAATCATGGGCCTTTGCAACCATTTCCAATACTAACCACTATTTGGATCAAAATTTCCATGGATTTTATTGTTGATCTTCCAAAAGTAGGTGACAAATTAGTATTCATGGTAATAGTTGATATAATTTCCTAATATGTTCATGTTTGTGCTCCCCACCACCCATTTAAACTAGTAATAGTTGCCCAATTTTTATAGACCAAATTTTCAAACTTCATGGCATACCTACCTCTATTGTATTAAATCATGATCCCAAATTGACCAACAAATTTTGGAAAGAACTATTTAAAGTATAGATCACCTAGTTGGAAATACACACATCTTATAGTCCCAAATAGATGGACATACAGAAGTAATCAACAACTATATTAAAACCCATTTTCAATTTTTTTTTTACATCTAAAAATTAGCACTTGTGGGTGCAATGGTTACCTTTTTCAGGATGGTGGTATAACACCACTTACCACGAGGATATAAAAATGACACCATATGAAGTAGTCTATGGCCAACAAATACTCTCCATGGTTTCATATCTACCAGGTAATTTTAAAGTACATACAATTGATAGTCTACTTCATAATCATGATGTCACTCTTTACACACAAGAAAAATTAATTTGGAAATGGATTCAAATCACATGAAGCAACAAGCATACCAAAACCACTCAAAGCATTCATTTGCAGAAGGCGATAAGACGTACCTTCACCTCCATCCTTAAAAATAGACCTCTCACAAATATCAAGGCCATTAGAATCTCACACCAAAGCTTTACAACCCATGTCAAATCATTTAGTGCATTGGTTAGGTGGCCTACAAATTAGCGCTCCAAAGAGGGATCCCTCTTCCTCATCAAAATTTTCAAGTCCAAACTACATTACCAAAACTTGATGAAAAAGTATCCATTTGTCTCCAACCAAAATCCATTTTGGACACCGGGGAGTGTTAGCTACATCATTGTACTATCCTAAATTTTTTATTTAGTGGAAGCATACCTCACCGGAATATGCTACTTAGGAACCATTAATAATTTTGCAGTATTTTCCCCATCTCTAATGCTAAGGATAATGTTGCATTGGAAGGGGGAGGGTATGTTAGGGCCCTACCCCAGCCCCCATACTTTATCAATGTACAAGGCCCTAAGACCCATTAGATTATTAATGTGTAGTGACTTAATGAAAAATGGCCCTCTTTTTTGATAAAGTCCCCTCGGTGGTTGAGCCTCATTTAAAGTGAGACCACAATTGGTTATGACTTTGTCTATTGAACTATATATAGTGTAGCAAGCTATGTAATGTTTTGTCAAATATTTTTATTGTATTTGGGGATTTTCTCTTGGATATTTCCCCCTTGAAGAGGCAAGTGAACATACCTCTATATTTTGAACATATTTCATACAGGAGATCTTTTCCTAGTTCTATATATTCTCTCTTGTGTTTTTTAATGTTTGGATCTCTGAATTTATTGTTTTAAGCATCTCACAAATCTACAGCATTGCAATGTAAGGAATATGCGAGTCACAAAGGATGGAAAGATTTGGAAAATTGGCCTCAAGGGATAAACTCCAAGGAAAGAGAAATGGTATGATTGGAACCGGATTGAAAGCAAGTTCCCTCATCTTTCCTATGAATATTTTGGGGACAAAAATTCTCCCAATGGGAAGGTGTGAGATAAAATTGGATCTAGAACAATAATGGCTTCAAGTGTAGGCTTGACAAATTGGCATAGGCATGGTTCACATATAGTTTTTATGTATGTATGTATGTATGTAAAAATTGAAAAATATGTAACTCCTCAAATGTATGAAAAGGGAAAGAAATAAAAACAAAGAGGGAATTCTCAAGGGCTTGGGTAAGTTGAAGGGTTGGGGACACTTGGCCTTCCAACTATCCCATAGATAATCCTCTCCTATTTACAACTTCCCAATGAAGAGAGAGGGAGAGTGATGTTGTCCAAGTTACTATGAGTAGAAAATAAGTTGAATGAGAGAATAAAAAGGTGTTTTAACCTACCTATTGAACACAAATAAAGAGCTAGGTTGAATCCATTAAATGTAGTTTTAATATTTCGGTTTCCATGGTAAATAATATTTTCATGAGCAATGTTTACTAAGTGTGCAATTGTTTTGTTACATTAATTTGTTTACTATGTGGTTTGAGAGCTCCTCTCTGTCACTAATGGATACCAAGAACAACGAGAATTAATGTAACATGAATTTATATCTAGAATGGTACATATTTTGGTTTTCCTTGTCTAACGTAAGCTCAATATCGAGTTAACCCCACCATTGGATTCCCATTCAATTTTAGAGATTGATGACCTCTATTCCAAAGTTGTTAGAATTTTGTAGGGTTTTCTATTTTGGTTTTTATGTTATTTAATTAATTTTTGGACATATGATCAAACTTGTGGATCAATCCATCTCACTAACCAAATTTTACTCTTAACTACCCATCCTTTCTCCTCTCTTACATCGACCGTATGACCTCCCATTTTCATAATATATGCCATCATGTTGTAACATTGGACTTGTAGAACAATTTTGATAAGGTTGGACATTTTTTCCATGCAACCAATTGATTTTATGGCCTCTTAGACTATGGCGGGTTAATAGTTGGGTAATTCCCCCATTGATTGAGGTTTTACCTTGATTCCTTCTAATGTTTTCTTCCTTAGTTGGTATTTATTTTGTTTACTTATTGAAAAAATTCTATAATTAAGATAATTTTGATGGCTAGAAATCATAACATCCCTCCATGAGGCCTTACATAATCAATAAGTGTGTTGGATAACGTCCATAATGACTTTGTCAATTGATGGTTGTGTATTGAAGTTGGAATCCTAGTTAAACCAACACAAATCCACCTTAACTCTAGCTCTATCAACCGCTAAGAGGGATCAATTATCTTGAGGTACAAACCCTTTTAGAGTCCTAAACTTGAGGAAAGGGTTGAATGTCAATGTATTTTATCCCTCTCTACACTTAATATAACCATACTTAATATGGATCTACGCTGGTATAATATATTAGTTAATAATATTTGAGGTGTATTTTTAAATATTTTTTGCAATATTCCCTCTCGTTCAAGTTGTATAACATGTTTTTTAATTTTATTATTTAAATTATAACAATTAATTTGAGCCATATATATATTTCCTAACTTCAGCATTGATAACTCTAATAATTCCAATCTACAATTAATTACAAATATGCTCTATAAAAGACTTTGTTTTACATATTTATAATCTTTTTATTATAGACTTAATATTTCATTTAAATGATTCACTATTAATTCTAAGTGGGCACAATATACATACTTTCTAACTTCAACATTGATAACTCTAATTATTCCCATATATAGTGAATTACAAACCTTCCCTGTAATATATTTTAAAACACTTCTCATACATAATATTATATATCATTCTTTGGAAATTCTGATGCGGATAGACCCATGATTAAAAACTTCACACTATTTTATTTTTACATAAAGTTCAATATTTCACAACAATTTCTACTTGCATGATTACAAAACTGAATATCAATATTAGAATACAACAATACATCTCAAATCTATTTTTAACCAAATTTTGACGAAATTAGCAAGGTAGTTGTACTATCAATAGTGGCTTCTACAAAGAATGGAAGTTGTTGCATATTGATACTATTATATCATTTTGGAAAACATACTAACACCCGATTTTGTATTGGTTGAATGTAGGAAACACATCAATAACATATTGTTTGTTTCTTTAAAGTAGTAGTTTTCTATTCAAATACGTTTTCTTCCAAAGTGGTAGGGGGATATGAAGTGAGAAAATATTTGCAAGGTTTTTTCATAATCATATTTTCCGGAGACTAACCTGAAGATGAATATTTATTTTGTTTTTAAAACAATAAAGATTGGTATTGTTTGATTTTGATAGCAACATTTACAACCATTTACAAAATCTTAAGACACAATTTCACACACACATATATATATGTATAGAGAGAGAGATTGATTCTATCTAGAAAAATGAAGACAACTTTTATGTCATTTGAACACATCAATTTTTATATATACCTTTAGCTTATAGGAAGAAAAATGAATATAATTTAAGTTTATCGGTCGAGATATAGCACTAATTTTCTAAAAGGCATACTCAACACCTTCGATTCTCATTATTTTTGAAGGAACAATTTCCATCTTGAAGAGAAATTTTGATCTTGAAGGGGCCATTTTGACCCTTTATTTCCTGTGAAATCATTAGAATAAATTGTAGTCCAACTTACCAATTGCACATCACATCAATTGCCAAGTAACTTCCCCACTATAATTTCTTATATGATTCTCTTGTTATGTGGCCACGAAGAACAAATTTAGATAGTTGGGTGGATTATTACCTAAGGATTTAGAATCCATGATCATGTGTTTGTAATCATGTAAGCCCTCACCTAATTGCAAAAGAACTGTATTTCTTTTTTCCATACTTTGCAAAAGAGTTTATGCATCCACCTTCTGCAAGGTGATAACTACCTTCCCTTAAGAAGTTAAAATTTTGAAAATTATAGCCGATTTATTGTGTTTTGGTTTTATATATATATATTTTTTTTATTTATCTTTTTGGAGTCGACATGTTCCACATCATTGTTAGAGACATGACACTGGTAGAAAACACCTCTTTGTGCAATAATGGATGGATATCTTGTTTTTTATTGGGTGCATGGTTGTATTTGATAATAAATACAAGGAGCAGACAATGTGAAATGTACCAATAAAATCTTATTGTACATTAATGAACCCTTCCAATATTTTAAACAAATACAATGAAAATGGAGGAGTTAAACTAGTTACTTTTAACTAATATCGTGAGGGAATTTCAAAAGATCTGGAAAGTGGGAGGGATGTGCTAGATAAAATATCCTTTGCACAATTTACTGGGACAATTTATGTTTCTAAATAATCTATGTTGAAGTCTACTCCAAGGCTACGTGGGTACACCAGGATATGCAAACTAGATTCTGAACTTGAAACCTCCCAAGGGATAAGGGTAAGTGGTTTCAACTTGGGAAGGCTTGGAATATTACAAATTATTGTCATAAATAATTTATGGTTCAAATTTACATGTTTAGGTATGATTTGAAAATATTTAGAGATCTTAGAAGAAAAATTGTCAACCGAGACTACACAATTAGCTCCAATTCAGGCTCTCTCAAACAGTGCATGAGGGTCACGAATTAACAGTTTCATACATGGATGGTATTCATTAACATCTTAAATAATCAACAAGAACTGAAAGACATCCAATTCATTGGTAATAAGTTGGTTAAAAAGTTCAATACTAGAAACTCGTCAAATTACATGGAAATCTAGACTAGGTACTTGAAATACATATGAAAATCATATATTTTCATTACAAAAGTTCATGAATGACTTCAGAAATTCAAAATAGAATATATTACATAAAATATTGGCCAAGGGACTATCTTTAAGAGTCTCATACTTTTGTCATTACTCAGTACAATAACCATCAATGAAAAGAACTGGAGAACTTAAGAAATTTGAACTATTGTCTTCAAGACTTCTATGAATCTCGTACTAGGATGGAATCATCTTCAAGACGCCATGAGTATGTTTTCATAACAGACATAGAGAAATCATAATAGATAATTTTAATGTTCCTAATTCTAATATGCATGCCTGAACACTAACTACTGCTGCAAATTGAATAAAATTTCTGATATAAATATACAAACACTCAAATGAAATTTCAGACTAGGTAATTCAAGGAGTTGTGCTGGGAAATTTGAAGGAAGGGGAGTAGGCTGAAGGGGGAAACCAAGGGTAAATTACAGAACAGTGAATTCATTTCCCCTAACACATTTAGATCAGAGACCATTCAGGTTTCAGAGTCTGCTATGCCGAAACCTACTCCCACGCTTCTGGGTCACCAAACCATGAAACTAGGGAAATTTATTCAGTTCCGCCGACCAGGGGATTGGGGAAAAGCAAAGAGGTGTTATTAGGCCTTCATATATCATAAAATATGGTTTGGGACAACTCTCATTTAAATGACTAGTTAAGCTTATACATGGAAAACTAAGTATGCAAACTTAATGAACAGAGTTATTGCGACCTGAAAGAGATAAATAAAAGTATTTATCAGCTTATACACATCAGAAATAAATAGATTGACTGACCAGTACATCAAAGGACTCAAAATTATGGGCATGAGGCCCAAAATTGGACATGAGAGAGACTGAGAGCGTAGGTGAAGCTTGGGCTTCACTGGAGATCAACTTGAATATGATGGAGGCTGCAAAAGATGACTTATAATACTTCAATGGCTGAAAATTATGCGCTCCATACCTATAAAGAGAAGGGAATTGGAATGAAGGAGTGGGGAAATTAAGGTTTTGTAATGTCCCCTTTTAGGAATTTTTATTAAAATGCCCAATTTTCCAATTTTTTCACAATTTTGCCTCTTGACTAGTTTTAGTGTCTTGGTCTCCAAATCAGCCCAATTGCTCCCAAATATTTAGAGAAGGTGTATGAATGATATAATAACTTAATTATTATTTTCAGGGATGTATTATGGTCCTCCAATCAGTTCTGAAATTCTATATCAAATTCTAAATAAGATAGATGAATTTACTAGCAATTTTGGGGCTCAAATCCCTCCCGGGTAATTGCCAGAATGGATTCTCAAATGTACATAAACTCACTAAAATTATCAAATTGAATCATGGGATGTGTAGGATAAATTATCATATACTCATATACATAACCAATCGAACTCCCATGGCTGTTATCTCTTCCTTCAATCAGATATAAAAAAACTAGTTTTGGACCCTTGGGGAAATGAGATGTAGTTTTCCCCAAATGCTATGAAATTTGACCCAATGGCCACAAATTCTTAGTTACAAACCATGAAAACCATAATATAATTTAATTTAATTTAATTCATTCATAAATCATCAACGGTGCACACATATATTCAATTCCATCAAGATTGCAAGAGTTTACAACAAGGTATTGGGGAAATGGCATTGTTTCTTTAATATTGGGCAATAATACATGAGATATCTTGGATTTTAGACCTGAGATATTTATCAACTTAAATAAAATATAATTTGCATCAGAATAAAAAATACTGGAGCAAGAGAAGCTCCCTCAAAGAGATGAATAGGTCACCAAGTGCGCCTCACTCCATAGAGCTGAAATATGGTGAGAAAAATTGAGATGAATTGAAGAACAAGATGATATTGAGATGTCCATGAAATTCCTATAGATTGAACCTGAAAATAATACTCCATTAAATCTCCATGAAATACCTGAGTGGCCTTTCCAAACACCAACTAGGATGGGAATCTTTCACCCTCGAAATTGGCTTAAGCAAGAAAACTAGTCATCCACTAGCTCTCACAATTCACAAATGACAATTTCACAAATGAGAAAAATATTCTTCTCATGGCTGATCCTTGTATTTTATAAAAATAATTAGTCTTCTAAGGTTCCAAATCCATCCATAAACCAAATCCAAGTCGAATTGGTGTGACTGTTCATGCTATGCCATGTGGCCTCTCTCTTCACCTTCCCTCTTCTCCCAAATTTGAGTAGGAGCCTATTGGCCTTCTCCAACTCCAAAATTAAACCTATTAAGTATATGGACAAGTATATTAAACTTATAATCCATCCCAAAACATTATTCTTCCCATATATTTGAAATTACAAGAGAAGGATGCCATTTAACATAGGAATTATAGCTTGAGTGGGCCCCATAGTCTCCATATGTCTCCATTCTCCATAGCCATTTCAATTTTCTATTGTATTTATTTAATAAGCTACCTTATTAAATATTTATCCTCTTATAATTTCTAAACATCATTTATTTTCCCCCTTCTTCCAAATCTTAAAGCTTCCACCCCCAACTCAGGAAACTAGTGATTTTCCTCCTTGGCAATTATTTGACTTTTAGCATCCATTTGACAACTTTCATGAATATGGAAAATGTGATTTGGTCATTTTAACCCAATGCAAAAGTTGGGACATTACAAATACTCCCTTCCCAACATTGATTCTCCTCAAGCAATTTCAAACATGGTTGTTGAAGAACCTGCTTTCTGTATGCTTATTTGAAGTTTCCACTGAGCTACCCACCTTGAATCTATGAGATTCCATGAAGATTTCAAAGAGGAACCACCATGCTTGATTCTGCACTACTCTAATTAACATCACCTTATTAATTGGTGAATCCATCTCCCATACTGCTTGTTTCCCAAATAATTTGAAATCAATGGGACTAAAAACTATCCCAAGGTCCCATTGCTTGCATTGCACTCCAACAATTAAGAGTGCTCTCCAACCCATACCATTTGGAAAGAGAATTCCTAGATCCCATTTTCTTGTATGCATTCTTCCAAACATCATTAGTGCATAATATATATCATCAAAGTATATAACAACAGAATAAGAATGTACATCAAGGAGGTGCCTCACCAAGAAATCATGAAAGTGCTTATACCTCCCAGTGAGTAGACTACCATTTTCCAAGTACATACATGCTTCAAGTGACCAATAAAGTCTGCTCCAATGACATAGGTGAGTGTCCCATGTCCTATAATGCTGCTCCAAAAGGAAGTGATATGCATCAAAATATTTGGCCATGTATTCTTTCATTCAAGAAGTGAATGAAGAATCTCCACTCAAATTTGAACCAAATAGTGAGCAACAAAAACAAGGAGACTTCAAATGACTCAAAAAAGTCTTACCCATACATCCATGAATGAGTGAATCATAAATATATAACAATGTATGTGGTCGGTAACAAAAATTTTCTCCTATCATAAGTCTATTCACCCTAGTGTTGGATGAAGTTCCTCCAACATCAAATGAACCAAGTGTTGAGCAATAAAAACCATGAGTCTTAAAGTGACTCAAATGCATATCATATGTGCATCCATGTAAATGTGCATCATCATAAAGTAACAAAGGATGCTGCTGTAAATGTGAATAAGAGTGTTCTCCAACCATGTCATCATAAAAATTAAATATAGGAGTTTCATACTCCTCATGTGGAACCATAAAAAGGACCCTTTCACCCAT
The DNA here is from genome assembly GCA_001517045.1 of Pseudotsuga menziesii. Taxonomy (NCBI): domain Eukaryota; kingdom Viridiplantae; phylum Streptophyta; class Pinopsida; order Pinales; family Pinaceae; genus Pseudotsuga; species Pseudotsuga menziesii. Next base: position 160,703 of record LPNX010580181.1, read on the forward strand.
ACTTCATTGAGACTAATGCTGCAAAACATGGAATTGTAAGATGTAGGAGAATGAACTAACTCAACCAAATGATCAGAAAGTGCATAAGTTTCATCATGATAAGGATCCATATGGGTATTATAATTCAGATCCTTCAAAAGTGTGAAACATTTGTCATAGATTGGTTCCAATGTAGAGAAATCATGCTCTTCTTTAAAAATTGCATAACCTTTATCAAGAGACAATTCAAGTTCCTCTTCCACCACATCAAGTGTTTGGATGTCTTCAATTTCATCTTCAAACACATCAAGTACATTCAAATTTCCAAATTTCTCATGATCCATCATGTCATGAGAATCCTTCAAACAATCTACCATTTGACAATCTGAAACATAGGAGAAAAAACAAGTGTCTTGCAACTTTTCAAGAAGTTGCTCATTTTGAATTGTGAGCTTATGAATAACTTCATTATTCTTCAAGTAGGATTCATGTAACCAGTCACTAATCTCAATGAAATTTTTTCCATCAAAAATCAAATACATGAAATTACCTTTCATGTTACGCATTTCTCTTTGAATCTTCTCCATGTCTTCAAGGAAGGAGGCTCCTCCAAGGAAGTAGCTCTCCAACAAGAATTTGATACCAATGCTTGAGTGTCATGGAAAATGATAAGGGCCTCTTGGATCTTATTTTAATTCATATTTAAGGACTCTTCAATAAAATTAGGCTCTTACAAATGAACCTCCTCATATTCTTCCTTCTTGCTTGGACCAAATTCATGAAGCTCAAGTGGTGATGGGGAAGTTGATCTTGTTTCTTCTTCAACTGCTACAAGGTCTTCATTTTAATGTTTAATGGAATTTTGGCTTGCAGAAACACTTCAAAAGTGATATCTATGTCACCAACATATAGGTGTGAGCACCCATCAATAGGTACTCCTTCATAGTTCAACCATCCATCGTTAGATTCTCTTTGTTTCATTTCCAAGGTAACATGTGTCTCAAAATTATCTTCAGTATTTTCAATAAAAACTTCTTCATACTTATGTGATGTCTCTTAATATTTTTCAGATTCAATTGAGAGTGAATTTCTATCCTCTTCATGTACTACTTCTTATATTGTACCTATTTCAGAATTAGGTGGTACACGGGTCTCCTCCTTTTGCTCCTTCAAGCAAACTGATGCATTTTTCCCGTTGGTTTTCTTAAAATCAATATATTTTTCCCAAATTTGGATAGCCAAAAATTTGAATCCTTTAATAATATTATTGGTCATGTATTCAAGGATAATTTCCATGGTTTTTATTATCTCCTCAATATCATATGAGGTTCTCTTTTCATGCCTAGTCATAGTTTCCAAAAAATTGCCTTCTTCTCCGACCTTTTTTTCCTTTTCAACAAAAGCACTTTTGGTTTCAATATATAATGGTAGTCCCTTAATTATTGTCCTAATAAATATCATACCACATCAGGTTCCAATATCATGCTCTAATACCACTGTAATTTCCCCTTTTAGGAAATTTTATTAAAATGCCCAATTTTCGAATTTTTTCACAATTTTGCCTCTTGACTAGTTTTAGTGTCTTGGTCTCCAAATCAGCCCAATTGCTCCCAAATATTCAGAGAAGGTGTATGAATGATATAATAAATAAATTATTATTTTCAGGGATGTATTATGGTCCTCCAATTAGTTCTTAAATTCTATATCAAATTCTGAATAAGATAGATGAATTTACTAGCAATTTTGGGGCTCAAATCCCTCCCGGGTAATTGTCGGAATGGCTTCCCAAATGTACATAAAATCACTCAAATTATAAAATTAAAGCATGGGATGTGTATAATAAATTATCAGAGACTCATATGAATAACCAATCGAACTCACATGGCTGTTATCTCTTCCTTCAATCATATATAAAAAACTAGTTTTGGACCCTTGGGGAAATGAGATGTAGTTTTCCCCAAATGCTATGAAATTCGACCCAATGGACACAAATTATCAGTTAAATACCATGAAACACATAATATAATTTAATTACAGTTCATTCATTCATAAATCATCAATGGTTCACACATATATTCAATTCCATTAAGATTGCAAGAGTTTACAACAAGGTATTGGGGAAATGGCATTGTTTCTTAAATATTGGACAATAATACATGAGATATCTTGGATTTTAGACCTGAGATATTTATGAACTTAAATAAAAAATAATTTAAATCAGAATACAAAATACTGGATCAATAGAAGCTCCCTCAAAGAGATGAATAGCTCACCAAGTGCGCCTCACTCCATAGAGATGAAATATGGTGAGAAAACTTGAGATGAATTGAAGAACAAGCTGATGTTGATATTTCCATGAACTTCCTGTAGATTGCACCTAAAAATAGGACTCCATTAAATCTATATGAAATACATGAGTGGCCTTTCCAAACACCAACTAGGATGGGAATCTTTCACCCTTGAAATTGGCTTAGGCAAGAAAACTAGTCATCCACTAGCTCTCACAATTCACAAATGGCAATTTCACAAATGAGAAAAATATTATTCTCATGGATGATACTGGTATTTAATAAAAATTATTATTCTTCTAAGGTTCCAAATCCATCCATAAACCAAATCCAAGTCGTATTGGTGTTCCTGCTCATGCTATGCCATGTGGCCTCTCTCTTCACCTTCCCTCTTCTCCCAAATTTGAGTAGGAGCCTCTTGGCCTTCTCCAACTCCAAAATTAGACCTATGAAGTATATGGAAAATTATATTAACCTTATAATCCATCCCAAAACATTAGGCTTTCCATAGATTCGAAATTACAAGAGGAGGATGCCATTTAACATAGGAATTCTAGCTTGAGTGGGCCCCATAGTCTCCATGTGTCTCCATTCTCCATAGTCATTTCAATTTTATCTTGTATTTATTTAATAAGCTACATTATTAAATATTTATCCTCTTATAATGTATAAACATCATTTATTATCCCCCTTATTCCAAATCTCAAAGCTTCCACCCCCAAATTAGGAAACTAGTGATTTTCCTCCTTGGCAATTATTTGACTTTTAACATCCATTTGAAAACTTTCATGAATATGGAAAATGTGATTTGGCCATTGTGACCCAATGAAAAATTTGGGACATTACAGGTTTGGGGCTCATCTCCCAAAGCTCTAAGGTCCATCACTTAGAAAACTATGCTCACATAGCATCAATCAATTAATGCATCCACCAAACTGTGTTAATGATCTCGAATTGTTCTTTAATAGATCTATGGGTGACCTATTTAGAAATTAAATTCAATAGGTGACATGTGAAAGCAATTCATCCATGTAGAATCCCTAACCCTAGCCACATATGCGCCCTCCTTGAGCAAATTGGAATGCAGGACCATGTGGAGATGTTTCCCTTCCCAAGTCATCCATCTGACTTAGCAACTGCGCCATCCTTAGTCAAATATTTGTTTCTTTTATCCCTGGTAGGTTTATGCTTTTCCCTACTTTTAAGACCGAGTCTCCAAAAGGAAACTGAGCACTCCTTTGCAAAAACTTTCCTGCTTTTGTTTTGACAGCTTTTCTGAGTCTCCAAAAGGAAACTGTGCTCTCCTTTGCCAAAACTTTACTGATTTTGTTATGATAGCTTTTGTCATAGATTTTGGGCACTTCCCATTTTCTCTTTGACTACTTTTGTCATAGAGTTTCCACTTTTTTAATCTCCTCCCTTGGCAAGTTGTCTTTCCAATTGTGCCTAACATGGCAAGCTCAATTCCACATGTTATTTGCACAATAATTAATTTATAATAATATATAAAAAAATTAAATACATACCTCAATAATGTTTATTTAGCAAAATTTCCCTAGGAAACTTAATTAATTCCACTTAGTCCCCCTATGTGTTTAGCATGGTCCACACTTTTGTTGGTCCAAAATGTGGGGACATGACAAGAATCCATCATTACAGCAGAGAGTTCACTAAAATAGATATGAAACTAGGAAATTTGAGCTCTCTGGGACATCAACTCTTCTGATGAATTTCCAATGGTCAACAACAACAAGTGGACCTGCAATAAAACTATATGAGAATGGATGAATTCCAAACTTCTTAATGTGAAAATGAAGATTCTACTAATAGTAATAGGGGAGAATATCCCTACTCAAGACAAGGGGCATGTCACCCAAGTCAAAAGAAAGATACACAACTTTTGTTGGCCCTAGGGAAAAATAGGACGGATTTAGTTAGAATTATGCCCAAGAAAGTAAATATTCTCGTCATAAGGAGAAGAAGTTGCAACAAAAGCAGATGAAGGTGGAGGAGAAGCTGCGACAAAAGCAGTTGTGGAAGGAAGAACAAGGTAGAAGAAGCAACTATAGAGGAAGTTACGGCGGAGGAATATAGAAGAAGAAGAGAGAAAGAGATAAGACAGAAGAAGTAGTCGCAGAGGAAGTTACGATAGGATAAGAGCTCGTGAAATAAGAGAAGCCGCAACAAAAGTAAAGGATGTGATGAGATCAACCATGACAGAAGGAACCATGATAGAAAATGCGTGAAGTAGTGCAGCGACTGGAAATGACAGCTTAGGATATCGTGGGTACGAATTCAGATGGAGTCACACGTGTTGTAAGGAATAAAAACATCTTTGTATTTGGGCCGATAGTTCATACTGACAAGTGTAACTAGAATAGGAATGACATCATGTTGGATAATATAATTAAGTTGGTTGAATGCAACATGTAAAGAGTCTATAAAAGGGAGAACCCAAGCTGTATGCAGATTACTTACCTACTTGCTCAGTGTCATTGTGATTTTCAGTTTCCTGCTACTTATTGTGTAGTCACTAGTCAATAATTTGAGTCTATAAGAAGAGTAGTCAATTCATGCTCTGTGCGGATCGACAGTAGAGTTGAAGAGAAGAGTAGTCGATCCAAGCTATGTGTAAATTGACAGTAGAGTCAAGTAGGAGAAGATTCAATGACAGAAAAATAGAGAGCATGAGAGGAGAGTGAAGTCTGTATAGAAAAGAGAAGAAGATTTAGGACAAAGTCTGCAACTAAGTGCATAGACAAAAGGTGCCGTATATTTCTCATGTCAGATTAAGAGCACCTTTGTGGTTTTTCCCAGATGGGTTTCCAAGTTAAATATTGTGTCATTGAGTAGATGATGAATGTGTTTGTTTTGCATGTATGTATATGATGAATGTGCTTTAGTCACAAGAATGTATATTGTGAATAAGTGTTTATGTATTTTCCTATGAATGATTTCTCTTATGCATGAGTCGCACTATTGTTAGATAACATGTGTGTTATCCTATATTGTTTTTATAATCTCTGTGATGGATAAGTTAAGTAGTGTCATATCTTCATATGGTAAGGTTAATAAATACACCCATCGGCTTTGGTCGAGCGAGTTGGTAAGGTGCCACAGGAGAAGAGATCCCCACCCAATTGCGGAAACCTAGTTTTGGAAGCTACCCATAAGAGATATCTCGGGTGAGACTGAATCTGAATCGAGGGTACTGCCAACTGATCCTTTCTCTATCGGGACGATATCTTGGGATTTGTTGTGTGCACTAGAAGGTACGAACCTAGGTTGAATGGAGGAAACACCAACATCTCTCAAGATCAATTCAAAAATGAACAAAATATGTGCTAGTAGTGCACCCTCCTTCATTTATAACTTAAGGTATCTTCTTAGGAAATCTTTCATTTATGGCTTGTGGTCCCTATCTCAACCATGCACCCTCATTGACTGATTTAGGAATTGCTTTCTTTGGGTTACTTTTCTGCTTTGTGATCTTTCCTTGCTTTGATATGCTTTTCCATGATTTGTGTTGTCTTTTTTCTTTTCCTAGATTTTCCATTATTTTTCTTAGTTTCCTTCTTTTCTCTACTTTTCCTACCTTTTCTCCAGTTTCCTTCTTTTCTATGCATTTCCTGCCTTTGTGTCAGTTTCCTTCTTTCATTGATTTTCTTGCTTTGTGCTGAAGTTTCTAAAATTGTGCAAGTCAACCTTTGAGGCTCACCTTATCACTTATGCACCCTCATGGTCTCATTTTTTTATTTTCCCTTTTCAATTTATAAAAATAAATAACATCAAGCAATACAAAATACCAATTGCATCTTTTTATTTTAATTTATCCCCACAACTATAATAAAAAATTATTCCTAGTTAATTAATTGTTTTGACTAGAAAATTTATAGGCCAACATTATTTCCTCCTACCCATGGAACTAAATGGGTATCGACCTACTACCAAAATTTGGGGACATTACACATTGATGAAAATAGTCTTTGTCTCGTGTTTAATTCCATTTGAACAAGGAATGGGAGGATTAATATTATAATAGAATAAATCTATTATACACCTATATATGAATACACATGATATAATTACATAGTTATGTGTCTTGAAAATGTACTATGTATTTGTGTTTAATATTGGTTGAATGAGAGTATGAGATTACCATCCTTTTAATAAAGAGAGAAAGAATTGGACTCGTAGGACAAGTCACCTAGTGATTTTTTTCTTGAATAACTATTTTGTTTTCCATTCATTAGCTAACATTGTTGTAGAGAATAGGGATCAATGCCGGTGACATGAACGGGATATAATCCTACAATTTACGGATAAAATTCACTCCAAAAACACCCATAAATAATGTTCGAAATAAGCAAGAATGTTAACATTGAACATAAAATTTCAACATTGATACATAACATTAAGGTAGCCACCAACCTTCTGCAATATTTTTTTTTATGCCGAAGGAATTTTTAGTCTAAGACTTATGTTTGATGGTGATGGTTGTGACTTGCATGACTATCCATATGTAGTAGACGACTATTGGATCACCCTTGATCATCCACCTTATCACATTTCATGTTTCTCTAAATCAAGTGTAAAATTTCAATTGAAATTCTTCAATTCTTTCATATCAATGGACTATCATGGAGACCATGATCAACATGTTAGGTGTTCCACAAAATTATTTATGCCAATGAATTCTTAAGATGAATTCGATTTTTAGGATAGGGTAGGAGAAACATTGTGAGTAATCATTATCCCAACAATTTCCACATAATGAAGGAGTTTCCTCCAAAATATATTACATCTAAAAAATTTAAGTTATCACATAACTTTATTGTAAAGTGCATTTCACTTATTTTATAAATTCGATCACTAAAAGTAGTTTTAGTATTTTTAAAGTTATTTTTTGTATGAAACTATAATTTATGAAGTAACCTTATTGTAAAGGTGCTTCCCACTTATTTTATAAAATTGAGGTTCTTATTTTTATTTTAAAAAGTAACTTAGTTATAAAAGTGATATTATAAGCAAAGTTAACCAAGGAAGGGAATTTCTTATGTAGCATCCTCATCATCTCATTGTGCATCCATCACAACTTGGACCAACCCCTACCTGTCGTGTGGCACTTTGGTTCATCTTTATGATTTATTTCAAAAGGGAATAACTTTGACATCTGGAGTTAATTTTTATTGGTGCCTCTTTTAAATTTCCTAGTTTTTCAAGAGCTTTGCACCTAGACCATCAATTTATTTTTGAAACCATCTTACCTACATATTATAATATGGCTAGTCTAAGTGATATTTTTCTTACCAATACGAACTACTCCTATAAATATCATATGAATAATTTCTTACAAAATAAAAGACATTATCATATTACTTTTAGAAAATAATATGATGCCTCAAAGAAATCCAAACGGGATAATAAAAATGGTGAAGAAAATGGATAAATTAGAATGCCCATCTCTAACAATTTATAGTTTCACCCTTCAAGGTATTGACCAACCAGATGTGGCTTGGACAAAGTTGGAAATTGTATATGGTAAACATAATGATATTCAAGCTCACTAACTTAACAATCAATTAATTATTTTAAATCCTAGAGATTTCTCTTGCATTGAAGGCTATATATCTAAATTTAAAACACACAAAGTCTTAGTTGAAGAATGTAAGATACCAAAGATGGATATCCAATGTATTTATTCCATTATTGCTAAACTTGGTAGTCCATATTATAGTTTCTATATAATTTTTACTCCACGAGAAAAGATCTATGGGTTGCTTACAAATCAACCCTGTAGGTACAAATAGAAAATACTTAGTGGAACAATAGAAGGTTAAAATAAAGCATCCAAAGCAACAACATTCTTGCAACAATAAATGAAAAAAGGATCACAAACCCTCTTAGCAAGCTCCTCCTAATAGTGACAAGGGCACTAAAATATAGAAAGGTAATAATAGAAAGAGATTTTTTTTGTATGTGTGTGATATGATCAGGTGGAGTCTAAGCATTTCAAGAAAATAGAAGCCCTAGAAGTAGCAATGAACAAGCAAAACATCAATCTTGTTTCTTCTTATAACTCTTATTCTCATGGACATGCACTTTCTTCTTTTGATTTTTATTTCAATGCATCATCTACTCCTTTGAATGAGTGGATTATTAATTGAAGAGAATTTTATCGTATGGATAGAGATAAATCCATTTTTTCTCTTAATGAATGTAAAACCAGAAAATGTATGTTGTTGATGATAGATCTATCAGTGTTATATGGTATGGAATAGTTTAGCTAGATGGTGGTCATTTCAATGATGTATTATCTATTCCAATTCTTTCCTGCAATTTTTATCACTCTATTAGATTACTCATTCAATTGAAGGTAATACTGTAGATATTTCGCCTCATCAAGTTGTAATCAAGGATTTAAAATATCCTAAGCATGTCCTGACAACTAGAATTGTTGATTATATTACTAGGTTGATCAAAATTACAGCATTGGGTTATCATCTTAATTTCCATAAATTTTTATTGTGCATAGCAATGACTTGAGAAAAATTTGTCATGAGTGATTTGGTCATCTAAAATATTTTTGATTGAAATATCTATGCAATCAAAATATGGTGACTGGTATTCCTCTTGTTTCTTAAACAAAAGGTGTTTGTCCTAAGTGTGTTCTCAAAAAAAATCATCAGGACAGTTTTGAAAAGCATCCCTTTTAACACACCTAAATCCCCTTGAATCTTGTAAATAATGATGTGTGATATGCTTCTTTTTATGGATTTATGTAGACTCTTAACTTTAATTAATGATTTATCGAAACATACTTGGGTTTATTTCTTAAAAATTATGAGTGAAGTTTTTGACATATTTTTGGCTGACAAGGCCCTTGTAGAAAAACAATCTAGACATCAAATTTACCACTTACTGCATTGCATAAGGCATTCAAATACAAAATACCATTCCATACACACCACAACAAAAGGATGTTACTAGGATAAATAATTCTACATTAAAAGGGGAAATTGTTGATCCAATATAAGGGATTAAATCCTCATTTTTGGGTGAAAGCCATCAATTGTGACAATTACATAATTAATCACACTTCCACAAAGGTTTTAAAATACATAACACTAGAAAAAGCATGGAGTAAAAGTAAACCAAATGCAATCCACCTTCATGTGTTTCAATGTGAAACATGGGCTCACATTCTTGATGAGAAAAGGAAAACACTATATCATAAGAGTGAGAAGTGCATTTTTGTTCGATGTTATGAAGATTAAAAGGTTATATACTTTTTCAATACATTTCCTATTAAATTATTATTTGGAGAGATGTTAAATTTTATGAAAATCTCTCATCCTGTGAGCTTAATTCATCATGTATGCCATCTTCGACCTATGAGCCATATTCAGTGATTGTTCGATCTTCTATTCCCAACTATTATGCTATTAATCCAATTCTCGTTTCTTAGATGATGATATTGAGGATGAGTATACACCTCATTTTACTCACCTTCCTCTAGCTGGTTCCATTGAACATGAACTTGCACCAACACCTCAACTTTTGGGATGAGTTTGTACAATGAAAAGTAGCTAGTGATCTTATTAGTGATCCTTCATATTAGCATCATACAATTTCACATTTCTAAAGAGCCTCTTATCTTTTGGCTCAAGTTTTAGAGACTCATTCTCTATATACATTTGTATAATCTTTTATCCACCTAGATTGAGTTGCTACAATGATTGAATAATATCATGCCTTATTGGCAAATGATACTTGTGCTATTGTACATATTTCTAAAGGAAGAAAACTTGTCAGATGTAAATGAGTGTACTAGAACTAAGTATTCATCAAATACAAGTGTTGAAATTCATAAAAACCCATTACTTGAAAAAGGATTTTCTCAAGTTGAAGGGATTGAGTATAATGAAACATTTTCGCTCATAGCCAAAATCAATTCCATTGGCCTCGTTCTAGACCTTGCCACTTCATATCAATGGGAGGTCCATCAAATGGATGTTAAATATGCCTTCTTGCATGGGGATTTGCAAGAAGAAATTTCCATGGAACAAACTCTTGGCTATGTTCATAATGTCTCCAACCTTTTTTATCACCTTAATACATACTATATGTCCTTAAGCAAGCTCCTCGAGCTTATTGTGCTAAAACGAATAGCTTTCTTCTTGAAGCCATTTTTTTTTAAATGTCATTCTAACCTCAGTTTATATACCAAGAAAGTACAAGACCATATTATAATACTTGTTCATGATCTTATTCCCATTGGAGTGACCCTAAAATTTTAACTCATATGAAATCTAGCCTTAAGAAGAAATTTGAAATGATAGACTTAGGACACTTTCAATTTTTTCTTGACCCCCAAATCTTGCAAACCAAAGAATGGTTTTCTCTTTCTCAGTCTAAGTATGCTCGTGACCTTCTTCACCACTTTCATATGGAATATTGCAAACCAACCTCATCTCCCTTCTAGTCTAAATTCAAACTTTATACCACCTACACTAAACCCTAATCAAATGTCACAAATTGGTACCATCAGTTATTTGGTATCCTTTTGTACTTGACTCATACATGTCTTGATATTTCCTTTGACATTGGACTTATTGCTTAGTATATGCAAACACCAAATGAAATTCATTGGAAAATTAAAAAATGGATACTTCAGTATATTTGGGGTACAATTCAGTTTATGATTCATTGTAGTTCAAGGGGGGGCTCTTTTGTTGGTTCGTTTCACTAATTATAACTAGGTTGGAAACCTAAATGATTAGAAGTCTACTGCATGTTACGTATTTATTCGCAGTTCCATACTTATCACTCGAGATTGTAAAAAAAAAACTATGTCTCTTGAATTAATAGATCGGAGTATCAAGCCGTAGTTAATGCAATCAAGAATACTTATGGATTTGGAATATCCTTTTAAAGTTTAGATTCCAACGACGGCATCTAACTATTCTACGGGTGACAATTAGAGCATTGTTAAGCTTCGCCAAACATCATGTTAAACATTAATGCAACAAACACATTAATCTTCACATCCACTTCATTATATCTTTATTTAAGATCACATTCTTGAAGTGATATTTCACCCTGCAAATGGTCAAGTTGTTGACATTTTCACAAAGTCTCTTACAAAAGTGAAATTTTCCAAACTTTGATCTATGTTAGGAGTTCAGGAAGTTGTTATTAAGGGGTATAGGATCCAAAGCCTCCATTCTCTTATTGTGTTGCTTTTGTAAATCCTTCAATCCTATCCCAATTTGTTCTTAAGGGGATATCATAGGATATTTAAACACTTAGAAGTTAGTTGAGGTCAACTTGATCTAATGTGTCTTTAAGTAAAGTGTATTTATTTAGTATGCATTAGTATGTGTGTGTACTTATGTAATTTCAGGGTTATGATATGTTCTAGACATAAGTGATCTAATTATTCATCTTCTCCTTTAGCTTAATGACTATATTGATCCATGGATTAACACTCCATTGGTCCATGATCTATTTTTAATGAGCACGAAGGACCATTTGCTAATGATTGATTGTGAGAAACTCAGATGTATTTTTTTCTCCTTTTGCATTAATATATTGCCTCAAGCAGTTATGTTGGATAAGTTTGTGGGTTTTTCCCTCTTTGTGGTTTTTAATCATGTAATACATTAGTGTGTCAATCTACATATTGTGTGTGTGGTTTCTTAAGATATCCAACCTATGTGGAAGCATCTTGCTTTAGTCAAACAACATCACTACATATAATAAGGGATCCATGCTAATGAAAATGATGGGCTATGATCCTATTCTTTGTGGATTAATTTCTCTCCAAAACCACCATACAAAATGTTCAAAATGAGAAAGAACATTTAAATTGAACCTAAAATTTTGACACTAATATATAATATTAAGGTAGCCACCAACCCTATGCAATATTCTTTTTACACCAAAGGTATTCCTATTGTGAGGCTTAAGTTTGATGGTGAAAATTGTGACTTACATGACTATCCACATTGAGTAGACAACCATTGGTTTTCCCCTAACCATCCACCTCATCATATTTCATGTTTCTCAAAATCATGTTTATAATTTCAATCGAACTTCCTCAATTCTTTCATAGCGATCGACTATCATAGAGACCATACTCAACATGTTAGGTGTTCCTAAAAATTCATTATACAATGAATTCTTAAATTACATGCACTTTTATGACAAGACAAGTGCAATGCCACGAGTAATCATTTTCCCACCAATTTTCACATATGAATGGGTTTCTTTAAAAATTATTACATTCAAAAACCCACACAACACTCTTTATTACATCAATGTACAAAACCACGTTAAAAACTACATGTGTGTTTACATGCTCAAATATATATGAATCTAACAACTTACACTACACTATTTATCATATCAATATCTAAAACAATGTATCTAAATCTAAAAACCTACACTACACTATTTATCAAACAATGATGCACTACTTCTTAGGCATGGAGGTGTGGTAGAGTGTAGATAGAATCTTCCTTGGGCAAGGAAAGTATGCAATGGAGATTCTAAAGAGATTCTGAATGTTGGACCGCAAGGCTATGGCCACACCTATGGCATCTAACTTGAAGCTTCTGAGTCATTTGTGTGAGCTAGAGTTGAGATTTCCAGCTAAAGGTGTATTGCTAGGGGCGCACTTTCCAAGAGCAACAACTACAACTATTGTAGATCTAAACATTCAAATATATCTCATAATCAATTATTATTAGTTTTTCTCTTCTATTATCTATCTTTAATCAAAATATAAAATTAAAATAATGATTTTGACAAAATAATCATTATCATTAATTTTATCATAATTAGTTTTATTATTATAATCGTCAATTTTTAAAATTCATTATTATTATTTTGTTATTATAATCATCAATTTCAAATCATTATATAATATTAAATTATTATACATGAGAATACACTGTATAACTTGTATCAAAATCCTTTAAATTCAAATCAAAATCAAAACCAAAACCAAAACGTACAAAATGAATAGATGTTCCAAATGGTTATTTGAATCATAATCATTGCATTTGATTCATAGGAAATATAATAAGTAATGTCTACTTCACTTCAATCACATGGTTACATGTGTCACATTAAAGTACCAACCAAGCCTCTCTTTAGAATCTTGTAGGTCTAAGACTATAAAATATTTAGATATGTAAGATCTTTAACAACATTTTTTATTTCACGGAATCAGATGGTTGCCATAAGTTAAGGGACATTATATTCAAGTAATCACTTATGAATGGCACATTACCAAAATTTCTATGGAAACATGGAATCCATTAAAGATCCAACCAATTATTGAAATGTAAACTGATAAATAAGAGTCTCCAGATAGAAACCCAATGATAATGTTATGGCATTTGGTGTTCATGTCGAGATACACTCCAATTAACAACATCACAAGGATCAACCTAGCAATGATGTGTATTATGCGGTAGGTCAAAAAAATTCACATTTTTCAAATGTATTGCTTCGAGAAAGATGAGATAATAAATTTGATCTCGTGAGTACGACTTAGTGGTTATTTTATAAGATGCCATAAATATTATAATGGATTATAATTCATTAAATTTGAGATTTTAATATTTATTTGTTTTTGTGTTTTTTTAATATAGTTTATAATTTTGGAGAAGGGTTGCTATGTTTATGGGAAGAATTTTAATAAGATCGGTTTAAGGGTAAATAGCTGTCGTTTGTCGTTTTACATGTCAAAGTAGTGTCACTTCATAAAATTAAATGTCATTAATATAGTGTGAATTTTAAATTCACCCGTCATTTTGAAGTGTATTTTTTTTGCACATTGTTAATATCTATATCGTCACTAATAAGTTGTTAATAATTAAATGTGTTGTTAATAATTAAATGTGTGCATGTTACTAATTTTTATATTCTTATTTTTTTCATGGTCTCTTTGTCTAAACTTCTGGGTCATGGTTTTTTTTGCCCATGGTAATGGCCCATTGTATTACTTATAAAGAAGCCTATTTAAAGGTTTACGGTCAAACATTCTTTGTCATTATGTGTGTGATGTTTTTTAATTATATTTTGTAAACTTTTTATTTCTGTATTATGTGAGGCAAGATACGAGAATTCAATATTCATATAGTTATTATAAATATTATTTAAAAAAAAATTAAGTAGTGTTATAAAAGGTAAAATTAAGATTTAAATATCAAATGAAAGATAATGTTAAAATTAAAAGTATTTATTTATTTTTAAGTACAAGATAGGACATCAAATTTCAACCTTGAGAGGACCCCTGAAGAGGCCTCACTCTATTGACTCTTATTACGGAGCCTAAACGGATGAGAACATCATGTTTTTGTTGATGTTATTGAATATTTGATTGATAGAGATTATTGGTTTACATAGGAGTTTATTAAATGTATCATTTATAAATATGAAAAACACCCTTTTTAATAGTTTTACAATGTTTTCCTAAAAAAATTAATAATTAAATCTCATTCAAAATAAATATGCAAAATAATTAGAGTTTATTCTATTAGTTTAATCTAATATTAATGTTCAGAAATTAAACAATAATTGTTATAAGAGATTTAATCTAATATTAGTGTTTAGAAATTAAACATTAATTGTTGTAAGAGATTAAATTTGATCCCTCTTAAATAAAAGGTTAAATTACAATTAAGTTCTAATATATGGGTTAATATGTATGAAATTAAAATTCAGGTGTTTTTGGATACCATGTGACTCATTTTGAGTAGTTTTAATAGTGATCACAAGGGATACTAGGTATTTAGTGGATATTAATTAAGTAAAATGATTTTATAGTTTGGAAATAAGAATTGATTTTATTTTATTAGGAAAGAACTTGTTTTATTTAAAGATAATAATAAAAATAAGATAATAATTTTAAACCTAAAAAAATCAATAAAAAGCGATAAATACCCATACAAACTATCAAGAAAATATTTTAAATAACCATATTTTATTTAAATATAATAAAATTATTACCTATCAAATTTTATATTAATAAAAAATAACTCTATAATTTGAATAGTGTAAACCTTTTTCCACTTTAAAAATGAGAATATGCTTTGGTTTGAGAAATGAAAAAGAAAAAAATTGTAAAAACATAAAAATAAGCATATAAAATATGTTTTAAAAGATGGGAGAAAATAAATATAAAAATATAAGCTTAATGGTGTTAAAACTTTTCTATCATTACATGTTACACCTAACAAATCCATTAATAAAATCGAAATTATCTAACTTAACACGTAGTTTTTCTCATAATGATTAATCAAGTTGCTATATAACATGCAAATTATCTTACATGATTGGAAGGTGTATGGTAAGCTTTGACCTTCAAGGAAAAATGTGAAGTACATATGTTTGGGATTGCAGTAAAAACAAGTAATCAAGTCGAAGTTTTGGTTTTATGTCAAGGATTAAAACAAGAACAGAAAAGTAAAATTAATCATTTTATTGTGGTTGGGGATTCAATGATTGTGATGTGTCACCTAGCTACAATGAAGTCAACTTTGAAGGATGGGCTCCTCAATCGTCTAATTTGGAGAATTCACCAGTTGATCGATGAATTTACGAAAGCTTAATTCTACCACGTTCTCCATATCTTAAACAAGAGAGTCAACCAACAAGCAAATTGTGCTTGTAATATTGAGCAAGGAGTTTAGGGAAAAAAATGGGGAGAAGGACAAGTGGGGGGAGGGTTTAGCCCACTCTACCATCCCCTAAGATTGATAGTGTGATAAATTGACTATAACCCAAACTTAATTATGTTCCAATCCTTTTAGCCATATCATTGTCATAAATATATATGCCACTCCACCATGTCATAAGCTCACAACACACAAGGATTTGTATTCATGTATGCGACAATATCAGAAAGGAGGAGATATTTAATGGTGATCAAATTGGAGGTATGTTCAGTGTTTTGGAGAATTTGGGTTGCAATGATATATGCAATTAATGAGTTTAATGGTGAATTTTCTAAGCTTGGGGAAAGATTGAACTTCTAGATCTATTTGGGTGTTGGAATAATTGAAAATGAAGGGGTGAACGATATGGTATTTAGAGAGACAATGTTCTCTTTGGTTGGTTCATCTCTAGCTGGTAAGCATTTGTTGCACTTCAAGCTAAAGGAAGGCTTGTGTTTCTCCAAGGATATTTGACAGGGTGAGAATATTACGATGGTGATCTCTAATATCAAATTAGTAATAAATTTAGTCATAGAGTCTTTGTCTTTCTCAGGTCATCTATTTCAGTCAAACTATATTGAAAACAATCCGAGCAACTTGGTTCATTTTGTTCTAGTTGACAAAGTCTTAGGTAATTTTTATGCCTGGATTGTGTCGAAGTTCTTAACCTCCTATCTAGAGCAATAAGAAGAGAGGTATTTCCCACATTACTCTATCAAAGGGATCACAAGCAATCTGTCTTTCTTAGACCCAATTGCAATTCATAGTTTAGGTAATCATATCAGGAAAGAGAGGAAAATTTTGGTAGTTCATCCAATAATTGAGGAATGTTCATGTAAGCAAGATGTCTAGAATTCTATGAGATTCTTAAATATGGTAAGATACATCTAATCTTCTAGATTGTGCAAAATAGCGATTTTAAGTTCTTTCTAAACCATGTAAGTTGTGTTTCGGTGAATCAATTACACATTAACTGTGACCAATTTATTAGGAAAGAAGGTCCCTCTCATTTAAGATTAGGTGGTATCATCAACCAGGCCAGGAATAACGGGATTAAGATTACCTTGTCTAGAATGGAGAGTTCGAATGAGGTTAGGAAGCAATATGTTTGATGAATGGAATGCCTACATGATGAGGTGCATGAAGCAATTTTACAAGCCCTCCAACATATGGAGAATTGAAGGAAAAATTGGGAGAATAATTATGATCGAGATTTATCAACTTCTAGAAGGCAGCATGAGTTAATGAAAGCACAAGGAAATACTTAAAGAGTAAGTTACTCATGGAAGAAATCTTGATATAATTTTAGAAAGATAAAAATGATTATCAAGATGATAAAATTTTCATTCTCTTATAGAAGGTTAAATATTTGGAGCTAAAGCAATATCCAGGATTTGCAACTGGCATAAAGGTCCCAACCCTTGAGGGCTCAATTGGCTGATGTGGCTTGGAACAGGGAATTGCAAGAGAGGATAGCATAGTGATACATGTCCATCAATAAATGTAGTTCACACACCCGTCATATGTATCATCAATAGATGGATAGATGGAGGAATCCCCATAGTGGCCAAGTAGCGATCATGAAATTATTTCATAATGGAATATAATTATTTTTTTGTTTAGGATAGTTATGTAGGATTTATTCATACAAAATAAACATTAAGAGTAGAAGGATAGTAGCTTCAAGATATTTTGAACTTGGAATTTTTCTCTTGAATAACTACAATGTTCAATGTTTTATCAGTTTATCAAAACTTTAGAACAATATATAATCAGGTTGAACTGTCAATCCACAACCTATTTTTGATATAATACAAATAACAACTATTTTTGTTAAAAAGAAACATACAAATTATCTCACTTGTGAAGTATTTTTCTCTCGTAATTATTTATCAAGTTGTTATATACACTTTATTTGCAATTTAATTTATATATATGTATTTCCCCCAGGGGTATAGACTAAGCGACGATAAAGACTACTATTAAGGCACTCCTTACGACATCACAGGTTCAAACCTCAACTAGCCTATGCCCCATGTTGGGGGATGTGTGAATGCACCTAGGCATATAGTGGTAGTGGATGGGAATCAACCCCACGTCATGCAAGTACAAGTCCTACCCTAGTTGTCGATTTCCATATATATAT
>LPNX010580181.1:180848-185848 GCA_001517045.1 Pseudotsuga menziesii
GGGGTAAAATCCCTGGGTGGTTATATATTGATATATAAGGGCCTCACTTGATTTCCTCATCGCGTTAGCTCTGTAATCAGAGCGAACAGGGTGAGGCCCCTTCAGGTGGGCCCCTTGTGATTTTTTCCTGTGGATGTAGAATCCCCGTTGGGGAGTTTATGAACCACATACAAATGTATTTTGGTGGATTGGGTAAATGGAAGGAACAATATACGAGTACCACAGCTATAACACTTACTCACTGAAATTCAGAATTTGAAAGCGTTGTTTAGGAGGATATCTTTTGCACATATTTATTGAAAACTAAATGAAGAATTTGATAACCTCTCAAAACAACCCTTAGCATATCAACCAAGTATGATGGAGATAGAAGAAGTTTCATATGGGGTATCAAGCCTCCAATATGAAACAATTTAAAGTTGCAATTTTTTGTAAAACTCAACTATGTAGAGACCTGATAAGAAACATTAAGTCCATTTTTGCAATATGAAAGGATATAATGTGATGTAATCTCAGCAAATCAGCTTTTGCATGATGTGATAGGAGACACAAAGATTGTGTTCTAGCTCGCAAGGTTGGTTTTATTATGTAAGCTCGTAAGAGCAGTTCATGTTTATTCGATGACTAAAAGGTTTTTTCTTTCGAAATATATATATATATATATTGAAAAGGTGGTAAGTGGAGGTTTATCATTAATTTCTAAATGAAATCTATAATTGGTGTTTGCATGGGGCCTTGATGCGATGACAAATAACAAAGAAAAAATCCTAGCATTGTATCAAGGTATAAACATATTATGGGAGATCCAAGAAAGCAAGATTTATTAGTATTCAACAACTCTATAATGATCATATTGATATGATAGTGGGATCGATAACAAGATTAAAGGGTTAGCAAATTTCTTCAAACAAGTTAATTTTAACCATATTCTTTAAAATTGCAATGGAAAATATGACTCAATGGCCAATTAAGCAGCTAGATTAGCATAAGGTGCTTCAAATAGAGGGGCGGAGCAGCTTATTATGTCTTGTATCCCCTGAATTATCAACGAAGGAGTATACCAGGAAAATACTTGGAAAGAGAATGCATAAGGACAAGTAGTTATAGAGCATTAGATAATTCAAACACAACAGGATTTGAGCCCAAAATCCGACGACAGAATCCGACAACATTTGACGTAAAGTACATTCTTGTCGGATTGCAATGATGAAAACTACTGTACCTTTTGATTTCTTTAAGCATCACCATTTTTTTTACTTCTCTCATCGTAGGTTTTTCGATGACACTTTGTGACACTAGTGTGTTGGATTTGTGACACTAGTACGCCAGATTTGCGACACTAGTGTGTCGGATTTGCGACACTATTTCATCGGATTTGCGACGACACTTGAAGGGTGATTCGTCATATTTGCAACACTATTGTGTTATATTTGCGATGACACTTGAAGGGTGATTCGTCGGATTTGTGATGACCTCAAGGTGTTTTTCAAATAATATAAGACATATTTTAAACATTATAAAGCCATATTTCCAACAGTAAGTAGCTTCATATCGTCAGATATTCGACGACTACCGAATTATAAATATAAACATTCTTAAACATTTCGACATGTTTTCTATAGAAGCGACGAATGGTTTGTGGAAATTATTTATTCCTCGACGAATGGTTTGAGGAATTGTTTTATTCTTCGACGAATGGTTTGGGGAATTTTTTTCTTTGGCAAACAGTTTGCAGGAATTTTTTATTCTTCGACAAACCTCTGTTTGAGACAATTGTGATGCGTGGAACTCGATTTTTTAAGATTGTCGATAGAATTTTGTGACCGAATTTCAAATAGCGATATTCCTGATCGAAACAAAGAAAATCAATAATTGCTTGCTAGACTATGGGATGCAATGAAACGAAGGGGTGATGAGAAATGTTATTGTCCATGTAATCAATGTAGGGGATTTAAGAGGAGAATAATATTGATCGCAACATACACAAAACATTGTAGGTAACATGGACACACTGAGGGGGGGAATTAATATCGTCCATTTGTAGGTTTAGCATTATAATTTTTTATATTTTTTTTCTTTTATAAATTTATGTATTATTTTAATATTTCCTATATTAACTATTAAATATTGATGTATTCATGTATTTATAAAGGAAATACATCCTACAGCATATTGTCTAGAGGAAGTGCTTTCAGAACAAGTACCATAGGATCATGGAGTGTCTATGTTTAATGGAGAACAAGTGATTAATTGTATTGAAGAAGATGATCATACTGATAACGTAGTTGAAGATGATGGTACAAATACATTGATCCATGATTCATTTAATGTTAGAATGGATGATTATGATGACAAAATATTGATGACTTTGATGATGTTCATGATATACCTCTTCTCGATAAGGCATACGAACCCCTGTAGGAAGACTCCAAAACAAATCTTCTCTCTACTATATTGTTGATAATGAACTTGAAGGTTATGAATGGTATTCCAAACATATCAATCACATGAATGCTAAGGTATGTAAAATAACCCATCACATATATACGATTGTGATAAAGTTTATCTTTATTCCTCTAATAATTGTATTGTTAATTCATAATTCAAATTAATATGGATGAAGTGTGTTTCGTTAATAGTATTTATATATTATATTAACTCTATTTTTATTTTTATTTGATGTAGCTTAATAGCTGAATTTTTGTTACCGCCATCAAATATTTTACCTCGCACATATTGAGATTTATCTTCCATCATGAAAGATATTGGAATGCATTATGAAGCAATTCATGCATGCCCCGATGACCATGTTATATATTATAATCAACATGAATTTGCAACAAAATGTCTAGAATGTTATATAAGTATATATCGAATAGATCAAGTAACAAAAAAGGTTCCTCACAAGGTTCTTCATTATATTCCCATCATTCCATGTTTGCAACAATTGTTCAAGTGAAAAAACATAGCGTAATTTATGGATTACCATTCTAGGAAAAAAATTCAAGATGATATTATTCGAATGACTGTAGATGGTTTTGCATTTATATTTATGGAGGAAAAGTGGCCTCACTTTAAAGAAGAACCCCGTAATATTAGGATTTATTTGGCAGCATATGGTGTTAATCCATTTGCACAGATGAAATCCATTTACATGGTGTGGCCTATTTTTGTTATCAACAATAACATTCCTCCATGGTTGTCAATAAAGAGGGAGCACGTAATGTTGTCGATGATTATTCCAGGTATTTTGTGTCTACAACTATTTTATTTCTAATGTAGTTGTGGAATCTCATTTGTCGTATTATGTTTCCTAATTTCATATATATATATATATATATATTATTTTACTCTTGTGCATGATTTATATATCTCAATGGTTCTCATAATTATATCTTTTATATGTACTTCAAATCAATCAAGTAAGTACCAAGTCAAAGATATGAATGTATATATAGAACCTCTTATAGACGAGCTACTGAAGTTATGGAATGGAATCACTATGTATGGCGTATCTATACCTCGACAAAGTCAATTTCAATTCCATGAAATGGTTGTATGCACAATACACGATGCCTCAGGGTTAACCCAATTTTGTGGTTTGTATTTTTAAGTTCCACTTTAATTGCATTTAATTATATAAATTAGTTAATATATTTTATATATAATTATAATTGACATGTCTATGTATTGTAGGTATTCAAACAAAGGGTAAATTTGCATGTCCAGTTTGTGGTCCTAAGATCAAATCTCATCACTCAAAAAGCTTAAGAAAGGAGGTGTTTGATGAGTATAGGAATTTTCTCTCTAAGAATCAGCGGTATAGAACAACTGAAAAAAATATTTTCAATGGGAAGCAAGAGACTGCATTAAAACCACAAAGAATGACACCTAGCCTTTGGAAGATGCAATACAATAGAAATAATCAAGATGGTACGTAGGGATCATCGTATATGAATTGTTATGTATTTTATTTTTTATTGTGAGTTTTTTACTGTAGTGGCCATAATTGATTTCTATAATTTATTTATAAACTAATATTCATGATTTCCTTTGTGATCATGAAGGCATTAATGGGCTTCCATGAGGAATGAAAATTTATCCTATACAATTCAGCAGGTTTCCCTACTATGAGCACCTACAAATTGCTCATATGTTTGATACAATGCGTATTGGAAAGAATGTGACTGAAACATTATGGCAACTACTGGAGCTAAGGAGCGAGAAAGATAAAATTGTGAAAGTTTGCAAAGACATTCAAGAAGGCAACCATGCATTGAAATACGTCATTCAATTTCATAGCAATGAAGACCAAATTAATACAAACTCAATTACATGGATGTTTACAGAGCAGCAAAGTAATGTTATTAAAGAAGTAATGCGAAAAATTAAATTTCCCACTATATTTTGTGAGAACTTGAAGAATATCATAACAAAAAAAGGTGATTTTACGGGGGGTCAAAACACATGATTGGCACGTCTTCATCAAGGTAGTTATTATTCTTATGTCCATATGTTTTTTTTTTCATTTTTTTGCATAAATTTGTTTTCTTGTTTGTATACTCTTAGTTTAAAAAATGACGTGGTTTGTATATTGATACAGTATGTTCTACCTCGCTCTCTCTCGGACAACTTCGACGACAATGTCAAACAAGTTATATATAATCTTGTGAAATACATGAGGTACCAACTATCGATTAGTTGCTTGTGCTTAATGTTTCTTTAATTCTTCGTATAATTTATATTCGTTTTTTGTGCACTAATTCATGTTATGTAATTTAATGTTTTTTTTTGTAAATTATCGTTATTGGTTTGCATCACTTGTAGATGGTTGATATCTAAATAAATCCATAAAGAAGATATAAAGTATTGGAGGAGAGAAATTCCTCGTCTCATGTGTGAAATGTTGAAGCATCTACCAGGAACACTACCTCATGCACCAAGTTGAGGAGATTAATTGTGTGGACCTGTGCACTCAAGGTCCATGTGGATGGTTGAGA
>LPNX010580181.1:190848-211856 GCA_001517045.1 Pseudotsuga menziesii
TTAGCTATATGACATTGCTACTTGGGGCATCTATGATGAAAATGATGATACCAATATATTATCCAATAAAAGCAATTTTTTAGAAATTGTTACTCCATATTGGATTTTAATAAGGGGCATTTAGAACATTTCATTTCTAGCAAGCTATGCTAGAACCTAACAAAAACACATGCAATGTTTTGCTCAATGTGAAGGTTATGGGATGAGTCGGTGAAGGAAAAAAATGTTGAAAGAGGTAGTCCATGTTAAATCTCAATGAGGGGCACTCGAAACACTCAATTCCTAGTGAGCTTTGTTGGAATTTGGCCAAATATCAAAGGGAGTGTTCCTCTGGATCCACTTTTATTTACAAATTTTCAAGGCTCTAGGTTGATATAGCGAAGGAAAAAACTTGCATTGTGTATTTTGTACATTGATAAAGCTTAAACTACAAAATCCAATTTTTAAATAGATATAATACATCCCATCACAAATAGATATAATACATTTCATGGAGGAGTGTTAGCAACACTTGCAAGATTTAGCAATGGCTATTGTAAGACACTTAGTGGTAATACAACATTTTCACTTTTTGAAACATGCATATCTTATATCTCTATAGAAAGTATTAATGTGGAATTAGAAGTCAAGGTAAAACCATTAAGGTTTGGTCAAAGCATTGCATTGTCTTTTAATGACATTAAAAACATTAAGTCTATGATAAGATTTTTTCTTTCTAATAAAAATGAAGGTTTCCCACATCAATTGGATATTAAGGTGATGGTGAATATGTATATGAAATAAATGATGGGATGGAAGTGTGCCTCTACTGGAAACTCTTTAGTATCTATGAATGTATGTGGTGTATCCAATCACATATCCAACTGAACCATCTTTAATGATTGTGAAAAATGTGATGTAAACATTTGCATGCATTATTCAATTTGCATGTGTGTGATCTGAGATGCTTCATTTTGCTAGGTTTGGGAAGACATTTTACATTGTATTGAATTGGAATTTGCTATTGTTGATATCGACGCTTCTCCTCAGACTGTTGCACTTATTTCCTCATCAAATTTATAGGATAATTTACTGAAAGTTGGTGTTTTGTGGTATATTATACCATTACTTTATAGTATGACTCTACCACCGAAGAAAACACAACTACAAAATCCCATGGAATTGGAAGCAATGTGCAAAATTTCAAAAAATATGCATGGTGTGATATTAGCTAGAATTCTAGAGAGATTGTGTTCCTCTTATTTCTTGTTATTTCTATGTTATTGGATTATTGGAAAACAAGGGCAATTACCAATTACAATATAGGAAACAATCATATGTAGAAATACCTTACACACAAATTAGAAGATGGTCCAACACATCTTACTCCACAATAGTTATTTCATTCAACAAATGCACAACCAAGAATCACATAACTTACACAGACAATGCAACTTAGATGCTGAAAACAAGCATTAGATTGTCCAAAGGTTGGATTTGTCACACAACTAGGAGATCTAATTCTACACATTGGTCTATTGTTGTAGTTAATATCCCAGCTTCTAACCAATAACAAAAAGTAAAAGATAATGAAAGCATAACATAGTTTAGAAAGAGTAAAAAAATAACCATTTTCTAACATTCTAGTCCTAAATTTGATGATTTTAGTTTGGAAATATGAACTACCAATGAAGACATTGTGTCCTTGTTGTGTAAGGGTCTCATATAAGAGTGAGCATGCTCATGTCGGGTAAATGCTTTGGATTATACTATAACAAGTTCAATTCAAGCATGTGATATCAACCATACATTGTATCGCAAGCCAGGTTATTTGTTTTTGTTAATATACAGTTCCCCGTCGGTTATCCGACGTTCAATGAGTGGCAACTGTTGTCGGATATCATGCCAATCCGACGACACTTCTAAATCTCTGATGGTAGATTATCGTCGAATTTCTGACATATTGTGGCCCTTTTCTGATGACTTTACCATGGCTCCGACAAGGAGGATTCGATGAGACGTCGTCAGACTTTCGACTACAGGTCGTCCCAAATTGGACACAGATAAACCGAAAATATGACACCCTATTTGTCTCAAATTCGACAAGGTTACACCGAAAATCCAACAACCTACTTGGATCAAATTTGACAAGTCTAAGTCGAAAATCCAACAACTGGCTGTCTCAAATTCGATAATGCTAAGTCGGAAATCCGACAACTGGTCGTCTCAAATTCGACAATGCTAAGTCAAAAATCCGACAAACTATTCGTCTCACATTCGATGGCATAATCCGGAAATCTTACAAAGGAGGTGGCTCACCTTCAACAAGGAGATGTCGGATGCTCGACAACATAGGAGTCAGAAATTCAACGACTTAGTGGTGAAATACTTTGGCATATTAGCTTCATACTCTTTCAAAAAGTCGACGGGGTTTGACATGGGGTCGAATATCTGACGAATTCCCACCAACAAAAAAAGAAAGAATGTTGTCGAATAAAATACAAGTGTTTGTCAAATTTAAGACATGGCATCCGTCATATTTTGGGCTCAAATTTTGTTGTGAAAGGGAAGTGCATTAACATTCCTAAATCCTATGTACCTCCATTTCATTAACAAATATGTGTTCTATGAGTTTCAGTAACACCAAGGTGATGGGAGGACTGAATGCAAGTGGGATATCTTCCCTGACTAGGCATTCATACATCATTAGGATTAAAACTTCAAACTGGTTAAGTTCAAGGTGGGTGGAGGACTGTATTGATGCATGGAGTCATTGTGATTTGGTATGTCCTATTTAGGACCTCATTTTCACTTACCCTATTTATGGTTTGGACTTGTTATTTTCTAGTTTAAGGATTGCTTAGTCTATTCTTTCCTATTATTTTATTTAGTCTTATCCTTCTAGAAGTTCTTGTTGGTTCTTCTTCCTCCACCAAGTGTCGGAAGGAAGTGGGGATTGTTTGGTGCTATTATGTTGTGTTCTTTCTTTAGGTGGACGTCGTTTGTAAATTGGAGTTTGGAAAATATGGATGATAATGATCATATAGGGTTCTATGCTTATTGCAAATGCATGGGGCATATAAAGATAACTAGAGCTTTAATTGAGAAATTATATGCACTTCAAGCCTCTATTCAATCCTTAAGTGACAAAATGGGCACTTCATTTATGCACAAGAGACTAGGGTTGGTATCTTGGAAAGAACAGTAGAAGCCAATTCTAGATATTTATCCAAAATAAAGGATGGCCTTGAAATGCACTATAATATCATTTTAGGCTTCACTCATAGCTCACAATCCTTAGTGGAGTGGCCTTTATTCTTAGAGAAATGGAAGGAGGACGATATTGTCCAACTACAAGTTGAAAAAGTAGCCAACCATCATTTTCCAAACTCAATGAAGTAGAGAGGTGTTGATATGAAAGAAGATCAAAGTGGGAATAAATATGTGTATTATATATAGGTTTCCTTCTATATATTTTGATTTTCGTTATGGTTAGGTGGATAGTTTATCATAATATATAACTATAAGGTATTTTGGTTTTAAATAGCTTGAAGAAGAAACAGTTAAGTTGTATTGATAAGATACTTAAGAGTGGCTTTTTAGTGTTATCTATGGATTGAATTTTAGAATGTATGACTATAAGTTTCAAATTATTGGCTTGTCAGTGTATTTTATATTAATATCAAATTACCCATTTTTGTATTAAAAAATAATAATAAACGAAACACTAATGAATTACTAGTATAATCAAAACATAAATCCATCTAAACTCTAGATTGACCAAGTGTTGAAAGGGATCAAATTCCTTGAGGTGCAAACTTTTCCTCAAATTTTGCACTTTAAAAAATATTTTGGCCTCAAGGGATTTTATCCCTCTCAACACTTGATAGATTTCGAGTTAAAATGGATTTATGTCGATTTATCTTTTCATTATTATTAAACTCAATTTATTAATGTTACAATCATAACATAATGTTATATATGCACCTATAAACAACAAAGAGAAATAACAAAAAAATAACAATGATATTCAAACATTACTATTTTTTAGCTTTATTATTATTATTATTATTATTTTATAAAATATTCTCTTGTGTCAACATATAAATATAGATGTTACGGTCTCTTTAATATTGAGCAAATATAGTAGTTGTCAAATTTAATATGGATGTATTTCAATAGGTATCTATTTTAATATAGAAATATTAAAATAATGGGAATTGTTGAAATTATTGTTATCAAAAATATATATATATATTGAAAATTTAATGTTGAAAAAAATAATTAAATAAAGTTATGTATAATAAAGAAAATTGTAATAGTAAAAGATTAGGTATTAAAATGTGTTGGACAAATTTTATAGTAAAATAGAGTATTGAAACATTCATATCATAACATGTTACGGGACGAAAAAGTTCATCATTTTTGTGATGCTAAGAAAGTTGAGGATGAAAAACATTATCTCCTAAACTCTTATATATGCTCACATTAAATCTCAATTTTCAAAATATTTGTAAATGTACGTAGCTTCTTAACCAGTTAACTTATAAAAAATATGAAGATTTAGGAAAGTTGTGTGGCAATACTTTCCAAAATTGAAATAAGATTTTAAAAGTAAAAAAAAAAACTAATTCATTCATTTTATTTTTACTAAAGTTTTAAGAGACAAATGTTGGTCTCAGTAAACTCTAGCAATTATCGTCATCATCATCATCAATGATGAAGATGGTAATATAAATAAAATCAAAGAATAAAGCTTCTAGGGGGTTGACTCAATTGGTTTTAAGCATGAGATCTTTCCTCATTTTGACTCTCTTCACCTCTTCAAGATTAAACCATCCATAAATCATGGGGAAGTACTGAAATTGTTTCCATAATTTATTTTATTGAGAAATTAGAAATAAAATAAATAAATAAAAATATAAACAAGTAGTAATTAATGTCATAAAGAAGAAAGAAAACATTAACTAGACAACATTGAAAAGAGGAACTTGCAAGAAGAAAAAACAAAAATTTGATAATGTTGTTAAATTCAATAACTTAGGACTTTAAATATAATGCATTATACTTGTTACATAACTCTATTACTATGTGTGAGAAAAATGGAGAAAGAACGAACTACGGTTTGGAAGGTTCTCGGCCATAAATTTCTATCTTGGAGGTAAAATAATGAATATAGAAGACTTGGATTTCCTTGGCTAGCCTAGTACCTACCAAGAGAAAAAAGGGGGATTTTTTTTCTTTTCTGCTATATTCGTTCATCGTACATTCCAATTTACATTCTCAGTCCCCCTTCATTCCTATATTTGTTTTTAGTTTGTTTTTTCCCTACTTATTTTAGGTGTGTGGAAAAAGTGTTGTCAAAATTATTGACAACCATACTGTTGGAGCCACATGCCCTGCAATACAAATCCTGCTAGTTTATGGTTTCCAGCGGATGGTTGGGACAGAGTCGGTTAGGAAACTAGATATAATCCCATCCAAAAACCCTATCTCCCCTTTTTCTACAATTTCTCCTTCAGTTCCACAGTCATAAGTCTACTAGACTCGTGAAGTTTCACCAGAGGGCTCTCCATCTTTGGGAAAGAGGTTTTTCCTTTTATCGCTGGAGCCTGAGCAAAGGGGTTTTAATCAATGGTGAGAAAACCAGGAACTGAAAAAGGATAAACTATCAGACTTGTGCAGTTTCATTAGAGGGATCTCCAGTTTCGGGGAAGAGGCATTCCCATTTACCACTGAAGCCTGATAAAAGGGTTTTTATCTCAGGAGATAAATCCAGGAACTGAAGAAGGTTAAAAGCCATTAAAGCTAAATCAAGTATAGCCATATTCGAATTCAGTGCTTATGTAAACCTAGACTGTGTGGAAATGTTTTCGAAACATGCTTTGTTGTTCATAGTAGAATCAGCCAAGATGAACAAGGAGGACCTGCAATCATGGGTTAATAGGTTCTGAGTTTCTGAAGTGGGTTATGCCCCTCACATAAACATGTTGATAAAAGGATCGATCATTTTCATTTTCCCTGACGAGGAGAGGTTGTTAGAATTATTAGGTCGTGTTTGGTCTTACATGAAGGTTCACTTATATTAAAGAGATGGAATTTAAGATTCAACCAATAAATGAAAAATAGACGAAACAACATCTTTGGATGCTACTTCGAGGTTTTCCACTCGAGCTTCGAACTCAAAACATTTCAGAGGGTCTAGCCAATTCGGTGGGGAGATATGTCAAGGTTGATAAAAACTTACTACATGGAATTAACAAAATATTGGCCAGAGTTATGGTTGATATGGACAATGTGGGAGGTATTCCAGCCGAAATTGAAGTGGTTTGGAGAACTAGGGTTTTCACATAGAAGGTTGATTATTTGAACGTCCCATTTTGCTGCCATTTTTGTAGGAATACCAGCCATTTAAAAAATGGTTTCCCTTATCTATTGTATGGAAACACTTCGATTACCTCATCTTTGCATTCACCTTCACTCCGAACGCCTTTGGACAACACTGGAGATCAGAACCATGACCTAGTTTCCATAATTCTTCAAATTGACTCGGGCAAGAGTACCTCGGACTCCTCTACTCGCTATGAAGGTGTCACTAAAGAAGAAATAAATTTTTATCTCTCTGTTTAAAAATATTTAAACTCCAAACTCTCTTTAAGAAAATATTGTGGTCCTTTGGATCCAGTTACAAATTTCTCATGTGATAAAAAACCCTTAGGGCTTGATGGTTCATTTCCTCTTGTATGGTTAAACTCTACCCAGCCCTCTTTAGAAGTCAAAAATTTGGACTGTACTTTCAATTTATTCTCCTCTCACTTATCCCTAGAGTATAAGGATACCCCCTTTTTTCCTCATCTTCTTGAACCAAACTCTCCATATTTTAAACTGGATAAAATTATGGCAAAACAAGGAATTAGTCGCCCCCCTGGTTCAAAAATTCAATCTGATTCGGACTCAGATCTCTTAAAGGAGAGTGGTTACAACCAAACTTATATTAAGTTTTTTAAAGACCCTTTATAATTTTATCAAAAAAATCCTTCTAAATACCCTTTCGTTAATTCAATTCAGTCTATCCGATACCAAAATGTTACGATAAGGGAAAAAAAAAACCTAAATCCTTACGTGTAAACCCTGGCCCTCTGAGTTATAAACCCTTATCAATCATACTGGATGAAGCTATTCTAGAAAAAGTTTCCACTACACCTATTTCGATAGAGGATCTTATAGCATTGAATCCCTAGACAATAGTTATCAAATGACCTTCCTTTCTTTAAATGTTAGGGGGTTGGGTAGAGCTGAAAGGATTAGGGCTTTATCTAAACTTTTTTCTGCTACTACTACTGGCATCATAGTTTTACAAGAAACCATGTGTTCTGCCTCTATAGCTATTGAAACAATTGCAAATCTCCTACATGATTGGGAAATTTCAGTTGTCAATGCATCAGGCTTGTCGGGATGGCTCCTTTCTTGTTGGAACCCTAGGGTAACACAATTGAAGTCCTTCAAAACTAACTGGGGCATACTTTTGGAAGGGAAGTTGAGGTTTCTAGACTTATATTTGTCTATTTTGGATGTATATGCTCCTTGTAAAAATAGGGTTTTCTAATGGATCTCCTTATCTGCTTTAGGCTTGTTAAATTCACAAAATATTATTTTGGTAGGAGAACTCAGCTTCACCATGTCCACTACTGAAATTTGGGGACAAAATGCCAAGTTGGATCCGATGGCATTTTATTTCAAGAATCTTCTGTAAAGTTTTGATTTAATCAATATTCTACCACCCTTTTTAGATCCCAACTGGTCTAATGGTAGAAGTGAGAAGGATGGAATCCATAAAAGATTGAACGGGTTCGTTGTGAAGTCTGATTTGATCCAGATTTTTCACAGACATAGAACTTGGGTAGGGGTTAATAAAGTTTCATATCATTAGCCCATATTTATTCAATTTGAAGGATCTTTCCCCAAGCAAAATTACCCCTTAAAGTTCAACAGTTCCTGGCTTGAAAATGAGACCTTATGTGTCTTTGTCCAAGATACCTAGTTATCTTATAATTATGATGATTACATGAATTTTATGGATCACTTGGTTACCAAACTTAAAGCTCGGAAATTCTTTGTCATTAGATGGATCAAATATAAGAAAGCTAAGGACTGGGAGGAATACACACTTCTAGAGGCCCAGATCAAATTTTTATATCAAAAGAATTATGATTTTTCTGTCACTGAAGAAGATCTTCTATTAACCAAGGAATTGGGAAAAAAGAAAAATTTGATCCTAAAGCAAGAAGAGAAAGTCTGGAGACTTGAAAGTAGGGATACTTGGATCAAATTGGGAGATAATAACATAATATTTTTTCATTCCTTTGCATCAAACAGGAGAAACTCCAAGTCTATATGGGATTTAGCAGATGAAAATGGAAATATGGTAAAAGGTCAAGATCAACTTCATAGATTGGCAAAACATTATTTTGAAAATACCTTCAAGAGGGATGATCAAAGCTCTTTGGAAGCTCAGATTAAAACTGTCAGTTTCTTCCCTATTTTTTTCAATGAAGATGATATTCTGCATATTCAAGGTCAAGTCACTCTACATAAAATACAGGAATCTTTAAAACAGTTCAAAAAAGAAATACGTTCAAGCCCTGATGGGTGGATTGTTGATCTATTCTTACATTTTTTCGATATTATGGGTAAGGAACTACTTGATCTAGTTGAATTATCAAGAACATAATGGATTGTAATTGGAGCTCTAAACTCCAACATCATCACCTTAATTCCAAAGTGGAATTAACCTAGCAGTTTTCCAAACTTTCCTTCGGTAGATATGTTTAATATCCTCTACAAGCTCATTTCTAAAATTATAGGAAACAGAATCAAACCTGTTCTATCAAAGGTTGTATCTTATGAACAATTTGGATTTTTATTTGACAGACAAATTCTGGATGCTATAGGGATAACACAGGAATTTATTCATTCTATCAAAAAAAAGTATGTACTTTTCAAAATGGATCTAGAAAAATCATTTGATAAAGTTGATTGCGATTATTTAAGGTTGATTCTCATACAAATTGGTTTGCCACTGTCGGTAGTCAAGTTAATCGTGTCTTGTATCAAATCTGCACAATTCGTAGTCTTGGTAAATGGTGATCCATCAAATTTTTTCAAAAGGGAGAGATGGATCAGAAAGGTTTATCCTCTCTCACCCTTGCTCTTCCTCCTTGTCATTGAAGGCTTAAGCAGGAATATTCAAGATGCAAAGGCTAAAGGTATGATAAAAGGAATAAAACTTTGTAAGACTATATCCATTACGCATTTTTCTCTTTGTAGATGATGTTTGTTATTTGGTTTATATTCCTTAAAAGAATGAAGTTTCTACAAAGGGATTATCAATATTTTATGTAAAGCTTTGGGTATGACAGTTAGCAGCAAAACATCAAGTTTAATTCATAGCAATGTGGATTTGACTTCTTTATCATATCTAACTTTTTTATTGCATTATAAATCATATGAGTTGCAATTAAGTTTTAATTACCTTGGCTACACTCTCAACCCCAATTATTACAGAGTTCAAGATTGGCATTGGTTGCTCGAAAAATTTGAAAAAAGAATAAAAAACTAGACTTTTAGACTCATGTCTATTGGTGGTAGACTCACTTTAATCAAGTCAGTCCTTACAAGCATTCCTTTCTATTGGTTTTCACTCCTTTAGGTTCCTTCCTCTGTTATCACTCTCTTGAGAATATTCATTTTCATTTTTCTATGGTCAGGAGGAACTAGAAAAAAGTAAAATTTCTATGATTGGATGGGATAAACTATCATTTCCCAAAGAATGGAGAGGGTGGGGCATAAAAAATCTTCTTTTGTTTAATACATCTCTGAGAATGAAATTTTTTTGGAGGGATATCACAGGAAATTCTCTCTGGTCTGATATATTGAAAAGAAAATACATAAAAATCAATCTCTTTAACTGGATCAGGAATCCTTCAAAGAGTTCTAGAAACAACTCTCCAATCTCGAAAGGTTTTTTAAAAGTATATAACAGAGTTAGTTTGAACTTATGCTGGAAAGTTGGAACTAAAAAAAAATATTAAGGTTGGCATTGATCCCATCATAGGACTTGAAGAAGATTATAAACTCTCTTCTAATATCTTGAATTATCTAGATGATATTGGGTATACTACTTTGGCCCAAATTAGAAGACCTATTTGGAGAAATAAATACTGTTCATATTGGCTTATAGCTAAAGACTTAGGTCTTTTTCAAGAGTCATCTATTCAATGGGAGGAATGTTTTAAAATTTTAAATTTGGTTGGTTGCAAACTCTCCATGGATTAAGATTCATTAATTTGGTTAGATAATTTGTTGGAAACAATCTAGTTAATGTTTTTAGGATGTTTATCTATTTTATGGCTTTGTTAATGGTTTTGAAAGAATAATGTGTGTTTCTGACTAAGTATAGTTAGATTTTATGGAAATTAATATAATATTTTATATAAAATATATATTTAACAATAATTTTATAAAAATAAATATAATATTTGATTTTGAAAACTTATTTAATTATTTTTATGTCCCCGACAAGGGACATTTATAGACATCCCAGTGATATTATTTTGATTGTACCAATAGCATTTTTTTTAAACTAATGTTTAACTATACAAAAACTTAAAAATAATTAAATTATTTATTAAATTACGAATTTATATCACATTTGATTGGTCAGTAGGTAAGTGACATATACCTTGAAAAATGCTCCCCCAACGTTGGTGGTGAAGGTGAGGTAAGCATTTTTAATGAATTGGGTAGTGTTAGGGTCCCAAAAATCCAGCAAGAAATCTGGGGTTTTAAAGTTTTCTCAATTTTGGCGTTATCTTTAACATCTTAAAATTTGGTAGTTGGTCATATTCAGGGCCATTTAGATTTTTTTACATAAATGTCTTTGTTATGCTTTCAATATATTCTACTTTAGGGGTGGTGGGATATGAACAATGGCCAAGTATTCTACATTATGTTCTTTGATCGCCCTTATCTCCTTGTTGGGTGTTGCTAATTCCCATGTCGGTCATGATTTTGATGTAACAGGGAAGGTTTACTATGATAATTGTGCTTCTGATTCCCGTCGGGATCTCTACCCCCATTCCTAGTAAGCAAACATTTGGTTTGGTTTCATAGATTTCCAGATTGTTTTGCATTTTCTGATAGTTGTTTTCATTTGGGTCACTAAATTTTCTTGATTTTAAGATACATTAAAGTTTAGATCTGGTGTTGAAGAATAGATTTGGGGTGTCCATTCTCTATTTAGAACGTTGTTTGTGTTTTTTTTTGGGATAGATTTACTACGGTGATGCATAGACTTCTCGTTCGATCTTTGGCTCACATTACTTTACATTTTTACAATGTTGTTCTTTAATAGAAATATTGCTTTCATAGTTAGTTCTTTGAGTGTAGTGAATATTATGTAAAATGCTCATACGATTTCAATTTTTAACTGTCTTTGTAATGGTAGATTCCGAGAAAAATAGCCAAAACAAATCCATATAAATGCTCGCTATCAAAAATTTAGGCAATTTTTCATCCATCGTTGGAACTACCTCATCCATTTCAAGGACTCTGAAAAGTATCTTTCAGCACCTAAGTGCAGGAACCAACGCCAACTTCAACAACAATACATGGAACAAATTCATTAATAGGAACATAAGATTTATTAGTAATAGAAGCAATAAATTAGCAGTAGCATCAACATCTTCTTCTTCAGAGTATGGCGTGTGGGAGGGATTGTCTTGTATATTTGTGGGGCCTGTGGTGACAACTAACAAAGACATGCTAGAATCCATATACCATGAGGTACCCTTTTCCCATCCCTCTCTGAATTTTAATTTAGTTTGTTTTTCAAATATGACGCGGTCTAGTTTCTTCCCGAAGTATCTTGGAATAAATGGATTTTATTATACGATTTCTAGATGTCATTCTATAGTCTATATGGAGGAGCTATATTCACACTAACATTATTCCTTCATACACTCTTTAAATAAACCGTGTGAACACAGAATGTTAGATATCTTTAGCCAGTTCCATCGAATTTGGTAATTATGGATTTAACCAAAACAAGGCCATATGAATGCTAGTTATCAAAAAATGTTACCGAGTTTAGGAATCACTATCACTTCCCCCATCGTTAATATTGGAAAGATATGGTCTCTAATTCTTGAGGATGTGAAGGCCAATGTCACCACTAATAGTGCCCCACTCATAGACGTTACCCAATTTGGGTATTTTAAGGTCTTGGGCAAGGGTGGCCTACCCTCACAACCTATCGTAGTCAAGGCCATCCATGCTGGCAGAGAAGAATATCAAGGAGCCTAGAGGGGTCATCATGTTGACAACCTAATTGGTGTTTTTACCACTTTGGAATTTTAGTAATTTTAGGCGTTTTAAGTTTTGTAGCCTTTATTTTCAGAATTTTTACATCTGTCATTGTTTTGGGGATTAATGGACAGAGTTCTTTGGAAACTTACCATTAATGCACCATAATCTAAGGACTTTCTGTTGGAATATCTTTTAGAGTGGTGTGTTCTGAACTAGTAGATGGTAGCTAGTGCTCAGTCTTAAAGTTTTAATGTATTGTCATTGATGGCAATCTGCTATAAAGAGAAGGGGAACTGATGTCAAATGGATGTGGAAATCTACTGAAAAAGAGGCAGCCACGCAGGTATCAATGGAGAAAATCTAACAGTGGGAGGTGCTAGAAATTCAAACTAAATCGGAAATCGGAAAAACACTTAATCTTGTTGAGCGGGCGGGAAAAACTCTTAATCGGAAATCGGAAGATATTTACATCGGAAGCCGAATGACTTTCCCAGTCGCAACGGTGGAAAAGCAAAGGTTAAAGATGTGCGACTAAAATACTGATAAGCATCAGCAGTCAGAGCGCTTTTGAATTCGGACGCGGAGTTGCTTTGGGAGTCGCAACGGAAGAAGCAACAAAGACAAGTCGTCCAAAGCAATCGGAAGTCAGAAGATATTTACATCGAAAGCTGAATGACTTTCCCAGCCGCAACAGCGGAAAAGGAAAGGTTAAAGATGCACGCGACTAAAAGACTAATAAGCATCGGCAGTCGGAACGCTTTGGACTTCGGAAGCGGAATGACTTTCCCAGCTGCAACGGCGGAAAAGGAAAGGTTAAATACACGCATGACTATAAGCACCGACAGTCGGAGCGCTTTGGACTTCGGAAGCGGAATGACTTTCCCAGCTGCAACGGAAGAAAAGGAAAGGTTAAAGACACATGCATCGACAGTCGGAGAGCTTTGGACTTTGGAAGCGGAATGACTTTCCCAGCCGCAACGGTGGAAAAGGAAAGGTTAAAGACATGCACATCGGCAGTTGAATCACTTTGGACTTCAGACGCTTAGTTGCTTTGGGAGCCGCAACGGTGGAGAATGAAAGAACAAAAGGTTTCAATGCGAAACTAAACAATCATCCGACTAAGGAAAATACATCGGAGAAGAATACCGAGACTGAAGCCGATTATCTTTCCGCAACGGTGGGATGAATTTAAACAAGCAGCGGCTCAACTCCAGCATTGGACAAAAAAAAAATTCTGAAGTATCACGAAATTTCTATCATTCAAGCAATCGATTACGAGCTCTGTCATTTCACCCGCCGCTTCAGTGTAATCTTTGAAGAGGAATACGAAGATCCCTATACAGTTGAGGATTCGAAGAGTATTCGAGCAGGCGGATTAACAGTTATGATGAACCTGAAATGCGAACCATTTAGTAACTGCTTGTAATGATGATTTGAAGAGTAAGGATGTGTACAGAGGATGTTGAAGCTGAACCATTTTTGTAACGGTTTGAGGATGTTGAAGCTGAACCGGTTCTGTAACGGTTTGAGAAGTTGTTTCAATGAAACAAGAAAGAGAAATGAACTCAGAAGATGAAATATATATATTGAGCAGAAACAGTTGTGAGAGTGAGTTGTTTTAGAGGAGAGTAATGGTGTGCAGAGAGGGCAGAGCAACAGAGCAGAGGAACTGAAGAATGTGTTGAACAGTTGAACAGAACAAAGGAGCAGAGAGCCGATGTTGAACAGAGCAGAGTGGTTTGGTAAGCAGAGACATATCTGTATTGTTGCATTTTGATTCTATTGGAAAGTCTAGCAAATAAGGGAGGTAGGGAGGTTCTAGGGGAGACTTTATGTCTCTGTCTGCAAGTGGGTGCTTGTAGTAATTGAATATTGGTGTCTTCACCCAGTTGGTGCTGGGTCAAAGTGAGAGTTGATGCTCTCAGCAAGTTGGTGCTTGCATTTAGAGGTTGCAGCCTCTTTGAGTCGGTGCTCAAATAAGAAGTGATGTACAGCCATTGAATCCTTTGANAATCCTTTGACATCATAATAAGAAGAGGTTTTTCCCTTATGGGTTTCCTCGTGAAATATCTGTGTATCATATATGTGATTAAATGTTGTGATTGAATGATGTGTTTTATGTTATCTGCTCTTATGTTTATAACTCTAAATTCATAGCAAAGATTCACTGCCATAAAGGTTATTAATTCTAATTTAAAAGAAGTATATTGGTAACAAATCTTAACTAACTGATTCAACCCCCCTCTCAGTTAGTTATACCTGTAACAATTGGTATCAGAGCAGCGTTCCTTTTGGTTAAGGTAGATCCTGAAGAGTTAAAATGGCTAGTCAAGATGGATCAATAAACAAAGCACCCATATTTGATGGTAAAAATTTTGCTTTCTGGAAGGTTAGGATGAGAACATACTTAATGTCCATAGGTGTTGATAATTGGGAAGTAGTAGAGACTGGGTATGGAAAACCTGTTTTGTTGGCATCCAAAGATAATAAGCTAGAGTTTACTTTCAATGCAAAAGCAATGAATGCTATTCTAAGTGGTCTTGCTCAAACTGAATTTGTAAAAGTAATGCATCTTGATTCTACCAAGGAAATGTGGGTTAAGATTATTAGCAGCTATGAAGGAAATGAGAAAGTTAAAAATGCCAAGTTGCAGGCTCATAGGCTAAGATTTGAACAACTGAAAATGAATGAAGATGAAAGTATTAGTAAACTTTTCCTGAGAGTTGATGAGTTAGTAAATGCTATGAGAGCTCTTGGTGAAAAAATAAGTGATGATGATACCTTCCTTGTTCATAAAATATTGAGATCTATGCCTGACAGATTCAACCCTAAAGTATCAGCTATAGAAGAAATGAGTGATCTTAAAACATTATCTCATGACCAATTACTAGGAATTTTGACAGCCTATGAAATGAGGATTAGTAAAGACCAAAACACATCCAGAGAATCCTCTTTTAAAGCTGAAAAGAGTACAGAGGCAGATGTGGATGAAATAGAAGCAAAATTTGTGAGAAGACTGAAAATGGGGTCAGGGAAATACAAAGGAAAACTGCCTTTCAAATGTTTTAATTGTGGTAAAACATGACACTTTGCCGCTAAATCCCCTCATATGGGGAAAGAGCAGAGTTCTGCAGATGAAGAGAAATTTCTAAAGAAGAGGTATAGTAAAGAAAACAAGTACAAGAATAAAAGTCTATGTGTGAATGATGATGAATCCACAGAAACTTCAAAAAGTGAATCCTCCCATGAAGACAAAGAGAATGATTTCATGCTTATGGCTGTAGAGGATCTAGAGATGAGATGTACAGAGATGAATGATGAAGATGCCATTGTGGACATGGAGGGAGAGATGATGAGTGCTCTAGAGGAGATAGATAGACTAAGAATAAAGAAAAGAAAACAAAAACAGCTATTAATCCAGTATGAAACCAATGGAAAAGACATCTCTCTAATAAAGCTAGAGCTGGAAGAGGCAAAGAAAATTGAAGAGACTCTAAAACAACAGCTAGCTGAAAGCAAAACCAGATGTGAACATCTAGAGAAAGAAGTAGTAACTGTTAAGAAGGATTTAGAAAAATTTCAAGACTTATATCATCAGAATATCTCTAGTATCAAAGCTTCAGAAGAGCTAAATAACATTCTAAACAGACAGAGGTCACCTCAGATTAAGTTTGGTCTAGGCTATGGTCAAGGAGCAAGTAGCAGTGATTCAGAAAGCAAAGAATCATCAAACTTGATTAACTTTCAGAATAGCAAGTAGGCAGAAATCCACAGAATAATAAATGCTGAAGCATGTAAAGACAATAATGAAAATCAATCAAAGAGTGTTAAAAAGCAAGAGAATACCGATCTAAATAGCAAATCGGTACAGTCAAGAGTTCATGAAAAAGAGCCATATAACAGAATCAAGTATGCAGATCAGAATTACAATTATGAGAATCATAAATAAATACATTACTTTTCTAGAAATCCACCGAGAGATAGGTATGCTAATTTCTTCAATGGTTATTGTTTCCGTTGTTCTAACTTTGGGCACAGAGATGTCAATTGGTTTTACAATTTCAGAAACATTCAAAGAAGGATGTCAAATAACAAACAGATGATACATCAATCAGCGTATAATCATATGGGTCGTGTATCTCAATCAGCTGTTAAAAGAAGAACGCAAAACAGAAATACTAGCCCGTTTGATCTTCTATCCAACGAAACAGAATGTTACATATGTCACAACTTTGGGCATAAAGCTATAGAATGTAACTTGAAAGAGAACAAAACAGAACGAAAGATGAAATTTACAGCTGAATGAAATGTATGGAGGAAGAAAGAGAGTTCTCATTGTAATCTTGTGCTCTCAGTTCAGAAACAAAAGAATCCTTGGTACATAGATAGTGGATGTTCAAAACATATGTCAGGAGATAAAGAGAAGTTTATTTCTATGTCAAAGAAGAAATCTGGGAACGTAACATTTGGAAACGATGCACTAGGAAAGATCATAGGAAAGGGAATGGTTAGTCTTAGCAATGGTAAAGGAAAGGCTCAAGATGTGTTATTTGTAGATGGGTTGAAGCACAACCTTCTCAGTGTGAGTCAACTGTGTGACAAAGGGTGTGAAATCCTGTTCACTGCTAAAGATTGTAAAATAAAAAATGTTTCCTCAGGAAAACTGGTTGCCAAAGGAATAAGAATTGAGAATAATGTTTACATTTTAAAAGAAGAAAAAGAAGAGTGTTATCTTAGCAAATATGATGAAAGCTGGATGTGGCACAGAAGACTGGGACATCTACATTTTGATCATCTAATAAAACTCAAAAACAGAGCAGCAGTAAGGGACTTTCCAGAAATATCTAAACCATGTGATGAAGTGTGTAAACCTTGTCAGACGGGGAAGTTAACCAGAACATAGTTTAATTCAAAGAGTGTTCCCTCCACAAATAAGCCTCTTCAACTAGTTCATCTGGATCTGTGTGGCCCATCAAGGAAAGAAGGTACAGGTAAGGAGAACTATTTCATGCTCATGATTGATGACTATTCTAGACTAACATGGGTTGCATTCCTTAAAGAGAAGTCTGAAGCATTTGCTAAATTCAAGATATTTAAAGCCCTGACTAAAAATCAAACTGGAAGAAAGATTAAAGCTATCAGATCTGACAGAGGAGGAGAATTCAGTTCAAGATAGTTCAAAGAATTCTGTGATGAGCATGGCATTAGGAAAGAATATACAATGGCAGGAACTCCTCAGCAAAATGGAGTGGTAGAAAGACAAAACAGAATAGTCCAATAGATGGCCAGATCAATGATGAAGGAAAAGGATATTTCTCAAGGCTTCTGGGTGGAATCTATCCATACAGCTGTGCACAATCTTAACAAAGCTCATTTGAGACCAAATAGTGACAAAACACCATATCATTTATGGTTTTGAATACCTGAAACCATTAAACATTTCAGAGTTTTTGGGAGTAAATGTTATATCAAGAATAATGATGAAAATTTGGGCAAGTATGATGACAGAGCAGATGAAGGAATATTTTTAGCATATGCTACAGAAAGCAAAGGCTATAGGTGTTATAACAAGAGGCTACGCAAAATAGTAGATTGCATAGATGTGAAAGTAGATGAAGATTGTCATGGAAATATCAGTCAAAGGAATGATGAAGATTCATGTTTGGAAGATACAAATGAAGAGACAGAAGAACAGGTCCAATAATCCTAGAAGGAAGAATCTGAATCATCAAAGTATGAGGAAGCTAAACCTGAACAACACACTGTACAATCTTCTTCCAGAATGATTAGAAAAAATCACCTTGAAATCCAAATCATTGGTGATGAGAGTAAAGGTGTCCAGACTAGAAGAAAGATTTTGTAGGAATCTGAACAGTCTCATATTGCTCTTCTCTCTACAATTGAGCTCCAATGTTTTAATGAAGCCAACAAAGACAAAGACTGGGTAGCAGCCATGAATGAAGAGCTAGATTAGATTGAAAAGAATAGCACTTGGGAACTTGTTCCTAGGCCATCAGACAAGAATGTGATTGGTTCCAAATGGGTATATAAGAATAAATTAAATGATCAGGGATAGATTGTAAGGAATAAAGCAAGGTTGGTTTGTAAAGGTTATGCTCAAATTGAAGGACAAGACTTCGATGAAACATTTTCTCCAGTGGCAAGAATGGAGGCTATCAGAATGTTTCTAGCCTATGATTGTTACAAACAATTTAGAGTATACCAGATGGATTTCAAGTCAGCATTTCTCAATGGAAATTTAGAAAAAGAAGTGTATGTGGAGCAACCTGAAGGCTTTTCACTTATAGAAAAATCTGACTATGTATGCAAACTGAAAAAGACTTTGTATGGGTTGAAGCAAGCACCTAGAGCCTGGTATGGCAGATTGGACAAATATCTACAAGACAAAGGCTTCAAGAGAGGTTCTGTGGACAGCAATTTATATATCAAAACTGAATGTGATGACTTACTGATTGTATTGGTTTATGTTGATGACATCATATTTGGCTATACTAATAATATTTCTGTTCAATGGTTTACTAACTCTATGAAATCTGAGTTCGAAATGTCAATGATTGGTGAGTTGTCCTATTTCCTTGATCTTCAAATCTATCAGAAACCTAAAGGTATGTTTCTGTCTCAAGAAAAGTATCTAAAGGACATGTTAAAGAAGTTTCGAATGGAAGAATCCACACCTGTGAGTACACCCATGGTCAGTGGCTGCAAGTTGAGCAAAGATGATTCTTCACCTGAAGTGGATCAAAAGATGTACAGATCTATGATAGGAAGCCTGTTATATATTACTGCATCAAGACCTGATATCATGGATGCTGTTGGGATGGTAGGAAGGTTTCAAGCTGCTCCTAAATAGAGTCATGTACTAGCTGTGAAATGTATATTCAAATACCTGAAAGGTACGTTCTCTTATGGTCTGTGGTATCCCAGAAATTAGAACTTTCAGCTAATAACATATTCAGATGCATATTGGGCTAATTGTGTAGATGAAAGAAAAAGTACAAGTGGCGGAGCATTCTTCTTGGGAGAGTCTTTGGTTGCCTGGCTAAGTAAAAATAAAAGTTCCATTTCTTTATCTACTACTGAAGCAGAGTACATAGCCGCTGCTACTTGGTGTACTCAAATTTTATGGATGGTTAAATCTCTTGCTGATCTAGACATAAAGTATTCTGAGCCTATTCCCATTCACTGTGACAATACTAGTGATATTAGTGTTTCCAAGAATCATGTTCTTCATTCCAAAACTAAACACATTCCCATAAAGTACCATTTCTTGCGCGAACAAGTGGCTACTCAAGCAGTGTTGCTGCATTATATTCCTTCTACTGAACATATTGCTGATATTTTTACTAAGCCTTTACCCATAGCTCGGTTTGAATATCTGCGTTAGAAGCTGGGTGTTCAATCCTTGCCTCAGTAACTCATGCATTGTGTTAGGGGGAGTCTGTGTTTATTGTATATCTTATTTTTGGTTACAGCATGGAATGGTAGTTCCTTTTCTTAGTGCATCGTGTCAGGGGGAGACTAGTAATCAGACATACCGTATCTGCCCAGGTTTATCCTTTGTCCTTGATGTCAAATAGGGAGAAATGTGACCAGTTGAATGAGATATTGCCATCAATGTCAAAGGGGGATATTGTTGGAATATCTTTCAGAGTGGTGTGTTCTGAATTAGTATATGGTAGCCAGTGCTCAGTCTTAAAGTTTTAATGTATTGTCATTGATGGCAATCTGCTATAAAGAGAAGGGGAACTGATGTTAAATGGATGTGGCAATCTACTGAAAAAGAGGCAGGCACGCAGGTATCAATGGAGAAAATCGAACAGTGGGAGGTGCTAGAAATTCAGACTAAACCGGAAATCGAAAAAACTCTTAATCCTATTGAGCGGGCAGGAAAAACTCTTAATCAGAAATTGAAAGATATTTACATCGGAAGCTGAATGAATTTCCCAGCCGCAATGGCAGAAAAGCAAAGGTTAAAGACGTGCGACTAAAAGACTAATAAGCATTAGCAGTCGGACCGCTTTTGAATTTGGACGCATAGTTGCTTTGGGAGTCACAACGGTGGAAGAAACAAAGACAAGTCATCCAAAGCAATCAAAAGTCAGAAGATATTTTCATCGGAAGCTGATAGAATTTCCCAGCCGCAACGACAGAAAAGGAAAGGTTAAAGACGTGCGAGACTAAAATACTGATAAGCATCAGCAGTCGAAACGCTTTGGAATTCGAACGTGTAGTTGCTTTAGGAGCCACAATGGTGGAAGCATAGTGTATTTCTCATCCGCAACATCGGAAGTCCACAACTCAACAATCAGCCGACTAAGGCAAATACATCAGAGAATAATACCGAGATTGAAGCCGATTAGCTTTCTGCAACGGCGAGGGTATAAGCAAGTAAAATTTCGATGAATTTAAACAAGAAGCGGCTCAACTCCAGCATTGGACACGGTCTTTCTGAAGAATCATGAGATGTCTATCTTTCAAGCAATTGATGACCAAAACCGCAGAAGGAGATGAACAGCAAAGATGGCTTAATTAGCAGAGGAAGTCTCCATATTCAGAATCGAGCCCAGGGCTCTTTGAACTGGAAGCAGTGGAACATGAAGAG
Source organism: Pseudotsuga menziesii (assembly GCA_001517045.1). Classification (NCBI taxonomy): domain Eukaryota; kingdom Viridiplantae; phylum Streptophyta; class Pinopsida; order Pinales; family Pinaceae; genus Pseudotsuga; species Pseudotsuga menziesii. Next base: position 211,817 of record LPNX010580181.1, read on the forward strand.
TCTAGCACAGTGGAATGCAGAGAGTCAGGAAAGCTGGGTA
>LPNX010580181.1:213341-276503 GCA_001517045.1 Pseudotsuga menziesii
GGCAAGTGGGTGCTTGTAGTAATTGAATATTGGTGTCTTCACCCAGTTGGTGCTGGGTCACAGTGAGAGTTGATGCTCTCGGCAAGTTGGTTCTTGCATCTAGAGGTTGCAGCCTCTTTGAGTTGGTGCTCAAATAAGAAGGGATGTATATCAATTGAAGCCTTTGACACCATAAGAAGAAGAGGTTTTTCCCTTATGGGTTTCCTCGTGAAATATCTGTGTATCAAATATGTGATTAAATGTTTTGATTGAATGCTGTGTTTTATGTTATCTGCTCTTATGTTTATAACTTTGAATTCATAGCAAAGATTGACTTCCATAAAGTTTATTGATTCTAAGTTAAAAGAAGTATATTGGTAACAAATCTTAACTAACTGATTCACTCCCCCTCTTAGTTAGTTTATACCTGTAACACATGGATCATCCACAGAGCTACAAATTGCAGAAAAATTTTACAATTTTTTACCCAAAGAGGAAAATTCCCTCTTAAGTATAGTTTGTTTTCTTGATTCGCTGCTTGTTTGAGGGGGAGAAGGGGTGGGGGGTCCCATGAGGTATTCCCCATTTTCCTTATTTTATTAAGTAGCTTTTATTTTTCATTAGATTGTATGGGTGACTTTTTGCCTAGTTTCTAGGGCCCAAAGTTTTCCAAGTTAGGATTAAAGGGGGGGAGGGTTGTTAGGATTATATAATACTTCCTTTTCCATATATCGTATATTTGATCATATTACCTAACTTAGGAGTCATTTGAGTGAGTTGAGTGCCACCATGATATTGGTTCCACTGGTTCCATTGCTACCACCGGTGCCATTTGCTGCTACTAGTGCCAATCCATACATTCTAGAGGCACTCTGAGTGTCAACAGTAGCTTCCATCAGTTTGTTGTGGTAGGTAGGAAGTTATGTTAAGTCAACGTTCAGTTACAATCAGTTATTCTAGTGCCAGTTTTGCATGGCTCCATGGGGAAGAGGCATCTTTTTCCACCTAGCTCATCAATTTGGCTAGTTTAGCTAGTTTAACTAATTATAAGATTGATTTAGACATCATGAGTTAGACTAGTGGCTCCCATGTAGTGATTTAGACAGACTGAGTTTTCCATTCAATTAGGTTTAGTTGGTAGATTCAAATATTATCCACATGATTTGAATTCTTCTTATTGTAACACCAATCTATTACTGCTAGATTAATAAAGATTAATGTTGTAATTAACTGATCAATTCTTATCAGATTTGTCTCAAATTTTTCTTTTTCAGCGTACAGTGGTCTTGATATTCCACTGCATAATCCTACTTCACAATTTCTCTCATTTTCCTAAATATCAATGGTTCACAAATTCAACACACTGATCTATAGGAAAATGAGATAAATTGACAAGGGAAATTATGTCATGGATAATCAAAGAAAATGTACACTAATCAGTAAATCCATGCCACAAATTTTAGATAAAATGGACTGGAATTGAATAATTTATCAAAACTTTAATATTTATTCTTTAATCAATAATACATTGATTATACAATAAATAGAATTCGGATTCCATGGATAGGATTCGAATCTACCAACTCAAGTTGACTGAATAACTAACTTAGTGTGTCTAAATCACCGATGAACCCACTAGTCTAACTCTCGATGTCTAAATCGGTCTAGAATCAGTTAATTGATGAGGTAGGTGGGAAAAACATGTCAATCTCCCTTCATGCATGCAAAATTGGTGCTAGGATAACTTAAAGTGATCTAACTAATCATAACTGGATGCTAACTCAACATAAAATCTTACCAACTGTAACCAACTAATGGAGGTTGCTTGTGGCACTTAGAGTGGGCTCCTATAATGTAGGGATTAGTCTCAAAGGCACATAAACTCATTTATGCACATGTAGTAAGTGGAAGATAACCTCTATGTCTGTGTCCCAGAGTACAATGCAGTAATAATTACCCCCTAAGTTAGTAAAATATAACAAATAGACTATATTGGATAAAGGAGGATTAATTAATCCTCACAAGTTTGAATACTTTCAAGAAAATCTTGGTGTAGTCTGAAGGACCTCCATCAAAAGATAGAGTGAGAGAATATGGTAGAAGGATGCAGTGGTGGAAGCTCTACCCGGAGTAGGGTAAGTCTTGCTAGGCTTGTTTACCTAAAAGAGTTAGTAAGTCAGATGAGGCTTGCTGATCCTAGGGGCATTAGTATGTTTTTCTAGTCAGGTTTAGCCCAAGTAGGTAAGTCAGATAGAACAATGCTTGTTGGTCCTGAAGAAGATCCATCTTCCTGACTAGGATTGTTGACTTGAAAGGGTTCGTTAGTTAGAAAAAAATGCTTGGATGGATCTGTTAGTTTTTCCTCATATAATCTACCATTATGATCTTAGGATATTTAACTGAGATAGAATCAGCACAAAAGGTAAAATCAGAAAATAGTAAGATGATCTCTCGATAGCAATAGTCTCTCTCTCTCTCACTGAGAGAGATTCTCCTCTCTCACTCATGTACCCCAACGAGTGATTGTGAGTGTTTCAAGTGAGATAAATAGATAGGCTCACTCTATATTTATATTCTTTCATTCACTTGAAGTGCACTCCAACATGTTGGCCTCACTTAACAATTACTTACTAGAGCCGACATCTATAGGAGTTTCTAATAACCCTAGTGCCCCACCACTTGTGGGGAATTTTCCTCCTCTGACCAATAGGAGGGTAACACAATGGTGGGGACTATTTCCCCAACTTACAATGACTCACCTAGGGTCGAATTCACTAGGATATTCTAATAACCCAAGGGCCCCACAACTGTGGGGACTTTAACCCTTGACCAATAGGAGGGTTACCCACAATGACTTGACATGAATTTCTCATTATAGAAGCTTCCCAAAATAAACATCGGGGTATGACATGACTCAAATACATTACAATACATCCCGAAATAAACATCGGGTTACAATACATAAGAAATACAGATGAATACATTCCAAAGTTACAATTACATCAACACTCCCTCTTAACTAGGAAGGTATTCTCTCGACACAATTTATTAGCACAAGTCTTCTTCTCTGTATCATCTAGGTCATCGTCAAGTCCTTGTCATATTCAAGTCACCTTCATCTTCAAGTCATCTTTCATTTGGATCTGAATCATCACTCGATCTAGCTCATCGTCACTAGATCATACTCGATCTGGAACATCTTCATTGAATAATACTCAATCTAGAACATCGTCACTAGATCATACTCAATCTGGAACATCATCACTAGATCATACTCTATCTAGAACATCATCACTGGATCATACTTGATCTCAAACATTGTCACTAGATCATACTCGATCTGGAACATCGTCACTAGATCATACTCGATCTGGAACATCACTGCTGGATCTAGATCATCACTCGATCTGGATCATCACTGTAGGATCTAGATCATCACTCGATATGGATCTCTCAAAGTCATCATAACTAGATCTAGATCATAGCTTCATCTGGATCTCATCTGGTCATCATCATGTGTGCTATATTGTTATAGGAAGTTCTATAGAGAAATCCTTCTTTCATGTTGGTTGTAGGCCTATCCATCAGGTAGGTATTTTCCCAGCACTTACATCTAACCTACTCACCAGAAAGGCATGCCCAGCACTTACATCTAACCTGCTCATTAGAAAGGCACACCGAACACTCACATCTGATCATGTAGTAAACTACAATCACATCAGAAAGGCCCCGCACTCACATCTGTCATGGAAGGAACTGAATCCTCTCACCATGATATAATGGCCTTCCCTTGCATGTGACATGGAAGGAACTGAATCCTCTCACCATGAAAGAATGGCCCACACCTACATCGGCCATGGAAGGAACTTAATCCTCTCACCATGACTGAATAGCCCGCACTTACATCAGCCATGGAAGGAACTGAATCCTCTCACCATGACAAAATGGCATGCACTCACATCTGACCTAGAAGGAACCAATTCCTCCACCCTCATCAGAAAGACCCCCAGTCTCAGATTGAGCTACTTGGTAACTGACCAGGTGCCTCCACTCTCTTGGAGAGTGGCCGTTTCCCTTACATCTATGCTACTCGACAGAATGGCCAACACTCACATCTGACATGGGAGGAACCTAATATTTTAGCCATGATAGAATGGTTCAGCCCTTATATCTGACCTACTCGTCATAATGGCTCTCTCAGTCCGAGACTGAGTGTTCTTGGTAACTGACCAGGTACCTCCATTCCCAGAATGGCAATCAACATTCATATCTGACATGGAAGGAACCGAATCCTCTCACCATGACAGAATGGCTCAGCCCTTACATCTGACCTGCTTATCAGAATGGATTTGGGACTCATCACTTTCCCTTGGAGGAAACCTCAATCTGGAGAACACCAAGCTTCTCCCTGAAGTACTCGAACTTCACTCTAGCCAATGGCTTTGTCAACACATCAGCTATCTGTTCCTCCGTCACAACATACTGGAGCTTCACTGCTCCTCTCTGCACCATATCTCTAATATAGTGATACTTGATCTTGATATGCTTCGACTTGTCATGGAACACTGGATTCTCTGAAAACTTCACGCAACTTTGGTTTTCACAATGTATACAAGTAGCATCCATCTGGAGATCAAATAAATCAGACAGTAGCTTCCTCAACCATACTGCCTCACAACTAGATGAACAAGCTATGACATACTCTGATTTAGCTGTACTCAGTGCCACACAGTATTTCTTCCTGCTAAACCAAGAGCTCACACCTGATCCCATACTGAAGCAACAACCTGAAGTTCTCTTCCTATTGATGGCACTACCTGCCCAATATGAATCAACATAACCCTCCAGGTTAATCTTTTGATTCGCATCATACTTGAGCCCATAATCAACTATACCCTTCAGGTACCTCAGAATATGCTTTGCAGTAATAAAGTGAACATTTCTCGGATCTATCAAGAACTGGCTCAAGGTGTCCACAGCAAAGCAAATTTCTGGTCTTGGGTTCGTTAGGTACATCAATGACCCAATCATCTAACGATACATCATAGGATTAACCATATCTGATGAAGCATCACTTAAAAGCTTCAGGTTTGATGCCATAGGTGTGGTCATGCAGTACATCATCCTGAACCTATTCAGTATCTCTACTACATACTTCCCTTGTCCACACCTCCATGCCTATAACAATAGTGCATTGACACTTAACAAGAGCATCACTGGTATTTTGTCTTCAACCTTGAAGCACAGGTTGGAATCCACTTTACTCTCGGTAAAGCCTAGAGTCATCAGTAATCTGCCCATCCTGTCATACCATGTCGAACCTCAAGATATTTCTAGTCACTCCCTTTTAATCAGAGCATCATACTCCCTTTGTCTTCCGTACTCTATGCACTTAAACATTATTTACTGGAGTGACAAGTAGTATCCATCTACGATCATTTGATACCAAGATCCTCTATTTTGAACTTTTAAAAAAGTTTTTTTTCTCACATCCATCTGTGAGCTTGTCATCGTTTATCAACCTTGTAGGAAACATTAAGATATTCATCAAGATCATCATGTATATGTTATCCCATGGGTGTCTTTTGAACTCGTACAAGGCCTTCTTTCATTTGCACACATGATTATGCATGTCATGAGACTTCACTTCCAGTGGCTGCAAATGTCTCTTCATAGTCTATGCCTTGTATCCCACAATGTTTCCATCTACTGCATGATGGAACTACAAACTTCCCTTCACGTATCGATACTACATCCCAGACATCATTCTTCTTGAAATTGTTCATAGCTGGAAGGTTCCACATCAATGATGTTGCTGTATTGGTCATATTATTTTCATCTTTGAATTGTCATCACTTGTTCTTCGGAACAAGTGTTCATTCTTCTTTGCTTGTAGGCAATTATGTATGCGATCTTTCCTACAAGTCAAATGCATTTGTATTGTTAGAAACATTTCATAAGGAATATTCATACTGGCAAATTCTTATGCATAAATATATGATCATGCAACTACTTTAGACAGTACAACATTCATCCATATTTCACTGAAACTTTCTAGATGCCTTCCATCTCTACCAAGACAACATTGAGATTGTGCACTAATCCAATATGCCAGCAAAGAGGTTTCAATCTAGATAAGTAGCAATGGAGAGTTTTATAGCACCATGAGCTACTTACCCATCACATGAACATTAGTAGTATACTGGCATTAATGCAAACATTCTATCATGCATAATACATTAACTGAATATAAACAAATGCATAACAAAATAATATCATGAAATGACAATTGAATACTTATCTTTATTTGTTTCGTAGGTAGACTCCTTGATTCTTCAACTTCATCGTCTTCTTCCTTCATAATAGAATTGTTTCTTATCCAAATGCTAAGGTGGATAAGAAGTTATTCAAGAGTTGAGATCTTCATATTCCTCATCGATTGAGGGATCTTCTTTGGAAGGTGAGATCTTGATCTTCAGTTGCTTCCATCTTCTCTTCTCTTTCTTATGAGTTGAGCTTCTTCTTCTTCTCAGAGTCTGCTGAAAGTAATTACTTCCTTCTGGCACACATTCTTCGAATGAATGAATCCCATGATCCTGGGAGACCATTCAAGGTGGCTATCACCACTTCTGCATTCTTCACTTCTTCCTTGACTGCTTCAAGCTGTTCTTTGATTTGAGAGACCATTGTAAAGTATGGCTGTATGGTCTCTGCATTCTAGATCTTCACATTCTTGAACTGGTTTCTCAAGGTCATATTCTGATTTTTTCCTTTCAAATAGCTTGGTCAAGGAATCAAATATCTTCGGTGTCTTTAAGGAAGACACTTGTAGTATGAGTTGATTCCTGACTGAATCAACAATGATGTTCTTAGCCTTGACCAAGTTCTTCTTGTGTAAGGCTTCTAGCCTCATCTCCCTCTGGAACTAGAACCTTTCTACTCATGTAGGTGTCCCATTCATTTTCTTCAGAGAGATCATATACTTCCATGTTTGGAAAATTCACCAAGCTTATCATCAAGCTGATGTGATATATCACTTTGAAATGAGAACCTCAAATGGAAATAGCAAAGGATTAGATCTTACCGATTTGAGGTTTTCGTCTTGGTTTCGGAGCTGGCTGATCTAGGGTTTGTCACAGAAACCCTAATGTTCAAAACTTTGAATATTTCATATATAATTGGATAGAAATATCTATCTCTTCAAATGGAGCTATCCAAAGTACTCCTTTTATGAAAACAGTGGAGGGAAGCTCTCGGAACACGAAGCCCTTGTTTTCCAATTTCTTTTGCAGAAATTGCCATTACTGTTTCTATGATATCTATGAAATTACTGCTCCTCTATGTCTGAAATTTCTCACTGAGGTAACCGTGCATGTACCTGATCCAAAACCACACGTTTCATTAGAATTGGTTTCACCATTTGGGATTTATGATCCTTTTCCCAACGTGACCTGTTACAGGACTGTTCAGAACAACAAAGTTGTACATCATGCCACGTGTCACTGGTTGATCTTCTTAGTCTGATATTTGGACCACCGAAATTAAAATCCATTCCCTTTATAGAACATCTACAAGAATTCCATTTGGAACTTTGTAGCCCAAGATATTGCAATTATCCCCAGGTGTCCTGTTTAGGGATGAATTTTGAAAGAGGATAAAAGCCTAACTTGGAGGGATCATATCTCCCAGAGTATAGCGAATAGGAGGCTGATTTTTGGACACAATATTCAGAAAGATTTTATCCTCGTCTCTTGAAATGTTCCTCTCCTGGGCCTTCTCCAATCTCAGGATATAGTGAATGTACCAAAACTTAGTAGTTTTAGTATTTAGGGTTTTTCTAGCTTGGGGTCAAACTAGGGTTTGGCTTTCCCAGAGTTTCACCCAACCAAATTTCTTTATGTATGTCTCTAAACTTCATTTTTGATGAGGAGAACAATCCTATGCTAGACTCACTCAAAAATTCCTCTTTCATAGAAATCCCTAATTTCCACATCGAAAACTGAAAATGCTCGGAATCGAATTCTGTTTCGATAGATGCGCCCTTCAATGGAGAGTCAGCCTAGCATACTTTTACTGATGGATTATGGAGAGACCAAAAAAATAATAAGCCCTAGCTTCTGTGGCTTCACAATTTCTTCTTCTCAAGTTAGCTCTGATACCATGTTAGTTTTTCCTCATATAAGCTACCATTATGATCTTAGGATCTTTAACTGAGAGAATAACAAGCACATGAATAAAACAGAAGCACATCACAAGAGACAAGAGACACAAAGAGTTTTCCTTGGGGAAACCATAAAGGAGAAAACCTTGCAAATTACTCAGAGATAGAATCAGCAAAAATGGCAAAACCAGAAAATAGTAAGATGATCTCCCGACAGTAGTAGTCTCTCTCTCTCTCACTGAGAGAGCTTCTGCTCTCTCACTCATGTGCCCCAAAGAGTGAATGTGAGTGTTGCAAGTGAGATAAATAGAGAGGCTCACTCTATATAAATATTCTTTCATTCAATTGAAGTGCACTCCAACATGTTGGCCTCAGTTAACAATTACTTACTAGAGCCGACATCTCTAGGAGTGTCTAATAACCCTAGTGCCCCACCACTTGTAGGGACTTTGCCTCCTCTGACCAATAGGAGGGTAACAAAATGGTGGGGACTATTGCCCCAACTTGCAATAACTCACCTAGAGTCAACTTCACTAGGATAGTCTAATAACCCAAGGGCCCCATAAATGTGGGGACTTTAACCCTTGACCAATAGAAGGGTTACCCACAATGACTTGACATGACTTTCTCATTATAGAAACTTCCTGGAATAAACATTGGGTTATGACATGACTCAAATACATTGCAATACATCCCAGAATAAACATTGGGTTACAATACATAAGAAATACGTATGAATACATTCCTAAGTTACAATTACATCAACAGGATCTACAAGAGAAATCACCAAGATACTTCTCTAAGATAGTTACTGGGAAAGATGTGGTTTCATTATTTTCATACAGATGATTGTTGAGATGATTGTGTTGATGCCTGGAAATTTGCAAGTGGAAATAGTAAGGGATTCTCCCTAATCAACGTTCCCAACTATCCCGTTGACTGTTTGGAATAGGGAATCTGTCCGGCTTGCGGTCCGGCTACCGTAGGTCAAGGAACAAAACTAAGGCTTTACTGGTTGTGGCTTGGCCCACCGGGTTTTTGCATTTTGACATAAAGAAATGATATGCAAGTGCCTAACTAAATGCAGGGTGATCAAGCTGCAAGGAGCAGTCACAAAGTGATGCACAGGTTCTTACCTCTCGTCTTGTGCTCGCGAGCAACCAAACCAGATACAAAAGAAATAAGCTAACTATCTACACTATCCCTAGGGAGCAAGGTTATAATTTTGGGTGAGTAATACATTTTCACACACATAAAGAAGAATCACAGCTAGCTGATACTTCTTCTAAAGCACATGAACACTTACAGATACTCAAATAACTAGATAGCCGATCATTTTATAACAACATCTATTACTCACAGCGAAAAAATATCCAGAAATTACTGCAGAACATTTAGCAAGAACATAGGTTCAGAATATTGAATACTCTTACAGTAAATGAAACACAGTTGAAAACGAAATAGCTCCTCTTCAACATTATTCATTGAGTTTACATTGATACATTTTGCTTTTCACTCTCTCCAACAGGAAAAAATTGCAGTTCCTATGAAAAACGAAGTAGTTCATCTTACAAGTAAACAAATACAAAGTTTTCCAGGGAAAAATCCCCCTTCTTTTCAATCCTCCCTCCCTCTATTTAAACTACCCCCACTGCGCCTTGGGCTGCCACCCCAGCGTGTGACTTTTTAGTATCTTCAACGATTCCGCTTCTTGTTCTGGCCGTTGCGTTTTTCCAATCATTCTCTATGAGCGTTTTATCTTCTAACCAGTAACAGATGAGTCCTCCTCTGTCTGTTCCTCCTTCGTTTGCTTGCTTTGTCCTTTTCTGTGTTTTGCCTTCCTTGTGATCGTGCCAGTTCCGGTCTGACCAAGTTACGTCTTAGCCCATGGTCTCTTTAATAGCACCGAATTCCTTCTACAAAAAATCACAATGCATTATTCGCTGCAAAGGGGAGTTTTTTAAACATTTAAACATTCTCTGCCCAGCATTGTAAATCCGCAAGAGACTAGCCAGGTTTGCTTGGACAAGGTATCGATTTAAGCTTTGGGCAGGAAAAATTATAAGCGGCGGTTGACCAACTTCTGCATCGGATGAGACGAGACTTTAGGAGCCACAACAGTGGAGAAATATTGAGACCGGGTGAGCGGAAACATGGGCAGAAAAAGGGGTAATCGGACGTCAGGGGGAAGAGTGCTTCGGGACCCAGGAGGGGTGGCTCATCCACAACGACGGATGGCACACTGGCAGGGGACAGACGACGAGGTGGAAAAATTCAGTTCGGACGGGGGAAGACAAGATCGAACGTCGAATGACACTTGAATCGGGAGCTAACCGTCTCCTCCTAGACACAACGGTGGGCGAGTGGAAGCTTATGGACAAGCGATTTTAAACTTAGATGAATCGGGCGTCGGACGGTTTAGGAAATCGGACGAAAGAAAGGTCTAGGAGCCGCAACCGCGGAAGGGTTGAAACTTCGCAGTGCCTGATCCAGCAGTAAAAGAGGCCTGCTTAAAGGAAAACTGAGGTATTTGAGTAGTGGTAAGGATCGGCTATAAGCAACCTCGCTTCTTTTTACAGAGGATGCACTGAAGAACAGCAAATTTTCTTCTCTTCGACCACACTTTCATGACCTGAACCAAAAAAGAACAAGGCATACACAAATTACTGACATCCACCTTCAGAGACACGGAAAGAAACACGCTCAAGGATCCTAAAAGTTCAACAATCAAGCCACACAAAAATAATGAGGAGGGGCCTAGAAATTAAAACATTAATTTGGGGGGGGGGGGGAAACAGTTGCGACAGCAACAACTGGCGATTACCTGGTGAACCTAGATCTCTTAGTGACCTTTCTTTGAGTAGCAGACGGTTTCTTGACCAAAAAGCATTAAAAGAAATCTTCCAGCTGTCCAGATTTCTCCCATGACCAAAGTGTGTTCCTTCATCATTGATGCTAGTCCCATTAGGGGAGAGGGGCAACTGAAACCTTCAAGTCCAGACCACTATGTTGAGGCCAGAGTATGATTTTCATTATTAACTCTATTTTCCGGTGGCTAACAGTGTGGACACCATAGGATTGCAGCATATAGTAAACAGCAGTATCTGTTTGTTCCTCATTCCCATGCCATTTTAACACTTTGTGCCTTTGGACTTTTGTCCTTTTATCTGAGTCCTTCTATATGCCCTTCTTACTGAATTTTAATTCAGGATCTTCTATCCCATAGTGCCCTTTTGTGTGAGTGGTGTACTTTGAGTACCAGCTCACGGATGGAGAGGATATTTTGGCAATTTAGTATTTAAGCTTTAGCACTTGCTTTGACTTATAAGATTTTTATAGAAGTTTGACTCTTTATCTGCCTTTTGGCATTTGTTTCTCGGCATGGGATCATTTATATTTAATACGATGTTCACCTTGCTTCCTCTCATGGGTCCTTTACTGTCGCTCCTTAGAACATTTTGAATGTGACGTGGATGGAGCCCTAACATAGTACTCCAGACTCTTTGAATCCGGTTTAATTCACAGGGGTTAAGCTAGACTTCAATGCACACAACATTTTATTTGAGAAAACTGCTAGGCTAGAAGAATTCTTTAAGCAATACACGGGCTGATACTCAACATATTTGCTATTCCCAAAAGACCTTAATATCCCTCAAACAAACGCAAGTTCATTACCCTTATTGAAAATCAAAACTTAAAATTAAATCAAATGAAAGCATGACTTGAAAACAACCACACAGCTTATTTATGTACAAGGCAGAACGAAACAAAGAAAACTAAGAAAAGTAGGGCTTGAGAACCAAACCATTAACTGGAAAGTTCTCCTCCCATCCCTGTAAATCTTGCAACTTATAAGTGGCAGGGCCAAGTTTGGCTACAATCTGAAAGGGGCCTACCCATAACTGTTGGAATTTGGTATGCTTTCCTTTCTCATAATGGGGGTGGTCCCACTTGAGAACTAAGTCTCCCACTTCAAAGTCCCTTTTTCCAGCTTTATGCTTGTCAAACCACCTTTTGATTACTTCCTGCTATTGTTTGAAATGTTCTCTAGCCTTGGATCTGGCTTCTTCTGCTTTTAGGAGATTATATATTCTTATTTGCAGAACCTCATCATTCGACCCCCTAGACTCTAGAGCTAGTATGGAAGACGGTAGCAGAATATTGGGAGGTAGGATGGCTTCCTTTCCGTACACAAGGGTATAAGGTGACGCTCCTAATGCATACTTGGGGGTAACTCTGTCAGCCCATAGGGCGTTCGGTAAGGCTGAGTGCCAACTTCGCTGGTTTTCTATGACAGTTTTCTTCAGGATTCTAATGAGGTTTTTATTGGAGGATTCGGCCAGGCCATTCCCTTGCGGGTAGTAGTTAGAAGAATAATGTAATTTTATCCCTTTCTCATGAGCAAAAGCAGTCAATTTAATGAATGAAAAGTATTTAGCATTATCAAAAACTACTGAAATTGGAACTCCAAACCTGGTCATGATATGATCTTGTAGGAAGCTGATGACTTCGTCTTCGTTTATCTTGCGTAATGGGATAGCTTCGACCCAGCAAGTGAAGTAATCAGTCGCAGTAAGAATGTACTTATGTAGCAGAGAAGAATTTGGTTTTATTTCTCCAATAATGTCCAGCCCCCATTGTTCAAATGGCTCTGTGATCATTACCGGCTTCAGAGGTGCTGCTGCTCTAGATTGTCTTCCACCACATATTTGGCAAGTATCACATTTTCTGACGTGTGCATGTGCATCCCTGAAAAGTGTTGGCCAGTAATAACCGGCTCTGAGAACCTTGTGGGCTGTAGTGTCCCCTGAGTAATGTCCCCCAGCCGGGCCATCGTGTAATTCAGACATTACTTTCTCAGCATCCTCTTTCTCCAAGCATCTCAGGAGGACTCCATCATAGTTTTTTCTGAACAATAAGCCTTCAATGATTTGATAAGAAAATGATTTCAGATGTAGGGCTCTTCTTTGTTTGGAACTCCAATGTTTCGGTAACACCCTTGACTGCAAATAATGCACAAGATCTCTATACCACGACTCAGGAGCCGTGAATAAAGGGCAAACATCCGTTACATGCAAATCAGCTTCATCTTCCCATGCTTGTTCTTCATTGTTTGTCTTTCCAGTCATCAATTTGCATAACCCTTGACCCTTTACTATAGTAGCTGGCTTGAATTCCAGACCATATTCTTGAAGTGTTGTTACCCAGTTGCCCCTTCTTTCTCCTAATTCTTTTTGAATGAGAAGGGATCTTACAGCTGGGTAAGGGACTATTACCTTGGTACGATTTTTTAGTATATAAGGCCTGAATTGCTTTACTGCCTTAAATACTGCGTATGCCTGCTTATCAATGGATGGGTAGTTCAATTCAGCTCCTTGTAGCCCAGTGCTCATAAAAGAGATTGGGAATTCATCACCCCCTTCTTCCTTTTGCGTGAGTACTGCTGCTAATGAATCATCGGAAGCAAATGCATACATAATAAATTCCTTGTCAAAGTCTGGACTTTTAAGAGAGGGCGCATGTGCAACAGCAGTATTGATTTTACTAAAAACATTCTTTTCAGTCTCAGTCCACTTAAACAGTGCATTTTTCTTGACCATCTGCTATAATGTTTAACAGTCTGGGAAAAATCAGGTACAAATCTACGTACGAAGTTTATTGTTCCCATGAAGGATTGCATTCCTTTTTTATTATGGGGCATGGGAATTTGTTCAATGGCTTTGATTATTTTTGGGTCTATGGATATGCCTTTTTTGACACTATATGTCCCAGTAACTTTCCTTCTGTGACCACAAATACTCACTTCTTAGGATTTAGGGAAATGCCATATTTTCGACATCGCTCGAAAATTTGCTTTAGGTGGAATGTGTGCTCCCTTCTTTTCTTTGAAAATATTGTTATGTCATCAAGGTAGACCACCACACTTCACCCAATCAGTCCTCGGAAAGCTATGTCCATAGCTCTCTGAAATGTCGCGCCAGCATTAATTAGGCCAAAAGGCATTCTTCTATATGCGAAAGTTCCCCATTTAGTTCTGAATGTTGTTTTCAATCTATCCTCCTCAGCTACTAACACTTGGTTGTAGCCAGAGATTCCGTCTAACAATGAAAACAATTCAAAACCAGAAACCATCTGTAGAAGTTTCTCCATGGGAGGTACCAGATAATTGTCTTTGTCTGATGCGTGGTTTAAGTTTCTGAAGTCCACGCATAGTCTAATTTCTCCCGAATTTTTTCTGACCGCCACCAAATTTGAAACCCATTCTGAATGCCAGACCTTAAAAATAATCCTAGCATCTAACAATTTCTTCACTTCGCTCTGGATTAGTGGTTCCAGCTTTGGGTGCATCTTCCTCAGCGGTTGTTGATATGGCTTGACGCCTGCTTTAATAGGAATGATATGTTTGATGATATTAGTGTCATAGGTTTTTAAATCTGCATACGTCCATGCAAAAACATCTTTATACTGCTTAAATAAACTGAGGAACTTGTCTCTTTCCGCTGGTGAACAGCACTTGCCAAGGTTCACGAACTTAGGCTCCATTTCAGTCCCTAAATTTATTAGCTCGAATTGTAGAGTTGAGCTGTGTGTCTTCACATTAGCAGGTCTTCTAAATTTCTCGTTCAGGTCAAACATCTTCTCTAACGTCCTGACCCCTTTGGGAATGAAATTGTCATATTTCAGTTCAGCCTGATGTTCCTCATCATCGATAATGGCTCCTTTAAAAACCTCCTCGTTTGTCAAGCATTCAATTATTTGCTGATCATCGTCAAATACTCGTAGGTTGGTGATCATGTCAGGAACTGATGGCCTGAAAAGTAGTTCAATAGAACATTTGTTATTAGTGGGAATCAACCTGGCGGTTGATGTAGCTAGAAGATCAGCGGCTGCATTTTTTATTCTTGGGATTGAAATAATGTTAAATGCATGAAAACATTTAAGCAACTCCCATACCTCGTTTTGGTAAGCTTTCAAATGAGGGGAAGCACAATGTATTTGATTTCTTATTTGCTTTACAACTATTTTCGAATCCCCAAAAACTTTTAAATTACTAACCTGTAACTCGATTGCTTTCTTGAGTCCCTGCAGCAGTGCTTCATATTCAGTCATATTGTTAGTACATTCGAACTCTAATCTACAGGATAGGAAGTGCTTATTTTTTTGTGGATCAATGAGGACGCAGCTGGCCCCTGACCCTTCTAATGTTTTCGAGCCATCAAAAAACAAAGTCCAAAACACATTATCTACTGAAACAGAATCTACTTCTACTGCTAAATATACTACTTTATAGTAAAACTCGTCATCCTGAGAAAAACGAAGGAGATTAGGCTCGGTCTCAGATGTGTTGCTGGCCTCTTCCGCTTGATAATTCCCTGGTTCCAGCTCGAGAAAGTAGTTTCCCAATACAGGTTTGACTGGTATATCCTTCTCATCCAATTAAGTGACATTGTACTTCATGTGAGGTTCTCTCAAAACCTTGATCTAATTAGGACTCCCTTTGTGCGGCAACCAAAGATGTGACCAATCTGTGGCGAAATACCCATTTAATTTGGCTGACCAATCTTTGCTCAGGACCAGGCCATAAGCATCTGGTATGTTAGCCACTACGATGTTAATAATTTGGCATACTTTATCATTGGATGGCAGACGGATCAAGACATCTTCCATTTCACCAATTACCTTGATGTCCGTCCTATCCAATTGCACCACCCTCCATGTGGATGGCTTAGGCTGTCTGTTTATTTTCTTACATACTGATATGGGCATGACATTAATTGACGCCCCTGAGTCTACTAGGCAATTGTGTACATTATGATTGAAAATTTCAAATGTCAGGAGGAAAGGTGGATGCTTGGTTTTAGACTTACCTCCGACGCTAGCTTCTCCAATCTCTTCTTCGTCCCAAGGCTAATTGTCGGCAGGTAGATTTTCTTTCGACGTTTCAAGTGCCTTCAATAAATTTTCTTTCTGTTGATGTACTTTGCACATTTCAAACAGTGGGACGTTTTCCTTTATCTTCTTTAGATC
Organism: Pseudotsuga menziesii; assembly: GCA_001517045.1. Classification (NCBI taxonomy): domain Eukaryota; kingdom Viridiplantae; phylum Streptophyta; class Pinopsida; order Pinales; family Pinaceae; genus Pseudotsuga; species Pseudotsuga menziesii. Next base: position 229,510 of record LPNX010580181.1, read on the forward strand.
TTCGACAATGTCATATTCGATTAGTTGTCTAGTGGACTGAGATTTATCAGCACTCACATTCTCATCGTTTGGCTTAGGCAGCGTTCTATTTTGCTTCGGATCCTGGCTGGTAATGGTAAATTCCGGAATCTGACCAGCCAATGATTCGTCTTGAAATTTCTTTTTTATATTTCTTTGCAGCCTTCGAATCTTTGGGAGCAAAAGACTGTCATCACTAACCGCCCCTTTGCTCCTAGTTGTCACATTAGCCTCCCTGATATCTTTGCGTCCTTGGGTATTTTCCTCCTCTGCATCGAGTAAGGAGACAGAATTCCATAATGCCATGGTCTCGTCCTCTTGCCCTTTTGTAGAAGTGGAAGCAGCATTTTCATTCTTTTCATCTTCATCTTCCTCCATTAATCTTGAATCCAACATCTGATTCATGACCAATGTCATTGAATTTATCCATTGCGGACAATTCTTTTCGGAATGAGGCTGTTGATGAAAAGTACAGAAATTTTCCATCCCTATCTCTGTCAGATTCATGGAGGCAGTTTTTTGAGGAGGAGGTTGGGTCTGATTTCCATCCTCCCTTTTTTTATAATATGGCCTGAAGAACTTTTGTGCTTCTTTTTCCTTTTCTAAGTCTATGATCTTATTGGACAGATTTTGCATCATTTTAGCCATGCTTTCATAGTCTAGGGTCTTTTCTTCTTTAGGCTTAGTGAACAATAAGGTTCTTCTTCCTGCAACTTTCTCTCCTGATTGTTCTGGATAGTCCTCCACACTTTCTCTTTCTACTTCCACCACTTCTGCCTCTTCATAGGTCTCTGTTAAGGTAGGCTTGGCCCTACCTTTTGCAAACATGGCTAAATCAGGACCCAAAGCTGAAGTATAGTATTCGATTAGTACTTTGTCTGAAGGCTTATATGTTTCAGAGAAATTTTTAGGATATGCTGCAAACCTTTGTGTGAAGCTGTGCACTTTTTCCTTTTTCTCTTTCTTGAATGCACACAGTCCTTTCATGAGGGCAGCGTGAGTCTTTTGAACTGCGTACTTACTCCTGAACATTCTCTCAAAGGTATCCCAGTCTGGGATAGAGTTAGCGGGAAATCCAAAATACCACGAGGCCGCAGCTCCTTTGAGGGTGTGCGGGAACAGTCTACACACTACATCTTCATGTTCCCCAGCCTTCAGACCTTCTATTTCCAAGTAGAAACTCTATAGGTGGTCATCCACTAGGATTTTCTCATTTGGATCAAATTTGGGCAGTAGCTTCTCAAAGGCTTGAGGTAGGTCATGCAAAGGTGGGGTCAGATTTAGAGGTGATCTAGCTTTCCAAGCTGGCGCTGGATTAGGTGGATTCGATGGATTTGCGTTAACACCGGCCATGAGTTGAGGTGGAGAGTGAGGGGGTGAACCAACAAGAGAGTGAGGATGTGAACCAACCGGGGTGTGAACAAGAGAACTGTAAGGAGTGTCTAGGCCTACTTGGTTCAAAGGAAATTCGACCTCCTGTATGGCAGTTTCCACAAGTTCTTCCTAGTCTCCAACCAACACTGAATTTTCAATTAGAGGACGATATTTCTTCTTGTACTCTCTTCTAGGCAATTCACGGATAATAGGAAACCCTCCAATCTTCTTTACATAAGCCTGGGTATGTCTTCTCAGATCATTAACAATTTCGTTGCGAACAGGATATAGATGTTCTCTGTTGTCTTCTTTCAGAATTGGATTACGCGGTCCACTACTTTCAGAACTGTAACCAGCGGAATAATATCGGGAAAATAGGTTTCCTCGGCTAGCCATGCACTGGCGGCCCTCCTTCTAGCACCAAAACTGTTGATGCCTGGAAATTCACCAGTGGCAATAGTAAGGGATTATCCCCAATCAACGTTCCCAACTAGCCCGTTGACTGTTTGGAATAGGGAATCCGTCCGGTTTGCGGTCCGGCTACCATAGGTCAATGAACAAAACTAAGGCTTTACCAGTTGCAGCCTGGCCCATTGAGTTTTTGCATTTTGACTTAAATAAATGATATGCAAGTGCCTAACTAAATGCAGGGTGATCAAGCTGCAAGGAGCGGTCACAAAGTGATGCGCAGGTTCTTACCTCTCGTCTTGCGCTCGCGGGCAACAAAACCAGATACACAAGAAATAAGCTAACTATATACACTATCCCTAGGGATCAAGGTTATCATTTTGGGTGAGTAATACATTTTCACATACATAAATAAGAATCACAGGTAGCTGATACTTCTTCTAAAGAACATGAACACTTACATATACTCAAATAACCAGATAGCCGATCATTTTATAACAACATCTATTACTCACAGCAAAAAAGTATCCAGAAATTACTGCAGAACATTTAGCAAGAACATAGGTTCAGAATATCGAATACTCTTACAGTAAATGAAACACAGCTGAAAACGAAATAGTTCCTCTTCAACATTATTCATTGAGTTTACATTGATACATTTCGTTTTTCACTCTCTCCGATAGGAAAAAATTGCAGTTCCTATGCAAAACGAAGTAGTTCATCTTACAAGTAAACAAATACAAAGTTTTCCAGGGAAAAATCCCCCCTCTTTTCAGTCCTCCCTCCCTCTATTTAAACTACCCCCGCTGCCCCTTGGGCTTCCTCCCTAGCGTGTGACTTTTAAGTATCTTCAACGATTCCGCTTCTTGTTCTGGCCACTGCATTTTTCCAATCATTCTCTATGAGCGTTTTATCTTCTAACCAGTAACAGATGAGTCCTCCTCTGTCCATTCCTCCTTTGTTTACTTGCTTTGTCCTTTTCTGCGTTTTGCCTTCCTTGTGATCGTGCCGGTTCCGGTCCGACCAAGGTACATCTTAGCCCATGGTCGCTTTAGTAGCACCGAATTCCTTCTGCAAACAATCACAATGCATTATTCGCTGCAAAGGGGAGTTTTTTAAACATTTAAACATTCTCTGCCCAGCATTGTAAATCCGCAAGAGACTAGCCAGGTTCTCTCGGACAAGGTATCGATTTAAGCTTTGGGCAGGCAAAATTATAAGCGGCGGTCGACCAACTTTTGCATCGGATGAGACAAGACTTCAGGAGCCGCAACAGCGGGGAAATATAGAGACTGGGTGAGAAGAAACATGGGCGGAAAAAGGGGTAATCAGACGTCGGGGGGAAGAGTGCTTCGGGACCCAGGAGGGGTGGCTCATCCGCAATGGCGGACGGCACACTGGCAGGGGATAGGCGACGAGGTGGAAAAAATCAGTTCGGGTGGGGGAAGACAAGGTCGGACGTCGGATGAGACTTGAATCGGGAGCTAACTGTCTCCTCCTAGCCGCAACGGTGGGCGAGTGGAAGCTTATGGACAAGCGATTTTAAACTTAGATGAATCGGGCATCGGACGGTTCAGGAAATCGGACGAAAGAAAGGTCTAGGAGCCGCAACGACGGAAGGGTTGAAACTTTGCAGTGCCCGATCCAGTAGTAAAAGAGGCCCGCTTAAAGGAAAACTGAGGTATTTGAGCAGTGGTAAGGATTGGCTGTAACCAACCTCGCTTCTTTTTACAGAGGATGCCCTGAAGAACAGCAAATTTTCTTCTCTTCGACCACACATTCACGACCCGAACCAAAAAAGAACAAGGCATACACAAATTACTGACATCCACCTTCAGAGACATGGAAAGAAACACGCTCAAGGAGCCTAAAAGTTCAACAATCAAGCCACACAAAAATAATCAGGAGGGGCCCAGAAATTAAAACATTAATTTGGGGGGGAAAAACAGTTGCGGCAGCAACAGATTGTTGAGAAAGCTTTAGGATTCCTATATTGATGTAGTAGGTTCATTATTTTCATATTGATGTTGATGAGGTGATTGTTGAGATGATTGTTGAGATAGCTTCACTATTCCTATACTGATGTAGTAGGTTCAATACTTTCATACCAATGTTGATGGGATGACTGTTGAGATGACTGTTGAGATAGTTTAAGTATTTATATACTAATGATCTTCTTTCAACATTTTTATGTTGAAGATGATGATCTTGTCCCAGCATATCTATGCTTGTAATGTAGATGATGATCTAGCATTTATTGATGATGTTTTTTTTATCAGTAACATGCTAATGATGTTCTTGTTGTTGTTTCAATATTTACACACTGATCTTGTAAATGACATCTCAGTATCTACACACTTATGTTGAAGATGATGTCGAAGTATTTACATACTAATGTTGTTGATAAGGTTTCAATATTTACATAATGATGTTGCAGAAGATGTTCCAGTATTTGCATATTGATTTGCCAGAAGATGATTTATTATTCACATACATATATTGCAGAATATGATCCAGTATATGCATAAGATGTTTCAGTATCCACATACTGATATTGTAGAAGACTATTAAATATCCACATACTGATGTGACAGAAGATGATCCAATACACATAGAATATGATTCGGTATTTACATACTGAGGTTGCAGAATATTATCCATCTCAGATCGATCATTAAGATATATTATGGTGTTTACAAATTCCTATGACATATAGAGACTCACCATTCAGATGTATAGTTGTGGTAGTATTTGCTACCTTGGTTGAATAATTTCCTAGTTAAGAGGGAGTGTTCAAGTATTTGTTACAGAGAAAACTTCCTATGGCTTGGGGTACCATAATAGACAGAGTCACTGCAGAAATCAATCCTTTCCCATATGCAAGAGAAACAAAACATATAACACTGAAGGATCTCGAAACATACCTAATTCTGGATGGTTGATGTAGATCCCTGTTGAGCTTTTCCACTCTTGCTTGTATTAGCAATTTGCTCTCTCAACATTCAGCAAACAAGACAAGCATGCTATATAATGGTTTTAGACCTAGTCTAGCATATATAATCAATAACATGTAAGCATTTAAAAACATCTATGGATTCAATATTCATTTAAATAGACATTATTGGACAGGAAAATATATTTCTATTAATATAAATCATATATTCCAATGGTGACAACCTCTATTGGCACGTTTGGGAACTAGAGAAACTGAGTCTCCACCTGGGCCTCCACCACTTCAATCCTCCATCTCTCAATAGCAAGCTCACAAGCAAATGCAATCTTGGGAAGAACACAAAGTGCTCCAAGGGACAAAGGGATGCAGACTAAAGTATAAGCTCTAGCAACAATGAACTATAGTTTTCTTTCTCTTCAATTCCTCCCCTTTCAATGTATCCAAAGGGTTCCTTATATAGTGATTCAATAAGGTAATGGAAGGTCAAATCAAAGCAATCTTAAGGAATATAGAATGCAAAGAGACAAGTGGCTCAGATCCACATCAAGGAAAACTCCAAAACTATTTGGCCTTTTGCACACATCCCGATGTACGCGGGCTTAAGGGTCATATCCCCGTATATACGTGAGATTGTGTTTAAAAGTTGCGTATGGAAAATAATGCATGTTTTTAGGGATGATATTTGAAACATCAAAGGTACAAAAATGGTCCATCGGATCCAGAGAGTCTGCAGAGGGACAGGGAAGGCAATAAATGGGTGATCCACCATGTGTGGTAAAATCAGCTGTAATAGATTCCCCCTAATGTGTGAGGTGAGAGAGGTGATATGATGGCCACAATACATTATAAGTCCATCCTAGAAGTGGAGTGATGAATAACCAGGTTGAAGAACTGACCATCCAATACTATAATATAATAATCAAACTCTGCACATGATTGTAAGTACATACAGCAGTCCCGGATACATAAGAGTACAATGGCCATGAAGAGGCACGATACAACATATGACATATGTAGTCATCACCACTTACAATATATATAGATCAGAATCTCCATGAAATCTAAAGATATACGATGGATCAATATCTCCATAATGGATGAAGATATCTGACATACACTGGAATCAAGTCACAAGAGCTGAAATATCATGAACACTGGCATGATTAAGGACATAGAATATATGAAATGCCACCAATTTGGAAAGTCTTCTACACAATATGCTATGAGTACATGTCCTACTATGTGAATAGAGGTGTCGAGGTTGAACATAGTAGTCCATTGTCTGATTATCGGTCATTGATGTATACCGTTAACAGACACGAGATCACCCACCGATAATGAAAATGGGAATCAAGGTACTAGAGTGCAAACTAACAAGTGTGAATAAATGTGTTGAGGTCTAACACTTGAAAGGATCCATCGATCATGGGACATTGATGTATTCCCAAAACTGTCGATGGCGAGAGAACCTGCCACTGATGACTGAAAGTCTCAAGGTACTCAAAATGACTCTAGATTCCTATCCTAGAATAAATGATTTGAAGTCGATGGGATGAAATCTGCTAGAAGGAGGTCATTAAGGCATCCCTGATCATCCAACATGAGGTACTCAGCAAAGCTATATAATGTGGAAGGACTCGATCATAATGTGCATGAACCAATAACAGTACCAGGAATGGCCGACATGCAAAGTCAAAATAACTAAGGAATGGATGACTCAGGTTTCAACTTCCTTCGAACAAGAGCATCAAGGAGAATGGTGACTGAATGTAGGCAGCATAGACTTAATATACAAAACTAGGACATCTCTGTGATGCAGGAGTCATCGAAAGAGGCTCCATAGGGATTGGAAGCTTAACCAGTCGGTGGAGATAAACTCAGAGAAATGAGTACAACTCCTAAAGTCAAACTATTAACCCAACCAATAGATGTGATATATACATTAGAGGAAATTTCAACTCAAAATGGGCCTCCTAAAATGAATTAATAAAATAATAGTTAAAATAATAAAATAATATTTATTAATTTTAGAGGAAGAAAAGAAAAAAACTACTTTTTTGTTTGTATTTTTGACATATCTCCCTGTGTTTTTACTCAAATTTCAATCAGGAGAGCTCGTTGGATGTGGAATTAAATTCCGCATCCAACGAGTACCCATTTGGCATACTTTCGACAGACCCCTCTACCCCAAAAACAAGAAATGCTTGAAAAAAATGGAATGATGATGTCATCTTTCCATTTTTTCAGGTATTTCTTGTTTTTGGGGTAGCGGGGTCCGTCAAAAGTATGCCAAGTGGGTACTCGTTGAATGCATAATTTAATTCCACATCCAACGAGCTCTACCGATCGAAATTTGAGTAAAAACACAGGGAGATATGTCAAAAATACAAACAAAAAAGTAGTTTTTTTATGATACCTATCCCCAAATTTATATTAAAAAAGTGTTTAAGACCTATACGGTATTTCAAATTTAAATCAATTTCATTGGCTAACACATGATGACATGGAATTTGAATAAAAGTTAAAAGGCCCATTTTGAGTTGAAATTTCCTCTAATGGTACTCTGTTCAAAGGTAACATGACTCGACTGCTGCCAAAGATAACATCTTTTCCTGTTCGACTTTTTGGTTTTTTGATTTTTTTTTTTACTTTTTCAAATATTTTGAAAAGGTTGAAAAATAATAAAGGTTCTTTATAGTTACAGACTAGGAGGAGATGAGTGTCAAGGGGAAAACAAACTGGTTAGAAGAAGCGGAACATACCTATGCTCAATGCAAGGACACATGTGTAGGATAACAACACTCAGGGGAAAGTCCCCTCCCAGTAAAAAAAGGGGTATCAAGCTGGAAACAATATGTAAAATGGCTCTGCTTGGTTAGACATGAGACAAGGTTGGGCTGTATGGCTAATAATCAAAGTGAAGGAAGCTGACAAAAGGCTCAATAAGGAAAGCAAAGCTCATGATAATGTAATTACAACTTGACATAAGGGATTCCTTGGGAAAAAGTCTAGCAAAAAGATCAAGAGGAGCACGAGGCTCTTGTGCAAAGTCATGGGCACCTATGTATGGTTAAGCTCTACTATTTACATCATGTCACTTCTAAAAGCAACAAAAAGGTTCCGTGACAAGATAGAACGGGTTTGTACCTAAGGTTATAATGAAACAGTCATAAGGTCATACAAAGTGAAAATGGATGTGAAACCTAACCTATATGCGAGTTTAGAGATAATACCTGCAATTGGCATGAACAAGTCAAAACCACGGTCAAAATGACGCTCAAAATGGACTCCTACATCATCAAATTAGTCCAAAACGGTCTTAAAATGGTCAGAAATGGTCCAAAACTATAAAAAGTGGGTAAAAAATTTCAAAAATTTCATAAAATTTCTATAAATAGTAAAAAATTCAAAAATTCCATATCATTTGAAATTTAAAACCCATTTGAGCTCAAAACTTCCAATGCGAATTCTGGGAGCTTCCTCTCGCGAAATTCTACATCGTTTGTTCTGGGTAACTCCTCATGTCCTCCTCTTACCATTTCATGAATTTTTTTTCAATTTCCATGATCAATTATAATTTCTAGGACAATCTAAAATAGGCATTTTGGCCCATGCGGATATCGAGGTTTTTTCCACGTATAGGGCTGGCCATACGTGGAAAAACCTCCCAAAACCGCGTACATACGTGGTTGTTTTACAAATAGTCGCGTATGTAGACATCCATAAGGATTTTTAAGGTAAATAGTGACGAAATATAATGTTTTATGTGTAGGATGGTTCTAGAATGGAGGGAGAGGGAACATGGAGATGTAGAAGAGGTTGTTCAAGGTGACTTAATGGCCCAACAAGCTCTATGTGCATGCAGTTTGTATAAGTTTTGGTGTATTGGAAGCCTAAGGGCCAAACAAAGACTCTTTCATATGCTAGTGGATTACTGGGATCTACACTCAGAGTCTTTTCATATTGACAGGGTGTCTCTCACTATAGAAATTGAGGATATATATTTTATTACGATATTATCTCAATGGGGAGAGGTGGTTAACCTACACTCTTGCGGGCCTGGAGGTGGCATTACTATTGATGAGTATATTGCAGTATACTATTTTCTAGACATGGAAAAGGTTGGGAGTCAAATCCTGACAATATTGATCCAGGTACTGGGACTGAAGGCCATACTATTGGCACTCATCAGGATAGCCAGTCTAGCTTCACTCCACAAGGCCTTGTGGCCACTGATGTTCTATGTAGTGGAGTGTATGAGACCCATAGTGTAAGACTGGAGCACTACGATGTTGAGTAACATGAAGCAGCAGCTCAGTGACTGCAAGATGGGAAGGGTGAGAAACTTCAGTTTCGGTAGCATACTGAGCACATTCTTCTTTGAGTGTGTACCAGGGCTAAGCCCTATAGTGGAAATTCCTCCGCACAGAGTTCAGGATCCGGTGCAACGACGTTGGGAAAATTTTATGCACAGAATGGGCAGAGGGGGGGTGGCTAACCCCTACCCAATAGACTTATTTCCATGGTGGTGGCGGTAGATCATTGCCATTGATGACTATCCCTATGCAGAGATAGATTTTTGGGGAGATCTGGACATGCCTCTACAACCAAGAGTGGCATATGGTGACATAGGTAACAAATCCCAAACCCTCTTTTTAAGTATTTTTGAATTTTTTTTTGTGTTTTTGTGTTTTTGGATATATTGATTGAAAATACATGTTTTTGTGTGACGACACATAGTGACAACCTATCATGTGTATGCAGATGTTGGACCACGACGATATGATGGTTTCTCTTATCATAAATGGAGGGGAAGAGGAGATGGCGTCATGGGTGTGGATGCGGGGCAGACATTCCAAAGCATCCACACAAACTTTTTATGCTTGACACATAGGGTACCCATGGAACAAGTTGAGGACTTGCCTGAGGACATGCAGCGTAAGGTGGTTGGTGTATCATGGTCATGGGTTCGATTATTTCGATGGCTAGCTAGAGCTGTGGTGTGCTACCATGATCAGAACCCCCCTCCTCCTCCTCAGGCTTAGATACTTGAGAGAGTTTCATTTTTGTACTACCGTGTATTATATTTTGGTGGCTCGGAAGCCCCAATTTTATATTATGACACTTATGTATTATGACGTCACATTTTGAATGTTTAATGAAAAACTTTTATGGTGATTGATTTTATTTATTTACATGTGTGTAAAAAGTATGTTTGTGATATACTTATGGTCTATGAAACAAATGTCAATCTAATAGATAGTTAGCATATGAGTCAGCAACTTGATTAAAATTTCTTGAAACATGTGTGTATGTTATGTTCTCAGTTAGAGATGTTGAGAATCTATGGTATTCGTTGAATGCGAATCATTTTTGTACAGATCAGCGTTCGTCCGTAACCGTTTCTGTAATGAACGAAGAGAATGAGAACCGACTGAAATATATATATATATATATATATATTATAGCAAGCATAAATAGAAGAGAGCTATTTTTAGAGGAGAGAAATGGTGTGCAGAGAGGGCAGAGCAGAGGAACTGAAGAATGTGCTGAACAGTTGAACAGAACAAAGGAGCAGAGAGCCGATGTTGAACAGAGCAGAGTGGTTTGGTAAGCAGAGACATATCTGTATTGTTTCATTTTGATTCTATTGGAAATTCTAGCAAATAAGGGAGGTAGGGAGGTGCTAGGGGATACTTTATGTCTCTCTCTGCAAGTGGGTGCTTGTATTAATTGAATATTGGTGTCTTCACCCAGTTGGTGCTGGGTCACAGTGAGAGTTGATGCTCCCAGCAAGTTGGTGCTTGCATCTAGAGGTTGCAGCCTCTTTGATTCAGTGCTCAAATAAGAAGTGATGTACAGCCATTGAAGCCTTTGATATCATAAGAATAAGAGGTTTTTCCCTTATGGGTTTCCTCATGAAATATCTATGTATCATATATGTGATTAAATGTTGTGATTGAATGTTGTGTTTTATGTTATCTACTCTTATGTTTATGACTTTGAATTCATAGCAAATATTGACTGCCATAAAGGTTATTGATTCTAAGTTAAAAGAAGTATATTGGTAACAAATCTTAACTAACTGATTCACCCCCCCTCTCAGTTAGTTTATACCTGTAACACATGGATCATCCACAGAGCTACAAATTGCAAAAAAAAATTACAATTTTTTACCCAAAGAGGAAAATTTCCTCTTAAGTATAGTTTGTTTTCTTGATTCACTGCTTGTTTGAGGGGGAGAAGGGGTGGGGGATCCCATGAGGTATTCCCCATTTTCCTTATTTTATTAAGTAGATTTTATTTTTCATTAGATTGTATGGGTGACTTTTGGCCTAGTTTCCAGGGCCCAAAGTTTTCCAAGTTAGGATTAAAGGTGGGGGGGGGGTTGTTAGGATTATATAATACTTCCTTTTCCATATATAGTATATTTGATTAGATTACCTAAATTAGGAGTCATTTGAGTGAGTTGAGTGCCACCATGATATTGGTTCCACTGGTTCCATTGCTACCACCGGTGCCATTTGCTACCACTAGTGCCAATCCCTACATTCTAAAGGCACTCTGAGTGTAAACAGTAGCCTCCATCAGTTTGTTGTGGTAGGTAGGAAGTTATGTTAAGTCAACCTTTAGTTACAATCAGTTAGTCTAGTGCCAATTTTGCATGGCTGCATGGGGAAGAGGCATCTTTTTCCACCTAGCTCATCAATTTAGCTAGTTTAGCTAGTTTAACTAATTATAAGATTGATTTAGACATCATGAGTTAGACTAGTGGCTCCCATGCAGTGATTTAGACAGACTGAGTTTTCCATTCAATTAGGTTTAGTTGGTAGATTCAAATATTATCCACATGATTTGAATTCTTCTTATTGTAACACCAATGTATTACTGCTAGATTAATAAAGATTAATGTTGTAATTAACTGATCAATTCTTATCAGATTTGTCTCAAATTTTTCTTTTTCAGCGTACATGTGGTCTCAAATATCAATGGTTCACAAATTCAACACATTGATCTATAGGAAAATGAGATAAATTGACAAGGGAAATTATGTCATGGATAATCAAAGAAAATGTACACTAATCAGTAAATCCATGCCACAAATTTTAGATAAAATGGACTAGAATTGTATAATTTATCAAAAATTTAATATTTATTCTTTAATCAATAATACATTGATTATACAATAAATAGAATTCGGATGCCATGGATAGGATTCGAATATACCAACTCAAGTTGACTGAATAACTAACTTAGTGTGTCTAAATCACTGATGAACCCACTAGTCTAACTCTCGATGTCTAAATCGGTCTAGAATTAGATAATTGATGAGGTCGGTGGGAAAAACATGTCAGTATCCCTTTATGCATGCAAAATTGGTGCTAGGATAACTTAAAGTGATCTAACTGATCATAACTGGATGTTAACTCAACATAAAATATGACCAACTGTAACCAACTAATGGAGGTTTCTTGTGTCACTTAGAGTGGGCTCCTATAATGTAGGGATTAGTCTCAGAGGCACATAAACTCATTTATGCACATGCAGTAAGTGGAATATAACCTCTATGTCAGTGTCCCAGAGTACAGTGCAGTAATAATTACCCCCAAAGTTAGGAAAATAGAACAAATAGACTATATTGGATTAAGGAGGATTAATTAATCCTAACAAGTTTTAATACTTTCAAGAAAATCTTGGTGTAGTCTGAAGGACCTCCCTCAAAAGATAGAGTGAGAGAATATGGTAGAAGGATGCAGTGGTTGAAGCTCTGCCTAGAGTAGGGTAAGTCTTGCTAGGCTTGTTGACCTGAAAGAGTTAGTAATTCAGATGAGGCTTGCTGATCCTAGGGGCATTAGCATGTTTTGCTAGTTAGGTTTAGCCCAAGTAGGTAAGTAAGATAGAACAAGGCTTGCTGGTCCCGAGAAGATCCATCTATCTGACTAGCATTGTTGACTTGAAGGGTTCGTTAGTTAGAAAAATCCTTGGATGGATCTGTTAGTTTTTCCTCATATAATATACCATTATGATCTTAGGATCTTTAACTGAGAGAATAAAAAGCATAGTAATAAAACATAAGCACATCACAAGAGAAAAGAGGAACAAAGCGTTTTTCTCAAGGAAACCATAAAGGAGAAAACCCCACAGCTTCCTTAGAGATAGAATCAGCACAAAAGGTAAAACCAGAAAAGAGTAAGATGATCTCTCGAGAGCAACAGTCTCTCTCTCTCTCACTGAGAGAGCTTCTCCTCTCTCACTCATGTACCCCAACGAGTGAGTGTGAGTGTTGCAAGTGAGATAAATAGATAGGCTCACTCTCTATTTATATTTTTTCATTCACTTGAAGTGCACTCCAACATGTTGGCCTCACTTAAAAATTACTTACTAGAGTCGACATCTCTAGGAGTTTCTAATAACCCTAGTGCCCCACCACTTGTGGGGAATTTGCCTCCTCTAACCAATAGGAGGGTAACACAATGGTGGGGACTATTTCCCCGACTTACAATGACACACTTAGGGTCGACTTCACTAGGATAGTCTAATAACCCAAGGGCCCCACAACTGTGGGGACTTTAACCCTTGACCAATAGGAGGGTTACCCACAATGACTTGACATGACTTTCTCATTATAGAAGCTTCCCAAAATAAACATCAGTGTATGACATGACTCAAATACATTAAAATACATCCTGAAATAAACATTGGGTTACATTACATAAGAAATACAGATGAATACATTCCAAATTTACAATTACATCAACACTCCCTCTTAACTAGGAAGGTATTCTCTTGACACAATTTATTAGCACAATTCTTCTTCTCTGTATCATCTAGGTCATCATCAAGTCCTTTTCATATTCAAGTCACCTTCATCTTCAAGTCATCTTTCATTTGGATCTGAATCATCACTCGATCTAGTTCATCGTCACTAGATCATACTCGATATGGAACATCGTCACTGGATAATACTCAATCTGGAACATCGTCACTGAATCATACTCAATATGGAACATCATCACTAGATCATACTCTATCCAGAACATTGTCACTGGATCATACTTGATCTCAAATATTGTCATTAGATCATACTCAATCTGGAACATCGTCACTAGATCATACTCGATCTAGAACATCACTACTGGATCTGGATCATCACTCGATCTGGATCATCACTGTAGGATTTAGATCATCACTCGATCTGGATCTCTCAGATTCATCATAACTAGATCTAGATCATAGCTTGATCTCGATCTCATCTGGTCATCATCATGTGTGCTATCTCGTCATAGGAAGTTCTACAAAGAAAGCCTTCTTTCATGCTGGTTGTAGGCCTAGCCATCAGGTAGGTATTTTCCCAACACTTACATCTAACCTACTCGCCAGAAAGGCATGCCTAGCACTTACATCTGACCTACTCATTAGAAAGGCACACCCAGCACTCACATCTGATCATGTAGTAAACTACAATCACATCAGAAAGGCCCCGCACTCACATCTGTCATGGAAGGAACTGAATCCTCTCACCATGATAGAATGGCCTTCCCTTGCATCTGAAATGGAAGGAACTGAATCTTATCACCATGAAAGAATGGACCACACTTACATCGGCCGTGGAAGGAACTTAATCCCCTCACCATGACTGAATGGCCCGCACTTACATCGGCCATGGAAGGAACTGAATCCTCTCACCATGACAGAATGGTATGCACTCACATCTGACCTGGAAGGAATCAATTCCTCCACCCTCATCAGAAAGGCCCCCAGTCCTAGACTGAGCTACTTGGTAACTGACCAGGTGCCTCCACTCTTTTGGAGAGTGGCAGTTTCCCTTACATCTATCCTACTCGACAGAATGGCCAACACTCACATCTGACATGGGAGGAACCTAATCCTTTAGCCATGACAGAATGGTTCAGCCCTTATATCTAACCTATTCGTCAGAATGGATCTCTCAGTCCTGGACTGAATGTTCTTGGTAATTGACCAGGTACCTCCATTCCAAGAATGGCAATCAACACTCATATCTGACATGGAAGGAACTGAATCCTCTCACCATGACAGCATGGCTCAGCCCTTACATTTGACTTGCTCATCAGAATGGATTTGGGACTCATCACTTTCCCTTGGAGGAAACCTCAATCTAGAGAACATTAAGCTTCTCCCCGAAGTACTTGAAATTCACTCTAGCCAATAGCTTCATCAACACATCAGCTAGTTGTTTCTCTGTCACAACATACTGGAACTTCACTGCTCCTCTTTGCACCATATCTCTGATATAGTGATACTTGATCTCGATATGCTTTGAATTGTCATGGAACACTGGATTCTCTGAAAACTTCACGCAACTCTGGTTGTCACAATGTATACAAGTAGCATCCATCTGGAGATCAAATAAATCAGACAGTAGCTTCCTCAACCATACTGCATCACAAGTATATGAACAAGCTATGACATACTTTGATTCAGCTGGACTCAGTGCCACACAGTATTTCTTCCTTCTAAACCAAGAGATCACACCTCATCCCATACTGAAGCAACAACCTGAAGTTCTCTTCCTATCAATGGCACTACCTACCCAATATGAATCAACATAACCCTCCAGGTTAATGTTTTGATTCGCATCATACTTGAGCCCATAATCAACTGTACCCTTCAGGTACCTCAGAATATGCTTTGCAGCAATAAAGTGAACATTTCTTGGATCTATCAAGAACTGGCTCAAGGTGTTCACATCAAAGAAAATGTCTGGTCTTGGGTTCGTCAAGCACATCAATGACCCAATCATCTGATGATACATCATAGCATCAACCGTCTCTGATGAAGCATCACTTAGTAGCTTCAGGTTTGATTCCATAGGTGTGGTCATGCAGTACATCATCCTGAACCTATTCAGTATCGCTACTGCATACCTCCCTTGTCCACACCTCCATGTCTATAACAATAGTGCATTGACACATAACAAGAGCATCATTGGTCTTCTGTCTTCAACCTTGAAGCAAAGGTTGGAATCCACTTTACTCTCGGTAAAGCCTAGAGTCATCAGTAATCTTCCCATCCTGTCATACCATGTCGAACCTCAAGATATTCTGTAGTCACTCCCTCTGAAGTAGAGCATCATAATCCCTTTGTCTTCCATACTCTATGCACGGAAACATTCTTTACTGGAGTGACAAGTAGTATCCATCTACGATCATTTGATACCAAGATCCTCTATTTTGAACTTTTTAAAAAGTTTTTTTCTCACATACATATGTGAGCTAGTCATCGTTTATCAACCTTGTAGCAAACATTAAGATATTCATCAATATCATCATGTATTTCTTATCCCATGGGTGTCTTTTGAACTCATACAAGGCCTTCTTTCATTTGCACACATGATTATGCATGTCATGTGACTTCACTTCCAGTGGCTGCAAATGTCTCTTCGTAGTCTATGCCTTGTATCCAACAATGTTTCCATCTACTACAAGATGGAACTACAAACTTCCCTTCATGTATCGATACTGCATCCTAGACATCATTCTTCTTGAACTTCTTCATAGCTGGAAGGTTCTGCATCAATGATGTCGCTGTATTGGTCATATTATTTTCATCTTTGAATTGTCATCACTTGTTCTTCGGAACAAGTCTTCATTCTTCTTTGCTTGTAGGCGATTATGTATGTGATCTTTCCTGCAAGTCAAATTCGTTTGTATTGTTAGAAACATTTCATAAGGAATATTCATACTGGCAAATTCTTATGCATAAATATATGATCATGCAACTACTTTAGACAATACAACATTCATCCATATTTCACTGAAAATTTCTAGATGCCTTCCATCTCTACCAGGAGAACATTGAGATTGTGCACTAATCCAATATGCCGGCAAAGAGATTTCATTCTAGATAAGTAGCAATGGAGATTTTTATAGAACCATGAGCTACTTACCCATCACATGCATATTAGTAGTATACAGGCATTAATGAAAACATTCTATCATGCATAATACATTAACTGAATATAAACAAATGCATAACAAAATAATATCATGAAATGACAATTGAATAGTTATCTTTATTTGTTTCATAGGTAGACTCCTTCTTGAGTCTTCAGCTTCATCGTCTTCTTCCTTCATAATAGAATCATTTCTTATCCAAATGCTAAGGTGGATAAGAAGTTCTTCAAGAGTTGAGATCTTCATATTCCTCATCGATTGAGGGATCTTCTTTGGAAGGTGAGAGCTTGATCTTCAGTTGCTTCCATCTTCTCTTCTCTTTCTTATGAGTTGAGCTTCTTCTTCTTCTCGGAGTCCACTAAAATTAATTACTTCCTTCTGGCACACATTATTCGAATGAATGAATCCCATGATCCTGGGAGACCATTCAAGGTGGCTATCACCACTTCTGCATTCTTCACTTCTTCCTTGACTGCTTCAAGTTGTTCTTTGATTTGAGAGACCATTGTAAAGTATGACTGTATGGTCTCAACATTCTAGATCTTCACATTCTTGAAGTGGTTTCTTAAGGTCATATTCCTATTTCTTCCCTTCAAATAGCTTGGTCAAGGAATCAAATATCTTCGGTGTCTTTAAGGAAGACACTTGTACTATGAGTTGATTCCTGACTGAATCAACAATGATCTTCTTAGCCTTGACCAAGTTCTTCTTGTGTAAGGCTTCTAGCCTCATCTACCTCTGGAACTGGAACCTCTCTACTCATGTAGGTGTCCCATTCATTTTCTTCAGAGAGATCATATACTTCCATTCTTGGAAACTTCACCAAGATTATCATCAAGATGATGTGATATATCACTTTGAAATGAGAACCTCAAATGGAAATAGCAAAGGATTAGATCTTACCAATTTGAGGTTTCCGTCTTGGTTCTGAAGCTGGCTAATCTAGGGTTTGTCACAGAAACCCTATTTTTCAAAAATTGGAATATTTCATATATAATCGGATAGAAATATCTATTTATTCAAATGGAGCTATCCAAAGTACTCCTTTTTTGAGAACAGTGGAGGGAATCTCTCGGAACACGAAGCCCTTGTTCTCCAATTTCTTCTGTAGAAATTTCCATTACTAATTCTGTGATATCTATGAAATTACTACTCCTCTATGTATGAAATTTCTCAATGAGGTAACCTTGCATGTCCCTGATCCAAAACCACATGTTTCATCAGCATTGGTTTCACCATTTGGTATTTATGATCCTTTTCCCAAGGTGACCTGTTATGGGACTGTTCAGAATAGCAAAGTTGTACATCATGCCACGTCTCACTGGTTGATCTTCTCAATCTGATATTCGGACCACCAAAATTAAATTCCATTCCCTTTCTAGAACATCTACAAGAATTCCATTTGGACCTCTGTATCCCAAGATATTGCAATTCTCCCCAGGTGTCCTGTTTAGGGATGAATTTTGAAAGAGGCTAAAACCGTAACTTGGAGGGATCATATCTCCCAGAGTATAGAGAATAGGAGGATGATTTTTGGATACAATATTTAGAAATATTTTATTGTCATCCATTGCAATGTTCCTCTCCTGGGCCTTATCCAATCTCAGGATATAGCGAATGTACCAAAACTTAGCAGTTTTAGTATTTAGGGTTTTTCTAGCTTGGGGTCAAACTAGGGTTTGACTTTCCCAGAGTTTCACCCAACCAAATTTATTGATGTAGGTCTCTAAACTTTAGTTTTGATGAGGAGAATAATCCTATTCTAGGCTCACTCAAAAATTCCTGTTTTGTAGAAATCCCTAATTTCCACATCGAAAACTGAAAATGCTCGGAATCGAATTTTGTTTCGATAGAAAGATGCACCCTTCAATGGAGATTCAGCCTAGCATAATTTTACTGATGGATTATGGAGAGGGACCAAAAAAATAAGAAGCCCTAGCTTCTGTAGCTGCACAATTTCATCTCCTCAAGTTAGCTCTGATACCATGTTATTTTTTCCTCGTATAAGCTACCATTATGATCTTAGGATCTTTAACTGAGAGAATAACAAGCACATCAATAAAACATAAGCACATCACAAGAGACAAGAGACACAAAGAGTTTTCCTTGGGGAAACCATAAAGGATAAAACCTTGCAACTTCCTCAGAGATAGAATCAGCACAAAAGGTAAAACCAGAAAATAGTAAGATGATCTCCCAATAGTAGTAGTCTCTCTCTCTCTCGCATTGAGAAAGCTTCTCCTCTCTCACTCATGCACCCCAATGAGTGAAGGTGAGTGTTGCAAGTGGGATAAATAGAGATGCTCACTCTCTATTTATATTCTTTCATTCACTTGAAGTGCACTCCAACATGTCGGCCTCACTTAACAATTACTTACTAGAGGCGACATCTCTAGGAGTGTCTAATAACCCTAGTGCCCCACCACTTGTGGGGACTTTGCCTCCTCTGACCAATAGGAAGGTAAAACAATGGTGGGGACTATTTCCCCAACTTACAATCACTCACCTATAGTCAACTTCACTAGGATAGTCTAATCACCCAAGGGCCCCACAACTGTGGGGACTTTAACCCTTGACCAATAGTAGGGTTACCCACAATGACTTGACATGACTTTCTCATTACAGAAACTTCCCAGAATAAACATCGGGGTATGACATGACTCAAATACATTGCAATACATCCCGGAATAAACATCGGGTTACAATACATATGAATACATTCCGAAGTTACAATTACATCAACAGGATCTACAAGAGAAATCACCAAGATACTTCTCTAAGATAGTTACTGGGAAAGATGTGGTTTCATTATTTTCATATTGACGATTTTTGAGATGATTGTTGAGATAGCTTTAGGATTCTTATATTGATGTAGTTGGTTCAATATTTTCATATTGATGTTGATGAGGTGATTCTTGAGATGATTGTTGAGATAGTTTCACTATTCCTATACTGATGTAGTAGGTTCAATATTTTCATACCAATGTTGATGGGATGACTGTTGAGATGATTGTTGAGATAGTTTAAGTATTTATATACTAATGATCTCCTTTCAACATTTTTATGTTGAAGATGATGATGTTGTCCCAGCATATCTATGCTTGTAATGTAGATGATGATCTAGCATTTATTGATGATGTTGTTTTTATCACTAAAATGATAATGATGTTGTTGTTGTTGTTTCAATATTTACACACTGATGTTGTAAATGACATCTCAGTATCTACACACTTATGTTGAAGATGATGTATAAGTATTTACATATTGATGTTGTTGATAAGGTTTCAATATTTACATAATGATGTTGCAAAAGATGTTCCAGTATTCGCATATTGATTTTCTAGAAGATGATTTAGTATTCACATACATATATTGCAGAATATGATCCAGTATATGCATAAGATGTTTCAGTATACACATACTGATATTGTAGAAGACTATTAAATATCCACATACTGATGTGACAGAAGATGATCCAATACACATAGAAGATGATTCGGTATTTACATACTGAGGTTGCAGAATATTATCCATCTCAGATCGATCATTAAGATGTATTATGGTGTTTACAAATTCCTATGACATATAGAGACTCACCATTCAGATGTATAGTTGTTGTAGTATTTGCTACCTTGGTTGAATAATTTCCTAGTGAAGAGGGAGTGTTCAAGTATTTGTTACAGAGAAAACTTCCTATGGCTTGGGGTACCACAATAGACATAGTAACTGGAGAAATCAATCCTTTCCCATATGCAAGAGAAACAAAACATGTAACACTAAAGGATCTCGAAACATACCTAATTCTGGATGGTTGATGTAGATCCCCGTTGAGCTTTTCCACTCTTGCTTGTATTAGCAATTTGCTCTCTCAACATTCAGTAAACAAGACAAGCATGCTATATAATGGTTTTAGACCTACTCTAGCATATATAATCAATAACATAGAAGCATTTAAAAACATCCATGGATTCAATATTCATTTAAATACACATTATTGGACAGGAAAAGATATGTCTATTAATATAAATCATAGATTCCAATGGTGACAACCTCTATTGGCATGTTTGGGAACCATAGAAACTGAGTCTCCACCTAGGCCTCCACCACTTCAATCCTCCATCTCTCAATAGCAAGCTCACAAGCAAAGGAAATCTTGGGAAAAACACAAAGTGCTCCAAGGGACAAAGGGATGCAGACTAAAGTATAAGCTCTAGCAACAATGAACTATAGTTTTCTTTCTCTTCAATTCCTCCCCTTTCAATGTATCCAAAGGGCTCCTTATATAGTGCTTTAATAAGTTAATGGAAGGTCAAATCAGAGCGATCTCAAGGCATATGTAATGCCAAGAGATAAGTGGCTCAGATCCACATCAAGGAAAACTCCAAAACTATTTGGCCTTTTGCACACATCCCGATGTACGCGGGCTTAAGGGTCATATCCTCGTATATACGCGAGAATGGGTTTAAAAGTCACGTATGGAAAATAATGCATGTTTTTAGGGATGATCTTAGAAACATCAAAGGTACAAAAATGGTCCGTCAGATCTAGAGAGTGTGCAGAGGGGCAGGGAAGGCAATAAATGGGTGATCCACCATGTGTTGTAAAATCAGCTGTAATAGATTCCCCCTAATTTGTGAGGTCAGAGAGGTGATACGATGGCCACAATACGTTATAAGTCCATCCCAGAAGTGGAGTGATGAATAACCAGGTTGAAGAACTGACCATCCAATAGTATAATACAATAATCAAACTCTGCACATGACTGTAAGTACATACAGCAGTCTCGGATACATAAGAGTACAATGGCCATGAAGAGGCAAGATACAACATATGACATATGTACTCATCGCCACTTACAATATATATAGATCAGAATCTCCATCAAAGCTGAAGATATACGATGGATCAACATCTCCATAATGGCTGAAGATATCTGACATACACTGGAATCAAGTCACGAGAGTTGAAATCTCATGAAAACTGGCATGATTAAGGACGTATCATATATGAAATGCCACCAATTTGGAAAGTCTTCTACACAATATGCTCAAAATTAGTCCAAAAACGGTCTAAAAATTAGTCCAAAATGGTCTTAAAATGGTCAGAAACGGTCCAAAACTATAAAAAGTGGGTACAAAATTTCAAAAATTTCAAAAAAATTCTATAAATAGTAAAAAATTCAAAAAGTCCATATCATTTGAAATTTAAAACCCATTTGAGCTCAAAACTTCCAATTCGAATTCTGGGAGCTTCGTCTGGCGAAATTCTACACCGTTTGTTCTGGGTAACTCCTCATGTCCTCCTCTTACAATTTCATGCAATTTTTTTCAATTTCCATGGTCAATTATAATTTCAAAGACAATCTAAAATAGCCATTTTGGCCAATGCGGATATTGAGGTTTTTTCCACGTATAGGGCTGGCCATACATGGAAAAACCTCCCAAAACCGCGTACATACATGGTTGATTTACAAATAGTTGCGTATGTACACATGCATAAGGATTTTTAAGGTAAATAGTGACAAAATATAATGTTTTATGTGTAGGATGGTTCTAGAATGGAGGGAGAGGGAACATGGAAATGTAGAAGAGGTTGTTCAAGGTGACTTAATGGCCCAACAAGATCTACGTGCATGCAGTTTGTATAAGTTTTGGTGTCTTGGAAGTCTAAGGGCCAAACAAAGACTCTTGCATATGCTAGTGGATTACTGGGATCTAGACTCAGAGTCTTTTCATATTGACAGGGTGTCTCTCACTATAGAAATTGAGGATATATATTTTATTACTAGATTATATTGATGGGGAGAGGTGGTAAACCTACACTCTCGCGGGCCTGGAGGTGGCCTTACTATTGATGAGTATATTTCGGTATACTATTTTCCGAACATGGAAAAGGTTGGGAGTCAAATCCTGACAATCTCGATCCAGGTACTGAGACTGAAGGCCATACTATTGGCACTCGTCAGGATAGTCGGTCTAGCTTCACTCCACAAGGCCTCGTGGCCACTGATGTTCTATGTAGTGGAGTGTATGAGACCCATAATGTAAGACTAGAGCACTACGATGTTGAGTAACATGAAGCAACATCTCAGTGACTGCAAGATGGGAAGGGTGAGAAAATTCAGTTTCGGTAGCATACTGAGCACATTCTTCTTTGAGCGTGTACCGGGGCTAAGCCCTATAGTGGACATTCCTTCGCATAGAGTTCAGGAACCGGCGCAATGACATTGGGAAAATTTTATGCACAGAATGGGCAGAGGTGGGGTGGTTAACCCCTACCCAGTGGACTTACTTCCATGGTGGTGGCAGTAGATCATTGCCATTGATGACTATCCCTATGCAGAGATAGATTTTTGGGGAGATCCGGACATGCCTCTACAACCAGGAGTGGCATATGGTGCCATAGGTAACAAATCCCAAACCCTCTTTTTAAGTATTTTTGAATTTTTTTTTGTGTTTTTGTGTTTTTGAATATATTGATTGAAAAGGCATGTTTTTGTGTGACGACACATAGTGACAACCTATCATGTGTATGCAGATGTTGGACCACGATGATCTGATGGTTTCCCTTGTCATAAATGGAGGGGAAGAGGAGATGGCGTCATGGGTGTGGATGCGGAGCGGACACTCCAAAGCATCCACACAAACTTTGTATGCTTGACACACAGGGTACCCATGGCACAAGTCGAGGACTTGCCCGAGGACATGTAGCGTAAGGTGGTTGGTGTACCATGGGCATGGGTTCGATTATTTCGATGGCTAGCCAGAGCCGTGGTGTGCTACCATGATCAGAACCCCCCTCCTCCTCCTTAGGCTTAGATACTTGAGAGAGTTTCATTTTTGTACTACCGTGTATTATATTTTCGTGGCTCAGAAGCCCCAATTTTATGTTATGACACTTATGTATTATGACATGACATTTTGAATGTTTAATGAAAAACTTTTATGATGATTGATTTTATTAATTTACATGCGTGTAAAAATTATGTTTGTGATATACTTATGGTCTATGAAACATATGTCAATCTAACAGATAGTTAGCATATGAGTCAACAACTTGATTAAAATTTATTGAAACATGTGTGTATGTTATGTTCTCGAATTTATGTTCTAGCACTCTCACACATAAGAATATTCCTAATAATGTTGGATCCCTAATATGATACAATCCATTAAGCTATGAAACCACTAACTACGAATCAAGACATACCTCAAGAGAGAGAACACCATGTGAAATGGCATCCCGTAATAACTCGATAATGGAACTATATTCAGCAACATTGTTTGAAGAAGGCCGTAAACATATGCCTCCTGAAGACAATACCTGACCTGTAGGAGTATAAATCACCCAAGTAGAAAAAGCTAAGTTTTGAGTGTGGCGGCTAGCACCATCAGCGAATCCTATGTAAGCGGAAGACTCCATCGACATCTGCCATAATAAATGAAAGATAATCAACAAACCTGATCACCATAAGAAAACCTAACTATGTAAAAAAATGTACAATAATATACAATAATCAACCCTGGTTGAAGATCATGCATAGTTTTTTTTAAGATAGATCCCATTTCTGGGCTCTGCCAAGGATGTCCCTTCATCATTATACTAGCTCATAGGCACCCTTCTCTAACACACATTTGACTACAGAAGGACCATGCCACATGGGATTAAACTTCCCTGCCCCTAAGGGTTGTTTAGCTTGATCCCATAAAAGGACCAAATCACCTTCACTAAACCTCCTCAGATGGACATATTTATTATATTGGACCTTAAAACGATGCTTATTTACTTCTAGAGCCACTAAGGCATCTCGACGCTACTCATCAAGCTACTCTAAGTGGTATAAATGCTCCTCTAATGTGGAAGTGTCTAGTAAAAGCTCTATAGCCAACTTCAATGAAGGGATTTTGCATTCAATCGGCAAGAAAGAATCCACCCCATGTATGAGCTGATATGGAGAGAAACCGATGGCAGTCTTAACCGCAGTTCTATAGGTCCAAAAAGTAGGATACAACATGATATGCCAATTCATCTTGCTTTGTGCGATGGTTCATTGGAGAATGGACTTAAGTAATTTATTCACTACTTCAACCTGTCCATTTGCCGAAGGGTAATAAGAAGAGGAGTGCTCCTACTTATACCCTAACTTCGAAGACAACTATTCCATCATTCTGTTTTGAAAGTGCCTACCATGGTCAGTGACAAGCTCTTTCGGAATGTCGAACCGAGTAATAATTTGGTTGAAAATGAAATGCGTGACTATCTCACTGTTGGATTTAATCATGGGCATAGTGTCTGCCCATTTCATGAAATAATCGACATTCACTATAATGTGATGATGCCCCCCAGCTGAAGCTGGGTTGAAATCCATGAATTCCAGCCCCCACTTGGTGAAGGGACTGGCGGTGATAATCGGATGTAACGGGGAAGGATGTGAGCACATATTGTGTGTAAACACCTAGCAAGGGTGACACTTCTTGACCACATTGACACAATCTTTAAATATCGACGGCAAAAAATATCCCACTCTCAATATTTTTTGGGCTATAGAAAGCCCAGATAAATGACCACCACACGCCCCTCCGTGACAACCATTTAGCACAACCTCAGCCTCATCATTTGTTAAGTAATGACGCAAAATGGAATCTACCCCATGGCGGCACAAAATGTTATCCACTATAAGGTAGTTCTCAGATACATGACGTAATCATTGTCGCTCATCCCATGAAAGGTGAGTAGGGACCTTCAACGTTTGCAAATATATAATGATATCCCCATACCATGGGCCCAAAGTTTAGATAAGGAAAATATGTTGATTGAAAAACGTATCCTCATAAACCTCCTCCTCCTCCACACTTGGAAAATCAGAAATGAGCTCCGCAAAAATCAACGATTTCTTTGATTTCACCGAAACAAATTCGAGATTGAATTCTTGCAAAATAACAATCCACTTATTATATTTTCCCTTGATCATCCTTCTAGTGTGGACGAGCTGAAATGGATTGACATGAGCTATCACCAAGGTCTGGCAAAAGAAAATGTAATGTCTCAATCTCTGAACTGCATGAATGGTGGCCAAGGCAAGTATCTCCACATGAGAATAATGAATTTCTGCATCAATAAGGTTTTGACTCAAATAATATATGACATGCTCGTGGAGCTCCTCATCTTCATGAACCGAAACCATACCAACCGTCTCCATGGACCGGCCACATAAATAAAAAAATCATGGCTATAGTCAGGTGGACTAAGAACGAGGGCCGATGCTAAG
Organism: Pseudotsuga menziesii; assembly: GCA_001517045.1. NCBI lineage: Eukaryota > Viridiplantae > Streptophyta > Pinopsida > Pinales > Pinaceae > Pseudotsuga > Pseudotsuga menziesii. The sequence goes on from LPNX010580181.1 coordinate 255,467, forward strand.
GGTCTCTTAAGAGCATCAAAGGACTCCTGGGCTCACTCATCCCAGCAAAAAGTAGTGTCCTTCTTTAAAAGACGCATAAATCCTTTAGTCAAATCGGCAAAATTAACCATGAATTTTTGCAAGAAAGTTTCCATGCCTTGCAAACAGTAAAGATGTCTAATATTATGCGGGGGAGACAATTGAAGTATTGCCTCAACTTTTAAGGGATCAAATCTTATACCCTCCTTGGATACAATGAATCCTAGCAAGTGACCAATAGTCACACAAAAGATGCACTTATGAGGATTTAATCTAACCTGGTAATGGTGGCATATTTCGAATAGTAATCTCAAATGGTATGGATGACGCACTCTCAGATGAGAATGAGCAACAAGATCATCCAAATACACTTCGATAATCATTTTGAGCTCATAAAAATCTAGGGTCATGGCCTGCTGAAATGTGGCTCTGACATTTTTAAGACCGAAAGGCATATTTCGATATGCAAATGTACCCCAAGGAAAAATAAATGCAGTTTTGTGTTGATCCTCGAGTTTGATCTGGATTTGATTATATCCGGAAAAACCATCCATGAAGGAGAATACCTCACTTCCCGCACACTCATCCAAAATATGATCAATAAATGTTGTGAGAAAATTATCCTTAGGACAATCACGATTTAAATCATGGAAATCAGTCCATATACATATCTCTCCCTACTTCTTATCAACTAGAATGGGATTTGAAACCCATTCCATCAAGGGAACGAGATAAATGAAATCATATTTTAACAGCTTCTCTATCTCAGCCTTAGTAGCTGGTTCTTTTCTAGGATTCACCGCACGCAAACGTTACCGAACAGGCTTCGCATTCAGATAGGTCTTAATTTCATGTTCGACAATATGAGGGTTGATACCTAGCATTTCTTCATATGACCAAGAAAATATGTCATGAAACTCTTTAAGTAGCTTGGTATACTCCTTGATTTCATCAGTGGAACAATCCGCCCCAATGTAGACATTCTCAACTTTTCCAGGATCATGAGAAATATTGATAGGAATAATATGTGATAAATTTTCCATTGTTCCCATCAGCCGTTTAACTAGGATAGCTCAATGGAACCATGGGATTACCAATCATCTCGCTAAGAAAATCCTTAAAGTCCTCATGCTCCATACCATTAAGCTCGGGAAGAAAATATGATCTATGATGCAACTCTTCCCAAGGTGGCTCAACCCCAGACATGGACTCAATAATAGATTCATATGATGGAAAAACATCATCAAGGAAATCATGTGCATGAGAGGACTCAACTACCCATGCAGGAACCACATACAGGTCCTCCTCCTCCATCCATGATGAGGAAGGACTAAGCTCTGTAACACAATCAAGATTTGCTTGATATGCTATCATTGTTGCAGGCAATGGCACATCCGTTTTGACAAGTCCATTCGAAGGACTCAGTGAAGGAAGAATCCAAGGATCCTCCATATGGGTAGTTCAAAAAGACACCAAATTTAACGAAGATGAATCCCCACCAAAATCAGATTAGATCATTAGAATGGGTGCAGGATAGCTAAAGGTCCCCATAATGGATGCATACATACCCATACTCCCAGTTGCCGGTTGAGAATGATTGATAATCAGGATAGAATATCCTGATGATGCACTAACACTCGGATTACGGAATGATGTCTAATCAATCGTATTGATCTTCCCATTAAATGGAAAGCATATTACTCTCAAGAGAGAAGAGGCTACGGATTTCATACTATACATCCAATTCCGGCCCAATGAAATATTGTAGTCAATAGGCACATAAACCACCTCGACCTCATTCACAATGGTCTTCCCTCCCAATTGGACCTTAAGAGAAGGAAGAATCCCATGTGGCTGAAATGATATACCATCAAAGGTAGTGAACATAGTGGCAGATTGAGACAACTAAAGAGAACCAAAACCCTTCCAACATGACAACGACATCACAAAAGCAGCAGTGCCTTCGTCAATCATAGTGCATTTGACAGTCATATTAAGAAATTCTACATGAATCAAAAGAGAAACGTAGTAAGGAAAGCGAGCTTGTAGTCCCATGGTTTCAAATTTGATGATGGAAGAAGAGTTATCATCATTAACCCCAAGAGAAGAAACTAAGGCTTTCCTTTGTAGAGGACAACTTTGAAGTACATCAAGCGCAGACATCGCACAAGGAGTTTGGCCCAAATCCTCGACAACTAAATAGTTTTGGGCGGCTTGGGAATTAGGATTGTGTCCCGAACACGTTAGGACTCCCTTAGCAATATGAGCTGCAATTTCAGGTTTATCCATAGGGTTTTTGATACACAAAGGGCTCTTGGTTGGAGTGGGTTCTTGTCCAAGATCCAGTTGTGACGAACCAGAATCTTTTGCATGAGTCACAACCTTAGTAGTATGTACCATGTTGATGCAACCATGACCAGTATTGGCTTTCGACAGATTTTGATCTCCGCTTGATGCACAATGAGGATCTTTGGTCCTCAAGTTCATATTTTGATTATGGGGTAAACGATTCGTTAGCATAGCTGGGCCCTGTGCTATGAATCTCGAGGTATCTTCCATATAAGGGCACAAGTGAGTGAGGTGGTTCTCCTTACACAATTTGCAAGGAAAATTTACCTTACATTTAGACTGCTTGTCCCCCCCAACATTGCGAGCGTTCTTGTCATTAAAATTAGCATTTTCATTCTTCTTCCAACCCTTATGATTATTTTTACCCTTTTTCTTATTCCTTCTGGGTTGTTGGTTTCCCTTCTAGTCCGACAATTACACGAAAAGTAGACTTGTCATTTCGGTGGGTTGAGACGAAGCCATGGCTTGTCCCGAAGTGGATTGATTAATAGACAATTGGCTCACTTGTTTCACAACCAAATCCACAGGTTTGGCACTTGTACAACCCACAATGCCTTCGGCATGTGTTCCATGCTTGATCTTGGGATCAAAACTAGAATGCAGAGCATTAGGTATGATCTCATACAAGAGTCCGGATTGAGCATAGATAAAATCCAACTCATGTCCCCTAAAGATTTCTTATTCCTCGTTTTGGAATCCTGATATAGAAACATCCTTCGCGATGTAAGGTAACAACGACTTGAGGAACCATTCAAGGAGAAACTATGGTGGTATAAAGGATTTAATCAACCTCTTCTATCTATGCCACTCTTGAATATTATTCGAGATATGTGTGGCTTTGTCTTGTCGAAATGTTGAGAAGGGTTCTGTACCAACGTATTAACGCACGGGTAGATAAAAGTGATTGAGGAAAGTCATGGAAATGTCATTGAATAAAACAAATTCCCCCCTTGGTAACTCTATATACCATTTTGCTGCAGGCCTAATGAGGGTGCATTAAACGAATTGAGTCATCATGTAAGGAATTGGAAGAGCACCAAAGGTGAAAAGTAGTGACATGTTCACTAGGATATTCTCCTGCTTTTCCCTCGAACTTGGGAATGTTTGAGGGAATCTTGGTAGAGACAGCCGACCAAGATGGGTCATGAGATACCAGATTGTTCATAAGTCTCAATAAGTTAGGTAAGTTCAATGTTGTGAGGAAAAGGATCCTAGGTTGAGCTAGTCAATGCCATTCTCCGTGATAGTTCTGGTTCATATAAGGATTATTACTATAAATACCATGGCCTTGGCCATAGTATCCTCCTCCCATTTGACTCGTGTAGGGCTTCATGGAAGCATTATGATGTGGTGTTTCTTGACTATGCGGTGCTACAAAGCCATAACTGGAAGAGTAAAAAGGTTGTTGATACACGTACCCATAGGTTTGATAGTTCTATCCATACTGCGGTCCATAATATTTTCCATGAGAAGCTCCATAAGGTGTCCCATGGGATGTCCCATGAGAAGCTCCATAGTTAGGGATATGGGGAACTCCTTGCGATGGACCATGAGACAATCCAGAAATAGGAATATGACCTCCCAAGAAAACATGAGGTACTTGACTCTGAGATATTACAGGTGTGGGCAGTCGTAGTATGGACATGGATAGTAGCAATATTCCAGCTCAAAGGACCATGTGAATGAGGGGGAGGAAGGGTTGTCAAAAATGCATTCAAAGGATTAGGGTTTCAGGATGAAGGGACATGTGAAGGGATGTGAGTGGTGTTCCCTATGGTTAATTGTCTCATTTCTGGTATCTGCATATGACTACTAACACTAGGTCTAGGACGAACATGTGAGGTAGCATCCACCACTGGGATGGAAGGTGCAATGTGACTAGTGCTCCCAAATATCTCTGCATCGAAAGGAATAGGAGTGCCCCCAGGCATAGAGCTAGGTTCAATTTCTGACTCGGCATGATGTGCCAGATCATGTGCAGGGATATCAAGCATGCCATAACAAATATAACTAGTGCTTGTGGGTTCATGATGAGTCTCGTCACCTGGTAACCAATACCGATGACCTGTGAATGAGGGATCATAACCAAAATGTGAAGGTATTTCTAGTGAAGGATTATATACAGGGGTAGAATCTACATCCCCAAACTTGTGAGGTGGAGAAGACATCTCAAGAATCTCATCCTCGTGATCTCCCATCGTGTGTGAATCAATGTGAGAAGTAGTCTGCCCGGTCTATCTATTTCTCTCTTCCAAACGAGGAGGAGACATGGAAGGCGGAAGTCCTTCTAAACAACAAGAACGACAAAGTGTCGTGCCCAAATCCATAATGACTTATATAAAGGAATTTCACACTCTCACCTTGACAGACACATAAATGTTTTGTTTAGTGGTCTTCGAGAATTTACTCACAATGAACTATTCCAAGACCCTAAAACCTAATCTTGTTGGTACACCCTATAAAAGAAAAGAGTGTAATTCATTTTATTATGCGTTGATTTTAACTCACTTATTACTCAAAAAAGAAAATTGTCATGCAACTAATGATGTTATGATGCAACAAGAAGTAAAATGCATACCTAACAATCAATGCAAATGCACTGGGTCGAATGAAAAATGAGGTATGCTACTACGTGAAGTGCAAAATTTTCCTTCAAATGAAGATGCAATCATTCCTATATGAAAATATGACTAATACTTCTCCAAGCAAACCTAATGCAAGTACCATGCAAAATGCAAAATGCAACAATGCATAATGATGCAAAAAGAAAATGTTTTTGTATTTTTTGGATTAAAATGAGATAATAAAGAAAAAGTATGACTCTACAACCCCTAGAATCTGTAAGCACTAGAAGACAACACCCAAGCAAAGCACTATGGTAAAAGAGACCTAATGCACTAATCACAAAAAAAAAATGGAAAATGAAATGACATGAACATTTTCAAAAAATTCAAACTAAAAAGCGTCTCTGGTCAGGAACAGGGGTGTATATAGACTCCAAAAGCATCCAAGAAGACTCAGCAATTATCCAAACTCACCCAACAACACTTAATCTTCCCCCAAAAGACAAAACTCAGGGCATATAGGACTGTGTGCAGAAAACCCGTGTATATACATTGATATCCCAGTAAAAACCGTGTGTACATGCGACTGTGAAGACAAAAATCGTGTACAGGAAGAAAAAGAGATAAAAAAGAAGGTAAACATACAAGCTGAGACAAAATTTACTCCTATTAGAAACTACTAGGAAAACATGCCCCCAAACCTGACTAAGAAACAAAGAAATCAGAGAAATTCAACAACATTGAATGCCGATAAAACCCCCAAAGGGAATGACTAGGAGCTCCCTAGTATGGTCCCCAATTCTGCTACGGAGAAAAATTCATATGGATTGGGGTACCACAATAGACAGAGTAACTACATAAATCAATGTTTTCCCATATGCAAGAGAAACAAAACATCTAACACTAAAGGATCTCAAAACATACCTAATTCTGGATGGTTGATGTAGATCCCCATTGAGCTTTTCCACTGTTACTTGTATTAGCAATTTTCTCTCTCAACATTCAACAAACAAGACAAGCATGCTATATAATGGTGTTAGACCTACTCTATCATATATAATCAATAAAACATAAGCATTTAAAAAAATCCATGGATTCAATATTCATTTAAATACACATTATTGGACAGGAAAAGATATGTCTATTAATATAAATCAAAGATTACAATGGTGACAACCTCTATTGGCATGTCTGCAAACTAGAGAAACTGAGTCCTCGACTTGGGCCTCCACCACTTCAATCCTCCATCTCTCGATAGAAATCTCACAAGCAAAGGCAAGCTTGGCAAGAACACAAAGTTCTCCAAGGGGACAAAGGGATGCAAAATCAAGTAAGCTCTGGCAACAATGGACTATAGTTTTCTTGCTCTTCAATTCCTCCCCTTTCAATGTATCCAAAGGGTTCATTATATATTGCTTCAATGGGGTAATGGAAGGCCAAATCCAAGAAATATCAAGGTATATAGAAAGCCAAGAGAGAAATGAATTGGATCCACATCAAGGAAAACTTCGAAACTATTTGAGCTTTTGCACACATCTCGATGTACACGAGTTTAAGGGTCATATCCATGTATATACGTGAGAATGGGTTTAAAAGTCACATATGGAAAATAATGCGTGTTTTTAGGGATGATCTTGGAAACATCAAAGGTACAAAAATGGTCCATGGGGTCCAAAGAGTCTGCAGAGGGACAAGGAAGGCCATAAATGTGTGAGCCACCAAGTGTGGTAAAATCAGCTGTAACAGTATTGTAAGGTCAAAAGATATTGCATATGTATTGATTGTATTCCTCCATTGGGATATGATTTTGGTAATGTAAGAGTCACTAAAAGAATCAAAGTAAACCTATAGATGTAAGTTAGGTCAATAGTACCTAAGTGTCATTATAATAAATATTATTTTTGGTGTATTGATAGACAAGTCGACCTTGCAGTTAGACAAGCCGTCCCTGTTAGGTCTTATGTTAGTTTAAGTGACAAATATAAATAGGGAGGAGCTCCCCTTTATTTGTACATACTCGGTCAAACAAGTTTGCAAGAGAGAGAATAACAAGTGCACCATAAAGAAGAGAGAATCGGTTGTCTGGGTTTTACACTACTCTGGTTGAGTTATATACTGAAGAAATTTTGCGGGGTTTTCTCCCTTGTTGTTTCCCCGAAGAAAATAGTTGTGCTCTTTGTGTTACTGTTATTGTTGTTCTTTCAGTGATCCTACTATTGAAAATTGTTTTAAGATATCATTTAAGGAATTAAGAAAACTTAACAATTGGTGCAGTCATCTTGTGGATCCATGCATCTTGTTTTCTCTTTCTATAACAATTGAGGTATTATGATGTATGTTTCCATGTACTTATAAAATATTTGATGAGAATTATAAATGGCCTCCTTATTCCAAATCACTCCTGGATATGCAATCCACAATAGATGAACCATGTTATGAAATTTATGGTCTCATTTGTTTATTGTGTGTTCCTATTTTGGATGTTCTTCATTATTATGGACATCTTATGTTTGTCATGTTATTTTAAAATCAAATCCAGGATACTTTTATAATGAAAAGATACTAATGACATAGTATAAGAGTAGGATTCTATGAATTTTGATTATGAGTGTGAATTATAACCGAGGACAATATCTAAATGGGATAAAATAAACCATTGCCATATAATCTAGATATTTTACATGTACAACAATAAAAGAAAATTGAAGATGAAGAAGTATGCACCAATCTTCTAGTTCGATATCTTGTTCCTCCTCCTCTCTGTTGAATTATTGTAACTTTGAAGAGTATTCTAAATGTATTTTATTGGTCCCCGATGTTCCTATCGGGATAATCATTTGTATTTATTTGTACCTCGATGTTTTTATCAAGAGAATTACTAAGAGTAATGAGGAAGTCCCCTCCATTGTAAGTCGGGTCATTAATACCCTCCGAAAGAAATTATTATATTAAGTTATCCCATTTATGTCTACTCGAGCATACATAACTGGGTTAAATGTCAAGTGAACAAAAGAATATAAATAGAGTGAGGCACCTCTCATTTGAGACACACAAACTCACTTGTGTAGCACATAAGAGAGAGAGAAAGAGCTATAGCTAGAGAAGGAGGAGGATCAGTTTTGGGTTTTACCTTTTTATCTTTTACGGCATCTATATTGAAGAAGCTTTTGTTGGGTTTTTCCCATTAAGGTTTTCGTAGGATAAATCTGTATTGTTCTTGTGATACTATTTCTTTCAATGATCATGTCTATATTCTTTTATGAAACTGAAATTAAATGTTGATAATCTAGCTTAGCATACGTAATTCTAACATGGTATCATATGTAACCTTAATAGGACAACTTTCACAAGGGAAAAGACCCTCTCTCTCTTGCCAACAAGAAATTAGGGTTTTGGGAAAAAAATTGAGTTTTGGAAAACTGCTTGCATGGAAAGTTGTGCGCTTCGAGAGCACATCTTTTGAACCAGGGATCGAAGTTTTTGGAGGAGTAGATCTCCCAGAAAGTTAAACCCTAGTTTGACAGTTGCACTAGAAAATTGCTAGAAGCTGGTGTGCTGAATCTCACAAGTTAGATTTGGAATGTGAATACTTGAGATCTCCAGAAACCAAGTGCACCAGTCAACTCGCCTCAGTCAAGCACACTTCTTGGTAAGTTCAGTTTCTCATTCCATAGAATTTTCAATTTTTTGTGACTTTCTGACAAGATGGCCCCAAGCACTGAGCTTCATGGCAAACTGGAAAGCATAGAGAATTTTCGAGCATGGAAATATAGGATTGGCCTCATTCTCTAAGAGAATTATCTTCGTAAGTATATCAAATATGAAGTTGCAGAACCTGAAGAAGCTGAAGCTAAGGAGAAGCATAAGAAGGATATGATTAGCGGACAAAGGATTATTGCTGACTCTCTCAAGGATCACTTGATCCCTCAAGTGTCATCCAAGAAGACTCTGAAAGAAATGTATGATGCCCTATCAAGAATGTATGAAGGAAGAAAAATCAACATAAAGATGAACATAAGAGATAAACTGAAGAGAACCAAGATGAGTCATGGAGAATCCATCCAGGACTAATTCACAAGGGTCTGCCAGTTCAAGGAACAACAAGAAGCCATTGGAGAAAAACTTGATGAAGATGAGTTGGTTATGATTAACCTCAATGGACTCACTAGACCCTGAGAGTAATTCATCTAGATGATGTGTTCCAGGAAGGAAATATTGAAGTTTGATGTTGTATGGGAAGATTGTATTCAAGAGGAGGCTAGAGTGGAAAACACAGAAGCTCTACTGAACGAAGATGATCAAGCCCTAGCCACTCATACAAAAAGAAGAAGAATTCAACCTAACCTCAAGAAGAGAAACCACAAGGATTATCAATGATACAGGAGGATATTGGTGGCCACCCACCTATTCCACTTGGACCCCCACCATTGTTTCTTTTAGTTTTCCATTTTTCTTTAATTGTAGCACAATTTACTATTTTTGGCAGTTTTCACGTCCTAAACTTTCGGAGCCATTTTGAAGCCCTAAATGACATTTTTTTGGCATCGAATGTTCGAGAAAATATGATTCCATTTCAAATTTAATATTTCCTATTTATGGATGTAGTCCTTAAACAAATATTTCTAATGATGTGTCATGCGCATCAAATGGAGGTAGTATGCTAAAGGTACGACCCCAAGAAATTGATGTACGAAGTTACCCAATAGGGCCAACATTCGGGCGTTTCACCTCCTAAGGTTAGGTTTTTGTATGTGTAGGGTTTCCATTGTTTCTCAATAATATACAGGCCTTTGAGCCTCATTGTAACAGAGAGTTCAGAGGCATGTGGCCGCCACATCTCTTCTCAGAGATAAGCTACCAGCACTCTAGCTAGTTTATTTCCATTTTGTATGTAAACTAGTTTCAGTTATTGATTAATTAAATGAAGTGTTATTTCCGCTACATATTTGTTTCTATGGTTATTTGTGTATTATGTTGTGTTCCTGCATAAATCCAGATTAGTGGTATCATAGAAATCAACTCTCTCTGGATGCTTCTTTGCATGTCCCCAATGACGGCGGGGTATAAAGAGTTAGGGTTCGATCTGGTTGAACCTTTGCAAGATCGGCCTCACAAATCCTAACGGACACCCATGGGGGATGAAAATAAAGACAAGGGCACAGAAGATCCTATCAAAATTTTGCTCGAGGAGGCCCTTGAAAAACAAAGGAACATAATTATGGATAACTTCGCCCAGATCCTTCAACGACTTCCCACTAGTGGTGCATCTGCATCTGGCAGCCACTCTAGAAGGGAAACCCCTTTTAAGGTACAACACTAGTAAAAAATGAGGAATTAGCTACTAGGTGACTAAAAATTCTAGTCACCACAGGTTTTTCAAGTGATTTACTACTAAATATGAGCAATTTTGATTGACCCAACTCTAAACGACTAAAATCAACAACTAATTTAGTCACCGGTTAACAAATATGACTAGATAATAAGTGATAGAGTTAAAAATGACTAACATAAACGACTAATTTACTCACGAAATAAAAAATGACTAGCTAGAAGAATATGAATTAGTCATTTTTAATTGTGTCATGCAAAATCACAAATTTGACAATGAAGTGTAAAATTTGTAAATTGTATACCTTCTATTAGTAATATTGGTTCCATGCACCTTGATCTTCAGAGATCCAACAAAGCAATTGCATGAGTTTTCTCTTGACCATCTTTATCCCTGCTGCACCATTGAAGCAAACCCAATTAAATGCGTTCCAAAGGAAAATTAGGTTCCTATGTCAATTACGAATTAGGTACTAGAACCAGTAGTACCATATCGATACCTAGCTAGAAGAATCATAGCCCTACATCCCCTCTAGAACCGGCCATTCAAATGCACCTCCTCCATGTAGACTTACCAAATGCATCCAATGCGTACCCAAAACAACACGTCAACTTTGGATATGTGGGATGAACGTATCGTTCGACCCCTGCACCCCTGTTTTTTGCATACAATAGCACGGTTCAAGATATCGTAGTGACCAATCAGAGCACTTCAAAGGTATGGTTCTTGCCACTCCAATCGTGTTCATCACTCCAATCAATAACTAGTTGTTATGGATTTTTACAGGTCTCAATGTTGTCAGAGTTACTACTTCCACTTTACATTCACAATTATCACCATATCCAGCCTATGTGCTCATAACCATATGCATTTTGAGCTTTCATCCTGGGAAAAGCATGAGCACCCTCCTGCAATGCCACTATTTGCAAAGCTCACTGGTTTTTGCACATCGACATTCCTCACATGCTCCAAAGGAAAACTGAAGTAGACATTGGAAGAAGTGATTAAACTTTGCAAGGAGGTTTACTTGTTGTAGATGTCATTGTAGCAAGAGCAAGGGTCGAATGATACATTCAGCCCACAGATCCGAAGTTGACATGTTTTTTTGGCCATGCATTGGATGCATTTGGTAAGTCTACGTGCAGGAGGCACATTCAAATGGCCGGTTCTCAAGAGGATATAGGGCCCTCATCTGTGTCTGTCACCGCCCCAAAGAGTATTGATCGAATTTTGGTACCGGTCAGATTTTATTATTTGGCCGACAAATAACGACAATGACCGACTTCCGGACCAAATTGTCAACTCCGTAGACTACTCCGTTTATAAAACTAAACATATATGATAATTATTAAAAATAAATAATATATAACCAATTAACTTAATTTATATAATAAAATAATAAAAATATAACAAAAAATATAACAGACACAAACAAAACTATATAATTTATGTAATAAAATAACAAAAAAAAATAGAAAAAAAAAATATATATATATATATATATAAAACAAAAACAAAATTATAATAAATTAATAAAATAAAACAAAAATTATGTATAACAAAAAAAAAGAAGATATTATCCAAATACAATAGCTTTGAACCAAATCTCGACCCGACACTTTTCCACCCAACATCTCTCCACCCACCTTCGTTACGACATTCATGGCCAATGGCCTATTTTCTTGAACTATCTTCCACAAATTCCGTCAATTATTACTCAAACTATTCGTTCGCCCCCAATACCTTGTCCAAACCGACCGTTGGCGCCAATCATAGGAGGGTTATGAAAGAAAATAGTGTGAATTGGGTTTTTCAATCGTCGCCATGGATAAAATAGCATTGGATAGAACCTAGAGATTCTGCAGCTTTAGAGTCAACATCACTTTCTTCCCTTACAAAATCCCTGGTAAGTTTTTTGGTTTACTTTGAATTGATAAATTTTACCTGTTAAAATACTCAAGCATAGCTAGGTTAAAATCCATGGTAAATTTCCTTTTAACTATGAATTTTTATCTTTTATCCTTTGCCTAATAATATTGTGTTACTTGTAACATTGAATCTATAATGGGTACAACAAATAAAATAAAACCTTCCTGGGTGCACCAGGGATGAAACCTGTTCAAACACGTTGAATCACCTCCTAACTGACTTGCCTATGGAACCCATATCATCCCATGGCTTCTTCCCGTCCCATGTATAGTCCCATCGTGTTGGGTGATGGGGATAAATATTGGTCATTGATTCACTAGTTGTGCCTTCTTTCAATTCATTTTTTCTGGCAGAAACTTGGAAAGCTCCTAAATCAGCTCTAGAATCGAGGTAATGAATTTTACAACAATTCTCTTTATTGGGACATGATATTTAAGGTTCATGCAAGTAGAGCAAGTAACTAGATTCTATGGTTTATAGGATTTTGTATAACACATCCCCGGGTTTACCACCTAGAGCGGGAGAAGAATTGGTTTCAGGAGAGCTAGTTATGAGATAGGAATAATCACAATAATTACTATATGCATTGGGGATAGATAACAGTCAGTTTCTATAGTGAATAGGGTTTCTCCCATGACCCAAGCCATTTTGTACACTAAATAAAGCATCATTAGGGGGTTATACAGATATGACTACCCCAATTCATGTTATCCCATTCGAAGTAGATATTCTAATGGCCAACCTATGACATAAATTAGTTAATACCTTATTCCATCAACTATAGCCTATGGGATTCCATAGGTTATTGATTCGATTCCTGGAGCTTAGATGGAAGGGGACATTACAATGGAATACTTCTATAGGGGTTAGTGCTACATATCCTTTTCAAGGAGGTTCAGTTTCTTGAAGTACCCATCCCTTGTCTCAAAATGCTCTATTGAAGCAAGTCTTGCTCTATGTGAGGCTCATCCATCCTTCTATTTTCCATTTCATTCCATCTAATCAAATGCATTTACATAAAATAAAATGAAGTTTGATGGGTATTGTTTCAGAAACCTTCCTAATGTCTCATAAGAAACAATAAAATTTAGACTATTGTTGTATTGGTGTTCCTGAAATATGTCTACGATGTTTCAGTATGTGGATTTCCACATTAGTCATAAGTATAGTGAATTTTTGGATATGAACTGCATTAAGAGTTTATAAATGTTTCCTAACACAGTTCATATCCAAAAATATTCTACAATGATATCTGATGGTTAAAATCCATAACCTTAGTTTTACAAAGTTGAATTCTAAGTAGTTTTACAAACAATATAGATCTTTTGAAACTCTTTCTACGACTCTATATTTACCCTTGTTCATGGAATGTATTCCATATGGTATTTTAAGGCATAATGATATATGTCAAATGGTTGATATACTTGAAAGTATGTCAAATCATTGTCTATTTATATATGTGACTTTAGAGCTAAACTCCCTTGAAACAAACATTTAAGATTATTCTCCTTAGAGCTAATCTCAATGCTTGTCATGAGGACTGGCATGTGTCATAGGCAATGTGTTGTTTTCATGATGGGCCTTTCAAATTCAAATTCCTTGTGTAGATAATTCTTCTACACGTCTTCACATCTCTTACCACCCAACGTGGTTTCAAAGAGCCAATAGGACTTCAAATGTTTCTTAGAAAAGCATAAATCAAAGGATTGTGAAGGCTCTTGTAAAACACACACTGATGCTTCTAAAATGTCTGACTTGAAAAGAAAATATTGAATTCCAATAATCCCAATGCAAAACCAAGGGTAGTTTCACTAAACAATCAAATTCATTTTCTGTCTCATCTATAGTCCAGTTACCCAATGTATGATCTTGGTGAATAGACATTGATTTTGAAAACCAGTTTATTCCTAGAATCAAGTTAAGGCAAGAAAGTTGAGAATGAAAACTTGACTACCGATCAGTGCAAAATTGTAGATTAAGGAAAGGTTAAAAGGGTTATACCTAGATCCATAGTTGGACCAATATTAATATCGATTGCTAGAGTTTGCAATTTAGATGTGTTGAGGGTGACGGATAGAATTTCCAATTGAAATAAAACTATCTTACTACCTAGAATCATTGTGAGTTATTGGTAAGAGCACATAAATAAAGCATGGGTGGACAATGAAGTAATACACCAGTCGATGATAGAACATCTCACACTTCTATTAATAGAATTCGCTTGGTACACAAGTTAAGATGGTGATGCACATGAGAGAAAAAAAAGAGTAACAAGAGTCAGCGTGATAGAGTATTGTGCACATTAAATCTATTAAAGAAATAAAGTAATACAAATGGGAAGTTGAGTGAGCAATTTCAGGCGTAGAACTGAAAAAAAAAATAGTATAATGCATTCTTAGAGGACCTAATGTATCACTTCTGATATATAAATAATAATATGGGTTATTCCCCATTTTTGTTTGATCCTATCTTAATTCTTAACTGCGATTCTATGCATTACAGGAACTGGATTGAGCAGTAGTCCATAGCATACTGCTATATACATAAATTTTTTAATAAATTGATAGATCATATAATAACCAAGTTATTGATTTTAATTGATAGATCATGATTAGTAGAGATTTCTTCTTTTAATTCTGGATCAAAAGTGAAAATGGATTGATTTTGCATTCAAAGAATTCTTTTCATGATGTGTCCAGAGGTTTATTAATTTGAGAGATATCTAGGCCTCTACTGAATGCCCAAAGTGGCTTGACATGGCTAGATTGTGATCATTTATCTACAGACCTCATCCTATTTCTTCCACATTTACAAAGTTTTGTCTTCAGGAAATCTGCTACGCCTTGGAGGGAAAAAGGTTTTTGGTTTATCCTTTGTAAATATTAAGTACATTTCAAGTAAGAAGGCACCTTTTCCTAGTGAGAATTTTACAATGTATGGACCTCTATTTCCATATTTTTGAGGTGTACATTATCTGCAACACACTTATTTATACACAAATTTCTTGTTTGCAATATTCATGTAGAATTTGGTGATAAACACTTTTTGTTCTCTTTGGATCATTCAGAAGCAATTTTGTTAGTGATAACAAGCATATTATTTTGGGCCTTTCAAATAGATTTATGCATCTTATAACATGGAATGGCGAGGTATATCATTATCATATATAGTTTCTGGTAAAGTATACCTTACCTTTTTCTTTTTATATCTTGATATAAACTATTTCTAATTAATATTGTTGATTCACCATTGACCAAATATTTGTGTTTTATTGCCAGATATAATCTATAGGTTTGATGTTGAAATTTTCTTGTCCAAATATTTCATTTTTATTTTAACTGTGTTTATCCAGTTTATTGGGGATTCTTATATTCTTCAAGACCCTGTCTCTGTACAAGGTAATGTTTACTCCCCGAATAATGGTTTTTTGGTTCACTCTAGATTGACCTCATACAAGAGTCCTATAAGCCTTCTAACATATAGTATGAGTTCACTTAAACCCCTACTCAGCCATGAAACCATTTTACTAAAACTATCAATATGCATTGGAGGTCAATATTGTCATTATCCACAGAGTGCTAAAAGAATGTCGTTCAATCCAAAAATCCTTAGGAATTGATTTAAGGAAATTCGGTCAATTCTAATGATGTTAGGATTTTATCCTTATGTCTTTCCGTGTTTTCTTAAGATTGGATGCACTTTTCTAGCATGTAACCCTAACCTTCCATTGTATAAAGAATGTACTAATGATTCTAGGACCTATACTTTAAGCATGGAGAGTTTGAGTTGCTTTCAATCAAGAGGCTAATTGTCAGCCTATGAATAGTATAAATAAGTAATCACCTATTTTTCTGTGAAATGTAGTTTACACATTGTACAGTTCAAGTATTGCATCCTTGAGGGTTGGACTTTTGTAACATATTGGCATAGAGTTCTTTCCCAAAGTAGAACTCTCCAGTATCAACAGAGGCTTTGTATGCTATTTCACTATATGCAATTCATTTGAAACTAGAACAATTGTTGAGCTTAATGAATGAGGCGATAATTGTGAACTTGTTGGTTCATGGCTAATCCAATAAATCCATGGAGGCATTCTAATCAAATAGTTTCATATCTTGGGTTATCTTTTGCATTAGATGGTATGTTGTTGTGTAATATAAAACCTTAGTGCTTGTTTTATCCAGAAATTGAAAACTTCGTGTGATGATATGCATACTTTGATAATGCTAGTAGATGTACAGGCCTAAAAATATTTTGGAGGATTCTAAAGAAAGTAGAGTTAAAGTTCTGAACAACCAACTTATAGAATCCATAGAAGTAACCCAAATATGTGTTTAGAACAATAAAACAACCATTGAAAAAATCCTTTAGAAGAGAGTGTAATTGTGAAAGTTAGTTTTTCAAATTTGCTATGAGTCTGATTTTATAATTAGGGAAAATTGGCTATGACATAACATTTGCACCTTGGGAGTGCAAAACTATCTAAATAGTCAAATTGCATGTGGTTTTATATATTTGGAAGCAAGGGAAAACAAAATATCAACATAGCAGAGGATGCCCACTACACTCTTCTAACTAAACTACAACCCTTTGACTTCTATAACTACAGCTAATTCGAGAATCCTACTTAAAGATAGAGATTTTTGCCTTTGATATGGTAAATTGAAATCATGATGGTCAGTAAGAACCAGCCATAATTCATTAATATGCTTTAAATCTACAGAATTGAAGTCAAAAGAATTGTGCTTGACGGCTTACAGAGTCACTAATTTCATTATAATTAAGATGCCAGTGTAAAGTTTTTCCCTCATTCCTTCAAGTTCGGTGTATTTATTTGATGGATTAGATTTTAAGTGTTTTCTAAAATAAGATTCAATGGGTGGATCATTTGGCTAGCACGATATTTGCATAATTTTTGTCCCCAATTTCTGAGGGTTCCTATTATCAATGGTTTGCATGCAACCAAAAATTCATATAATTTTCCAGGAAGAGCTGAATCTGTGATTGATATCAATTCTTGTCAGTCGGGAAATCTTAGTTTTAACTTGAATATCCATATCTCTAGTTTCAAGAGCACCCATCAGTGTTTTCCTAGTGTAGAAATAGATGGATAGGCCCTAGGGAAGAGTACGGTCTTCTACTATATTTATATTTTGAAATTTCACTCAGGTTCTATAGTATCCATATTCTCTATATACTTTCAAAAGTAGAGCTTTCCTAGTTTCATCATCTAAGTCTAGCACCACCTCAGGACTTGGGTAGGAAAACTTTTCTCTAGGACAAGAAAGGGATTTTCTTGACCTTCTCTATCTATGGCTTGCCAAAAAATTCCTTCAAATAGAATTTAGTGAGTATTGTATACCTTCAGTAACTTTAAGGATTGAGAAGGATAATTTGTCATAGCTTGGAGGACTGATTTTAACAATTGAGTCCACCTCTCTAAGATAGCTACTTTCGTTTGCATCTTGACACCCTTTTGTGATTTTATCCAGCATTTGTTTCAATAAATTATTTTTGTTCTTTCCCTAGCAGAGGTTCTCTGTTGCATCCCAATAGTTATGAAATTCTTTGTTTTTTACCATTATAATTGAAGAAATATATCTCATATTTTCAACATTAATCCTTTCACTGGATGCTTTTTTATAGTATTAGATGATTTACTTTATTTCATAGGTTTCATGATGGAGAGATTTCTTGGCCAAACCTGGTATCATCTGCATTTTGCAGATGGGATATTGGTGGAGAACGTGAGGACACTTTCAACTTATGAAGATCCCCTCTATTTTAAGCATCCTCTAATGCTCTACCATGATCCTTGGCTATAATGATAGAGAGATAGGAAGAATGGTCTCCTTGAAGGGTTGAGAATTATTCTAGAGGAATCATCTAAAATTCTTAATCCCAAAAACCTACGGTCATCACCTGGTAATATTTGTAAATTATGAACTAGGTGGGGCCTAAGACAATCCCCTACTTTCACGCCAGTTGGCCTAATTAAATGGCCAAGATGGTTATACTGCCTTTAATTCAACCCTTGTGAGGGAAATATGGCCACTTTGGTGAAATCTGAACCCTGGTGGGGGCTAAGATAATCCCCTGCTTTCACCAATCTAGTTAACCTCTTATGGAAGGTCTCCTTGATGAAGATCCCCTTGGGATTTAAATAAGATAGCTAGAGAGCCATTGAACCATTGATATTTATTGAAAATCTATCCGAGGAGAGTAACAAACCTTCATCCAAAGCCTCTAGTACATTGAGAAATTGAAATTTTGAAGCACCCTTTTGAGGGAAGTCCAATAAGCCTATTATAGACTTTGGTCCTATATTGCATGAAAATCCTAAATTTCCCATGTCATAGTAATGGAAACTTGTGGAAACTTGGAAACACCTAAAAAACTTCTCCGAAATCCCCAAGTGCCCATGAAGGGTGTTGTACTGATAGGAAGTTTTAAAAACCCTAATTTATATTAAATGAAGACATTTTAATCTCCATTTCGTTTCTAAACCTCCTACAAATTAACTTATCATTCTTATTTTATTGCAAGATAATGTGTTTTAAATTATATATATATGGGGTTGTGTAATTGCATTTTTACACGTTCCTGTTTCTGAAACCACTACATGTTTTGTGCAACTTAGCTTTGGCCATATCATTCCTTCCCTTTTCGTGGAAAGCAATGAATGAATAAGCTCATTCCATAATCTCCTTTCTTGAATTCTTGCAGTGTTTCTAAAATGATTTTAGGTAGAATGTGTTTTATTTTATTGCCATCAACCTAGAAATCACCTTATAGACCGTTTTAGAGAGGAAAATTGCAGGGTTTTTGAAATGATTTTAGGTAGAATGTGTTTTATTTTATGCCATCACTCCAAAAATCACCTTATAGACCGTTTTATAGAGGAAAATTCACTTAAAAGGTAGCTAAGGAGTTAGCATTTTCTTATATTAGAGTTAGAAATAAAAAGGCATTATTAATATCTTTGAAGACTCTCTTAAGACTTCTTGATTCTTCCACAACTTCTATCAGATCCTCCTTGATGATCTCACAATTTTTCTAGAAGAAATCAGTTAGGAAGCCATTTGATCTAGGAAATTTGTCCTTCTTCATCAATAAATGAGCTAATTGAACTTCTGAAACTGAATCAAGAAGCAGGTTGTTTGTCCTCTCTAACCAGTGAGGGAATACAAGACATGAGTGCAACTTCATTTCTTCCTTATCAAATCTCTCAGTGGGGTATAATGATACAGTAGTGCGTATTTTTTTTCTTACTGATCAATTTTTTCTTCCTAAAGCAGGCCTTCAAATGGAATTATGCTTTCCTTCTAATTTCCTCCTGATCCTCACAAAGTCTCCCATGTGAGAGTAAAATATGTTTATTTCTATTGTCTTGTCCTAAGAAGTTCCTACAACAACCCTTTTCCGTGAAGGTCCCACAACAACCCTTGATTATGAATATTTGATTGCAACTCCATCCCCTTTGGGCCATTGGAAACATTTTTGTTCCTTTCACCTCGAGGAGGCCTAATCCATCATTGTTCTACTCTATCTTTCAAGTCAAGATGATAGATCCACAAGTAATTTTAAAACAAAAAAATTGGGTGTTGAATCTACTCAAATTTCCAAACCAAATTCGCCATTGGTTAGACCCTAAACTTAAACGAATTTTAGATTCAAGAATAAAGTTATCTGAGAAAATAACATGCACATCAATAATCAAAAGAGACACAGGTAACCTCCTTGAGTTGGTAAGTCCCTTGAGTTGGTAACCTACCCTCTCACTCTTAGTAGTACATCACTAGTAGTTTCAGTTCCATTCCTTGTAGGCACATTATTATTTTAACGTAAATATCCCCAAAAGTATTCTAAGTGCCTAAGAGCCACTTCTCACTGCTTGTTACTTAAGATAAGTTTTACAAGTTATAGAATATTTAAAGATTATGTGAAACAATTATTTTAATGCATGTATAACTCCTCTTGACAAGCTCTCGAGTCAGGTTGAGGCTATTTACATGGCCAAGGTTTGATCTCTAAAGATTAATGTCTTGGACATGCTATGATTTTTTTTTTGTCCACATTGTGTAGAGATCGGAACCATTAGCCATATCTGCTAGAGCTGTAACTATGCTCAGGAGAGTTGGGACTTTGTATGGTGCAATTGGTATCAAATCCTCTATAGTAATATTTTTGGAAAGATGCTTTTCTAGTTGATGTTGACTCAACTACATTAGCCCTTTGCACTTTAGGAGTGCCTACAATTGTATTCAAGTTGTCACATTGTATATCTTGGGAAAGCTTCGTTGCAAAGTTTTTTTTTGAGTGGTAGTGTTCTCATCCATAAGAATTCATGGATATTATCAGATTATGTATTGTTCCTATTAGAGTACTACATGAAAACACAATTGGTCCTTCTTCTTCCACTTCAAGCATTGATACACACATGTGACAACGCCAATCTCTTGTCCCAGTTTCTAGCTTTGGTCTTCATTTTTCCTTGAAATCAATTTGTACATGTATCTTTGTTTTATAGTTTAGAATTACCCCATCCCATTGTATTTACAATATTCATTTTATACACATTGTTTTAGAAACTTAGTATTTAGGTAATTTTTGTCCCTAGAGTTCTTCCTATCCCAGTTCATCTCTATTTGGCTGTATGTAATTTCAAGTCCGATTGACCTACTTTGGTCACCTATGGACATTAATATAATTAATTTCTTTCTATTCTTTTAAAGCATCTTTTTTAGAAGCTAGACACACACTAATACAAGAAATTTAACCTTCAATACCATGTGAAAATGAGAACCAGACCTTGCATTGTCATTATTGCAAGATTGATTATAAATTT
>LPNX010580181.1:276595-340443 GCA_001517045.1 Pseudotsuga menziesii
TTGAATTAACATTATTGCAATTAATTCTAAGATAATATTGATTCAAATTTCTATTGAGAGTTGACTGATTTTTAGATTCTTCTCTGAAAACAACGTGCTATATTTTCCTTTTACTCCAAGTAGTATGCATTTCTTATAATGTGCAATAGTGTCAGTAGGGTTCCATTCAGATTGCCATTTTCTGGTCCTATTGGCTGACATGTTCTAGAAAGCACAATCACTATGTTTTCCAATCTCTTATTGTGATGCATTCATGCATAGCTAAGATCAATAGTTACAAAAAGTGAAATGCAACAATTGGCAAGTTTCTGCATCTGATAGTTTTATGCTACATGCCTGCCATTGTGCATTTATTGTATTTTTTTCTTTGAAAATGCATCATATTACATATATGATTATATCTCATCATAAATTAAAATACACATATAGGAAATTTGTTGCATATCTAGCAAACAAGGAGCAGCCATACAATAATTCCCCATTCTACATTAGTAAGGAGAGCTAGCATTTCCTGTTTGGATTCAACTGGAAGAGTATCTATTTGTTTCCTATATGGATAATGATAGCCAAATCAGATGTAAATGCAGAAATGTGTCTTAAGATGAGTAGAGTATTCACCTCATGAAAATTTGTACAACAATGTTATTTTTGTAAGAAGGATATGCCCATCAGTCTGATTGCATCCCACATACTCTTGTATGTTTATTGGATGATACATTTGTGCCCAAACAGAAACCCTTTTCAATGAAGAAGAGAGAAAACAAGAACACTATACCCAACATAAATCTAGGATGAAAATGTTTGAGCATCTTTGCAATTTCACATTACATGCTCAATCCTTCCAAACAGGTCCATGAGCAACAAGGTGTAGGTTAAACAATAGTATGGAAACATCTAAAAATTGGTAGTAAAAGTAGGTGAGTCAACAAGCTGATCTCTTTGATACTGATTAAGAGTTGTCCAAGATAGCCACTTACCTGCATTCTTGTCCCACAAATATCCCATGCAGGAAAATCTCATCTATCCAAACTGTTTTCCTGCAAAGGAAGGAATTAATCGAAATTAGTCTCTTTCATTGAGAAAGTGCATATAGATTGTGCAAAAAAATCTGATCTTTGGCAATAATCCATAGTCCCAATGCAACTATTTGGATATCTAACTGCTATGCTTGCAAAATCTCCAGCTTCAATGATGATGTCGTAAAGACTAGAGGGGCCATGTATGCTATTTACACGTAGCATTTTGTATGCGGTGCGAAGAAGTATCTACTAGGGTGCACTGCTCTGATAGCATTAATTACTCATTTCATTGCAAATGTCATCCATTGAGCATGTGTATTTGTTAATCCAAGCTCTCCGTCCTTTTTTAAGAATAAATGCATAGGTAGCAGGAAAGCAGCTGTGGACCCCTTCCCCCAACCTTATCCCAAATAAAACACCAAAGAGGCATTTTCATTTGATTGTACCTTGTACTAGGAGGAAATATAGGAGAAGAGTAAGATATATAACTTGCAACCAGGATTTTATTTGTGATAGTGTTTTAACCTGCAAGAGCAATGTTTTGATCTACCAAGTATTTAAGCTTGCTTTGGATTTTGTGCAAAATCTAGTCTATGTGAAGAATATGAGAGAATAAGTTTAAAAAATATCCTTAAACATGACTAAAAACTTACAATTGTTAATTTTGAAACACCAAACACTGGAAAACATTATTAAATGTTTTCTCTGTATCATTTATAGATAGACAACCAAGCTTGACTCATGAGTTTCTTGAGTCAAACTTGGATTTATTGGAGAGTTCAATTCATACTCATAATTCAAATTTTTCAGTCTTACCCAGGGCCAAATCGAACTAGGATTATAATTTATGTGACTCAATCTCCTCAAAGAGGAGAGACACTTGGTACTCCACTCAGATTTGGACCCATCCAGTAGCTCTATTTGAAGTGATAACTAACATAGCTCCATCTTAACCCTAAACCTACTAAACAACAAGAGGGATAAAAATAAAAACATTTGCAAACCTCTCAGAGGTTAAAATATCCAGGATTAAGATTGGTCTATGCTAGTTTATTTTATTTTATTTACTTTCCACTTTATCTTATGCACAAATGTAACATCTCTTTACCTATATGATGATATTTATAATTTTATTTCCCACTTTATTTTATGCACGCATGTGACACATCTCTTTAACTATATGAGGATTGTCAACACAATTCTCTCCTAATGTAGCAAAAATTATATACATGTTGAGCTTAACTTATTTTCCAGCATGAAGCAACCCTTCATATGATGAGAGTTATGCCTCAAGGCTGAGTCTATAAAAAACAATGATATTAAGGAGAATCCTCAAAACTTCCTTGAGAATAATCATTTTGCATCCTTCCCACTATTTATGATCACACACTATTACATTAACGTAAATATCACCATAAGTGATCTAAATGACTAAGGGTTCAATGGACTTCAAAATGAGTGAGGGTTCAATTGACTTCAAGGAAGAAGCCCAATACCAACAATGCTATCTATTGTCAACTATTCTAATATCCAAGGCTATGCTCAAGGGTGTTTTGAGGTTCTTTCTATCCATTGGTTGTGTGACTCAAATCCTACATTGCCTAATAGAACTAGTATTGGAGGTTTATTTATAATTCCTCTTGTGATTGGAGCTCTCTAGAGGTTGTTTGGAGTTAGATGCAGAAGCAAACATTCACTACCATATAACCCAAACGAAATTTTGATTTGATCCATGGAAACTCATAAACCAAAGTTTTGATAAACCATCATGCAATAACAACCCTAGAATCCATCATCAACCATCATCAGCTTGAAGCCATTTTTTTGACAATTCTTCAAGCTAGACTCATTGAAAGTTGTTGAGACAAGATGTGCCTTAAACTTCCTCCTGTTGCATCACTTTGTACAGGTGAAAGTTGCATTATTTTTTATGGTGAGTGAGATTTAGTCTTTTTGGAGAAACTCAAATTCAGAGAGGAGTGCTTTGTAGACTGGTGATTGATGGGAAGTGGTGTATCAAGATTGACTTCTACTGAAATTCACAACACCAAGATTTGGGCTTCTTTGAAATGCAGACACTGCAAGCCTTTTTGGCAAGAGATTTATGATGGTAGGGATACCATGGATGAGAAATATATGGAAACCATTTGATAGGAGGGTTCTTGTGCTTTTATTTTTTTATGAATATTTTGTAGAGGTTGTCTTGACAATCATTGATATAGATTTTGTGTTGTGATGACAATCATTGTTGACATGTGGAACCAATTCAACACCCCATTGAACACTTTATCCCATGCTTTGAATCCTATATTTATGTGACGATGACCTCATTGCTTGAATCAATGGGAAGAGGAAGGCCCCACATCGATGGGGTTGGCTGCTGTAGTGAAGAAAGCCTTCAAGAGATTATTTGGGGGAAAATTTTGTAGAATTTGTTGGAGGAAATAGGAATGGACAAATTTGTAGACATCAGCCTTGGCTACTTTGTATATCTGTACACTAGTTTTGGGATGTAATATTTACTGTATTGTTTCCCCAGTTATCTCTTTTAGTTCATTTTGAAAGATTCTACATAATATTCTTATTAATATATTTATATTAATTTAGAAAGTTTTCTTTATTGGGATAAATTGTTTTAAAAAATATTTCACATTTATCTTTTATGATGTTTGTTTTTCTATGTCCTATTTTTCTAGCAGCAAAACTCAGAAGTTCTATGATGTTACAAATCCTTAATAGCAACACTAGGGACTTTGTTTAACTCCACCAGTGGCAAAGGTTTCCTTTCTTGGATCAACTTCTTCAAGTAAATTGAGAAAATCACTCGCTCCTATAAGTGACTTTAAGATTTTAGTATATTGTACTTCCGCCCAATTATCTTTAGCATTTGTTATTGATATCTATGCAGAGAGATTTTTCTATGCTTCCATATTAGATTATTTAATAGTTTCTAATTCAGTCCTAAATAATCATTAGTATAGAAGCTAATGTGTATTTTCTTTAGACAGCTTATGTTTTACTTCAGTGATTGCCGTCTAGATCATTATACATGGCTTAATTTTCATTTCCTAATAATATATACCTGTTCATATTTCCATGTGAAACTAGAACACAAGAGGCAATGTTGAGACTTCCCTTGCCAGTGGAGCTGCTAGAAGATCAGTTGTATTTCCAGCTAGTGCATCTTGGTATGAAATATGTTTCTTGTCATGGAATATTTGTTTAGTTTTCCAGCACCCCCTGGATTGGTATAGAGTAAAATTACACATTAAGTTTAGTGAACATAAGCTTCCATATGATTTAGGATTTTGTGGTGGAATATTACATATCTTACTGAATATTGAGACATTAATGGTTGTTGTAGGGGCTCCCATGTTGCACCGAAAAAATCATTTTGTATGAGGATCCTAGCTATTCAAGGATCCTCTAATCCTAAAACAAGTTCATCTCATTCACTTTCAATGTCTCCAACATTAAATCTCCCGGCCTTGGTGGTGGAAGCTACGGCGTTATGGTTGAGTTCTGATCATGGCAAGCTATTGGTCAATAAGGGTGGGCAGTCATCAATGTTTATATCTAAAAAATATATTGATGTCGAACGTAATGCAATGAGTGGAACTGATATAAAATTAAATTCACGTGTAAATACCGCTGGGGAAGATCTCCATGGAAATAATGCTAGTTGAGTTGATCATACTATGAAATGTAGAAGTCATGAAGGTTTTAAAAGTCTATTGAAGAATTCGTCATCTGACACACACAAGGGTTCATCTAAGCTGGGAAGTGGGAACATTGAAACAACAAGAAGTGAAAGAACAGATGGAGCTTCAATGTCATCTGGTATTGTCTATGTTGGACTTTCTAAAGATAGCTTTCCAATCTATGTCCCTCAAAGCAACTCTGTTGTTCAAAACAACAGTGAAGTGAATGTTGTTGCTCTAAATAAAAGCAGTAGAATTCTTTCAGGAAACCATGTTGAGAATTGTCTACAAAGGTCTCCATTTGATGATAGGTATGAAAACAATTATGAAGAACACTTTGCAAAACCATATGGTGAAGGTTGCTCTAAAACTATTTCTTCAGACGTAGAGGTGTATCCCTTTATGTAAAAATTCCAATTTCCAGTGGATGATTATAGTTCTAAAGATTTTTCTCTTCATCAAAAGTACGTAAATACTTGCACCCTTAATGGTGACAGTGACAGCTTTGGAGTTACTGATCATAAAGTAGAGGAAAGATTAGTTTCAACTGCTGAAAAGACTAGTGCAGGTTCTATCCAAAATTGTGAAAATGAGCCTATGTTAGAAGAAAGATCATTTTGAAAAGATGGAAATACTAGTACAAGCTCTATCCAACATTTTGAAAATGAGTCTCTGTTAGATGCAACCGATAGAAGTACACGTACTGGTTTTCAAATTCCTGAGAAAGTAGAAATTGCTAGAGATTCTAATGACACTTCTGGAAAGCTAGAATGCTTGGAGAATCTACTGTGTAATATCCTTCCATAATTTAACATGAATGGGTCATATGTTGGAGAAAACAGTATAATTTCAAAGATATTGTCTTTGAATTTTGATTCAAATGATAGTGTATTAAATAGTCCTCACAATTTAGCAAATTTGCTCCTTGTTGAGACTGATAAATGCAATAGGATGTCAAAGGAAATATGAAGTTCATGGAAGTCTTAGAATAGCAAGCAGTCAATATTTTTATTTGCAAGATCAGAAGGTTCTATAGAAACATCAAGCCATTATTCCACTCCCTATTTGGCATCGTCTAGGAAATTGCAGAGGGAGTGGGAAAATGGACAAGATGTTTTAGAAAGCACAAATAAACATGAACTATTGAATATTAATGGACTATCTAATAATGCTTCTAGCCCAAAGGTGCAAGGATTTTAGAGTACTTCAGAGGGAAGCACATTTTTGGTTCCTTCAGAGGCCAAGGGTGAGTTTAGTCTTGTTTTGTTGTTGGATATTAGTAATTTTTTGTTAATAATTGTGTTTTACCTCTTGCTAATATGGCATTTACATCTTTTGTTTCCTTTTATCCAACCATTCTGAGCCTTTGTATTTCTCCAAGTTTGTTATGTATGGATATAGAATTATTTTTATGGATCTAAATACAAGAGATAGCCATTTTCAGATGAGCCTATATTTTAAGATCTAACACTGCACAGGGGATGTCCCTAAGTTGCACCGGTACATTACCAATGTCATGTAGGATTTTCATATATACCTTGGCCATATTGGGGACTTCTTAGCATCACTTTCCAAAATCAATGCCTAAGAGAAAAAAAATATAAGGCCTTAGCACTACACTAACTCGCCGACACATTACCCCTTACTAAGAGACTATTGAATCTCTAATTCAGCCAAGATTTAGATTTTTTTTCTTTAAATTAACTAGGTCAGACCCTCTCTTACTCTTACCATTTGCTCTGCCTTGCCTCTATCCTCTCGGAAAAACATACCCTATGTTATAATGTTGTACTAATGGTAGGTTTTGAACAATTCTTCATGAACCTCTAACTTTGTGCTTGTAAATATAACTCCACACCAAAATACGAGACCTAGGTCTTAGTGAGGCTCTTATATTCCATTGAAGAAGCAACGCATCCCATGTGGGGAGTCAAAGTGGAAGGCGTAAACATGCCATAGTGCCTAAAGGGAGTTGGAACTTAAAACTAATTCATAATCAAATAATCATGGCAGGGCACTTTCACATTCCACTCAAGCAATATGGAGACATGCTTTATTACCCTTACAAAGAAATAGTTTCTTGTAGGCAGTTCAAATGGGGAATATGAACCTCATCATGATTTTCTCTATTTTTTGCTTCATCATAAATGTTCATTTCATGGTCAAGTAAATTCCTTCATTTTGAAAGTCATAAATCTTAATAAGAATATTCCTTTATGAAACTATGCATTATAAGAACACTGTAGAATACCAGTCTCTCCAACTCTTTTGATAGGTTTAGTCTATCTCAAAATCTTACTAGAATCTAAATTTTAGTGTAGTCTTATTTTAGGTGACCATACATTCTAAGGAAAGTTCAGTTCTTATCAATGGTTATTTCTCTCTGTGAACTGTTGTCCAATCATGATGGAAGTTTTTTTAGATCCTGTACATCTCAACACAGAGCTGATATATATTTTGTTATACCTAATAGTTTGCAAGTTTTTCAAGTTTAATTCATGCTTAACTAGTTGTCCTGCCTTTCAAATAACTGGTATTATCACCTAGAAGCCAAATATACAACCCTTTAAAGGTTTCTCTAAAGACGCAATGTTGTAGGAGTAGGGTATTTATCTTTTAATTTGCAACACGACTCTTTAATTCTTGAATCCACTATTAGGTGCCATTATAGCCAAGGAATAATGATTCACAAAGCATAAATCTTCCATACAAAATGGTACCTTTGAAACAGTAAATGATTCAATGCTAAATACTTGGAATACTTGCAATTCTGCTAATCAAAATACTTGCAATTCTTTGAATTCTAGGTATAGAGATCATTTTCGCAAGACATTACAGTGCATATGGAGTCAAGTCTCTAATTTTGCAAATGATAATCATCGAGTCTCGATTAGCAATAAGTTTCTGCATCTGCCTAGCTCTTATAATGTTTATCACTTGATTTAAAGCTAAAGTAGGCCTCACAATAAGAGAAGAAACCTTTTGCAGTTTGATCACGACCATAGACCTGCTTATTATGGAACCTTCTCAAAGAAAAGGTGAATATACTTTGCATAATTTTAGGTTTATTAATTATCAAAGCAACAGGCTGTGTTAATTTTGATAGCCCATGATGAGGAACATCTGAAACACCTTGACGCTCATGGATTTTTAATATTGCAGTAGACAAGAGGGAAAGTTTTGTTTATGAATTTCTTTTTGATGCAGTGATGGCATTGGGATTCGAAATCCTTTTAGGAGGGACTCTTCTTTGGACTATGAGAATGATAGTAATGAAGAATGGGAAGGGGTACTCATCACTAAATATCTTTGGTAAGAGTATTTGTAGTATTTTTAGTAGCTTTAGTTACAGAGAAAATTGTACATAGCTCTCAGGAATTAGTTTATCATAAATACTAGTTACTAGTAATTTGTAATAGTAATAATTATGTAGTTTGTATATTGATATGTATCATAAATTTGTTTGACTATCATAATTGTCAAGCAATAAAAACTTCTTAAAGGGTTCTAGCTCAATGGTAGAGCACTTGCCTAATTATAGGTAGGAGGTTGGTGGTTTGATTCCTCCATGCCCTATCATAAATTTGTGACTACAAAAACGACTAAATTCGCATATATACGACTATTAGTAGCTAATTTCCTGTATATTAGTCGTATTTAGCTTATTCATTAATATGTTAACATCTAGTAGTTTATTTAATTGTATATTTGGTTATTAATGGTTGCAATAAATGAATAAATCATTGACTATCAATGACTAAAGCATTGTCTATCAATGACTAATTCATTGTCTATGAATGACTAAATCAATGACTACTAAGTCAAGCTATTAATGGCTAGTGAAATATGACTAGCTATAAGACAGTGGAAATTTTCTACTATTAGTCAATGACTCAAGAATAGTCATTTATAGCCTGATTTTAGTCATTTTTTTAGTCATTAATTTCTCATTTTCTACTAGTGCAAGTAAAATTCGACATTCCCATCTTTTATGGCCAAATAGATGCAAATGCCATAGATAGACGATTGAATCTCTTAGAAGGATATTTCTCGGTTCATGACTTTTTCGGCTGGGAAAAGATTACTTTTTCTCTACTCAAAGCCGCCCCCCATGTCAACGACTAGTGGGAAACCTACTATGAGAGAAAGGATGAGGAGGAACCCTCTCTGTTCTCGTCCGTACCCACTTGAAATTATTTTCGAGATGCCATAAAGGGACAATATTATCTGATGCGAAGCTATGAGGATAGGTATATACAATGGACTACACTGCGGCAACAAAGATATTAAGATGTGCATGAGCTGACGAATTTGTTCCATATCAAAGATTCAAAGAAACATTTGGTGCTGAGGTACCGCAATTGTCTACACAGATACATTTAGGAGGAAATGTAGCTCCTCGACATCTCCTCGCTTGGTGCGGCATATCGATATGTTGCCAAAATTGAGCAAAAATTCAAACAAGAAAAAGCGAGACTTTGGATTTGCGAATCAGAAGCAAGGGAAAGGTGCCCCCAAACCACAGAACCAAGGACACAGCCAAGGCATGGAGACTCAAGAAAACTTGCCGAAGCTGCAAGCAAAGAGCAACACTGCAAAGCCAAAGAAGGAAGAGGGAGAGTGGTGCAAGTTCCATACGAGCCCCACTCACAACACAAGTGAGTGTTGGACCAAGCAGTCACTGGTGGCCAAGATAAAGGATTCTGAATCGGATGCATACTCTAACACTGAATCAGAACTTGAGAAGGGGAATGACACAGGGAAGAATATTATCAATGCAGATCCCAATGCCACCATTTCCACCATGAATATCCAAAAGGAAGAACCAGAGGATTCAGAGGAGGAGGATCGTCTTTTCCACTCCTAGATGTGGGTAAAGGGTTCCCTGCAATAGTTCATTGTCAACAATGGGAGCCAAAGGAACCTGATTTTAGTAGAGTTCATGAAGTGGTTGGGTTTTTTTACCACAACACACTTGCAGATGTACACCATTGGATGGATTCACCAAGGACAATATCTCTATGTCAGCCAGTAGTGATGCCTCGCCTACTTCATCAAGCCCTTCACCGATGATGTATTATGTGATATTGTTCCTCTTGATGTTTGTGATGTATTATTAGGTCAACCATACTTATGGAAGTGGGATGTTGTTTATCAGTCTCGTCCTCGCGTTTTTATTATTATGTCGGGAAATAATTTGTACAGGAGACCAGAGGTACCACCTCCTACCGCTATCTCTTTGGTTACTGCAAAACAATGCAGTAAGCTCATTTCCAAAACTGAGAAGTTTGTTTTATTGATGATCCACCCTCAGGGAAAGAATAAGATCATGGCCACAACCTCTAGATAAGGCGCCTCCACACGACAACAACAAATGGACAAGGTCATGGTCAAGCACCCCATCAATCTGACAAGGGTGCCTCTCCACTGTTAGGTCAAGCACCCCATCGATCTGACCCTAGGTGTGTCTCTTCCCAATGGACTGATCTATTGACACTCTATTCTAGAGAATGATAAAATCAAGAGGGAAATTCAGGAGCTTCTGGAAAAGGGTCACATCTGGTGAAGTTCATCGCCCTGTGGGATCCCAATCGTGTTGGTATAGAAGAAGGATGGGACTTGGAGACTCTGTATTGACTACTAGGTGCTGAACAAGATCACTGTCTAGAATAGGTACCTGATCCCATGGATTGATGACCTCCTAGACCAGCTTAAAGGGGTGAAATATTTTACCAAGATCGACTTAAATTCCAAGTATCACCAGGTACCGATCGAATTGATCGATGTGTGGAAGACTTCCTTCAAAGCTAAGGAGGGCCTTTTCGAATGGTTGGCCATTGCTTTTAGGCTAAAGAATGCTCCTACAACCTTCATGAGACTGATGGACAACATCTTGTGGCCATTCACCAAATCGTTTGTAGTAGTGTACATGGATGACATCCTGATATTCAGCCAGACTTGGGAAGAGCACCTCCACCACATCTGACAGTTCCTTCAAACACTGCAGCAGCACAAGTTGTGTGCCAATTTGGACAAGTAAACTTTTGGCGTGACCAGGTTCAGTATCTTGGATACATTATTGATGAGTGTGGGGTACATGTAGATCCAACAAAGATCTAAGTCATTCGGGATTGGCCACCCCCAACTACTCTAACAGAGCTTCACAGCTTTCTAGGCTTTGCTAATTTTTACCGCATATTTGTGTTGGGATTCTCTCATATCACTTGGCCCTTGAGTCAAGTCACCAAGGGAGGAGCGAAATGTAACACCCTGGTTTTGACCCAGTTTTTGTTAAAAATGTATATGATGTATATATTGTAATTACTCATGGTGTGGAGCTAAAGGAAAAATCCCCACCATCGATTTGGTTGTTTTATGTTTTGGCGATTGAAATCGTTTCCAATGGTATATCGTGATATCCGACACATTATAATTTTGGCATCATGTAAATGTGCATTTTAATTAAAATAAACCCCAACCAGGTATGTCAATGCAACCATAATGAAAAGGGCATGATTTTACTAAGGATAAGGAGGGGGAATTATTAAAATTTTGGCCAATGGGGAAAATCCAAGTGTCAGCTGTTAAACCAATTTAGTTGTCACCCATCCTTTTGACTTAATTTTCCTTGTCTCAATCAATCAACTACCAAATTAAAAACCTATGATGTTAGTTGGGAAGTTACTGCTAGGTAGTGGTGTGTGGCAGGACTATCAGTCCTTGCCCACATGCACACTCCACTAGCAGACTCATTCAACCTCACGTGGGTAGGAAGAGAGGGGACGACCCCATTCTTCCATTCTTGCCTATTTTCTCATGTAGAGAGCTCGGAGTGTTGTTTTCTGGCATTCACGATTTTCCTGTGTATGTGCCATTGATGTTTTGGGTTGTTGTGGATTCTCATTATGATTGGGGGTTCTTGGACATTGGATACTCATGTGCAGGCTTGGAATTCACCTCCACATGGGTTGTTTTTCCTTACCGGATTTGTGGTTCTATGTATACATTCCCCTGTCCATGCTGAGAGTCTGATCTCCTCTTCCAATTTTGGGCTGTCTATTTCCTGTTGCTTCAGTGGTGAGATCGAGGATGTTGTTTTCCCCATGTGAGTGGGTTGCTGCTGAGTTGTTTTGGCCATGTTACGGCCAAGAAAAACACTAAAACAAGTTTTCTTAGTTTGAGCCGCATTCACCAATTTTGGTTTCCATCAAGTTTCCCTTTTTCTTTCACAGAGCTATGAATTGCTTGACCTTGCCGTGTGTATGAAGTGGTTGGTATTTGGACTGTATTGGAGTGGGAATGAAGGTTTGGTATGCTTGGGAGCCTCATAGACAGAGCTATAGGTCTGACTTTATTCTCCACAACCCCTCAATAGCACTGGAAGGGAATTGAGGGCCTAAGGGATTATGTAGCAGAGAAGGGATTGATTCCTTGTGTTGAGTGTGTGTGGGTGTCCTAGAAGTCAGGCTATTTCTGGTGTAGGTGTCCTTAGCTCTTCACTAAGCCCACTAGCTTAGCATTCAGCTTTTCCCAGCTCCCTGATGGCCCAATAAACCCAACTGTGTTGGCTTGGATGATATGTGTACCTTTGGCTATGTCTGAGACTACTTAGTTCCTTATTCCTTGGGGAATCATGCCAAGCTTGAGGGCGACAGTGTTGCTAAGAGATTAAGGAGCACGTTGGCCTATGGTTGGGTGGAACATTGTAGCGACGTAGCTAGTTGCACGACAAGTTCTTCATAAGATAATTATTCTTGTGTTCAATCTTTGCAATCATATTTGATGTTTAATGAATTATGATGAACATGTTGAATGCCTGAATGTATGTTTTGCTTTCGTTGTATGCTAAATAATTATGCATCTCTGCATGTTTTCATTCAAAGCATTTCAGTTTTTATGTATGTACATGTTGATGGGGCTAGTTTCTTAGATAGTTAATGGTATGGTAGCATCCTGGACATTTGATACTCACATGCAGGATTGGAATTCACCTCCACACAGGTTGTTTTTCCTTCCTCACACAGCTGAGAAATCAATGTTGGTTTCCCAATGATTTTGGTTTGTTGTGGGTTCATTTTTGTTTTGGGGTTGATGTGGGTTATTATTGGGTCATTTTGGCCATGATAGGGCTAAGAATGACTCATGAATCAAATTTCCCAGTCATAGCTGTGAATTGCTTGTTTTGCTATGTGTATGCAGTGGTTGGTCTTTGGATTGTGTTGGAGTGGGAATGAAGGCTTGGTATGCTTGATAAACCTGGTGTGTTTGGGAGCCACATAAACAGAGCTAGAGGGTTGGATTTCTTCTCCACAACCCCTGAATAACACTGGAAGGGAATTCAGGGCCTGACGAACTGTCTAGCAGAGAAGGGATGGATTCCTTGTGTCGAGTGTGTGTGGGTGCCCTAGAAGTTAGGCTAGTTCTGGTGTAGGTGTCCTTAGCTCTTCAGTGAGCCCACCAGCTTAGCATTCATTTTTTCCCACCTCCCTAATGGCCTGACAAACCCAACTGTGTTGTCTTGGATGATTTGTGTATATTTGGCTATGTGTGATCCTGCTTAATTCCTTATTCCTTGGGGAATCATGCCCAGCTTGGGGGTGGCACTGTCGCTGAGAGAGTAAGGAGCACACTGGCCTATGGTTGGGTGGAACGTTGCAGTGACGTAGCTGGTTGTAGGACAAGTTCTTCATAAGATAAGTATTCTTGTGTTCAATTTCTGCAATCTTATTTGATTTTTGATGAATTATGATGAACATGTTGAATGGTTGAATGTATGTTTTGATTTTGTTGTATGCTAATTAATTATGCATCTCTACATGTTTTAATTCAAAGCATTTTAGTTTTTATGTGTGTATGTTCATGGAGCTAGTTTCCTAAAGAGATAAGGGTTTGGTAGCATCCTCTTCACAAGTCGGAGGGTTGGGGATGTTATAGTGTGGTATCAGAGCACATGTTGTAGCATGGAGCTCAATGGACTATCAAGAATTAGTGACAGATGCAAGTTACCCTTTGTCTAACAGGGGAAAAAAGAGAAATCAGAGAAAATGACAGGAAAATTAAAAAAAAAAAATTTAAGCATGAAAATTATCGGATGGCTTAGGATAAAGCCCATCCGATCATCAGATGACTTAGCCAGAAGCCCGTCTGATAGACCAGATAACCTAGGTGGAATTCCACCCAAAAAAGAACTGAAGGAAAGAAATTTTCAAAAAAAAAAAAAATTGTTGTCCAAGTTTGAAACTTGCCGATGGTCTTGGGTGAGAGGGGCCGATGGTCTCAGCTAGGTTGAACCGAGACACAGCCAACAAGGAAAATGTAGAGGGAAATTTTTTCCAAAAAAATTTCTAAGTACCAATATTGTCTGAAGGCATTAGATAAAGCCAGCCGATACATCGGCTCAGTTAGCCAAAGGGCTTTCGATAACGCCGAAGGAGAAAATAGGAGGGGAGCCAAAGCTGTCGGTTGGGAGGATCCAAAGCTCTTCGCTGGGTGAACATGAAGGTATCAGCCAGGTGGAGCCAAGGTGTTGTCAAGGCTATTCGGAAGGGAGCTGACATGATGGTAGAAAAGAGAAGAAGAATATAAGAATAAAATTTTCTGGAAACTTCTCTAAGTCTAGGAAATATCGGGAAATTTTTTCGATGTCTATTAGGAGAACCTCTCTGAGGAAGCTCAGAAGACGTTCGCTGAAGTGGAGCCGGGGTGTCATCAAGGATCACCTGAAGGAATCCGAAGCTTTGGAAAAGGATAGATGATCGAGTAGCCGATGCGGTGGCGGAAGACAGAGGAAGATTGATCCGAACCGTCAGAAGAAAATAGAGGATTGGTCAGCCAATGTGTGTCGAAAGGAAGAGGAAGAATGATCTGATGTGCATCGAAAGATGAACGAACATCAATCCATTGAGGTATTGGAAGCATTGCCAACTAGTGATCTGATACATCAGATGGCTAGTTGGGAAGAGATCCAATATGACAAAAAAAATATTTGAGATTTCAGTGGGATTTTTCAATGGATTTCAGCAGTTTTTCAGTGGGTTTACAGATCCAAAAAAGAGATCAGTCCCCTTGACCTCCATCGTTCCCTTGAGATAGTCAATCTTTGAGGAATAAAATTACATGTTTTGGGAAAAGTTGTCATTTTATGATTTTTCCAAGAGAAGGTAAGTAATTCTGATTTGTATAAATGTTATCCAGCTAACAGTTGTGTTACTAACATGTTTGCAAAATCATAGACACCTTCAAGGAAAAATTCTAGGTAGTGCAGTTTGGTAAAGTAAGTTGTGGTTTAGCCATTAGAACCCATGAAGGATATGATTCTCAGGATTCCTACGAGTGTGCGCGAGATGCCATGGGAGAAAATGTACAAGTTGGAAATGATGACATAGAGTCTAATGGAAGGACATTCCAAGAGACACCACCAGATATTGCAGCAACCATGGGAATATTGATTAAATCCCAGGAAGAGTAGTATTAGTTGAATGTTGCTATGTTGCAGAGTTTGATAGACTTTCAAAGAAAGGTAGACTCTGGATAGGGTATAGTAAAACCAGAAGGAAGTAAGACTAGTACTAGGAGAAGAAGAAGGACTTCTAGTAGATCATATGACTCAGAATAATCTAGTGGGGATTCAAGCTCTTCTTCTTGCAAGGGGAAAGAGAAATAGGAACCATAGGGATCTCTCTTGGGATGAATTTAAGAAGGCTAAACCTCCTATATTTGACGGTAAGGTAAATATTGCACAAGAGGCTGAAGCTTGGCTTCTTGGGATAAAGAAGTACTTCCAAGTTCAAGATTATTCAAGAAACATGAAGGTAAGGGTTGCCATATTCAATCTGAATGGAAGAGCATCCTTTTGGTGGGAACACTTCAAGCAAGTAAAGAGGATCAATGAAAAGAGACTTAAGTGGAAACAGTTCAAGAACTATTTCAAGCAGAAATACCACTCTGACAGGTATTATGATGACAAGATTAAGGAGTTCCATGAGATGAGATTGGGACAGCAGACCATGGAAGAGCATGCAAATAAGTTCTTGGAGTTGTTGAGGTATGTCAGGTATATCAAAGATGAGAAGGTGAAGATCCAGTGTTTCTTGAGTGGATTGCCTCAATATTACAAAGATAGAATTGAGTTTTATGAACCTATAACTCTTGAAGAAGCAATAAGGAAGGCTAAGTATTGCTATGAGCAAAGAAAAAGTAAACCTGATTACCATAAGGCATGGAAGGAAAAGAAGAATGGGAAGTTTGACCAAATAAAGAAACATTTCAAACCTTTTAACTTCAAGAATCAGTAGAAGAATCCATTCCAAGTTGTGAGTAAGCTAGTTGGACTGATAAGAGAAAATCCTAAAGATCCACAACAAAATAGAGGACCACCGGAAGTGTGGAGGACCCCACATGCGTAGAAGTTGTCCACTCAAGAATGAGAGTGCAAGACCATCTTACAACATTCAAGAAGTACAAACAGTGGGTCAAGTAGCAAGGGCCATCCCTAGGATTTATGCAACACTGGAGGACCACCAGGCAGATCACCAGTCAACTGTGGTTGAAGTTGCAGGTAAGATTGTTGAGCAATCTGTTTCTATTTTGATTGATCCCATTTCTACTCACAGTTACACTACTCATAGAGTAGTGGAGATTTGTGCTTTTAAGAAAGTAAAGCATAGAAAATCTTGGTTAGTTCATATAGCCACTAGAACTAGGAGAAAGCTTAGTGAAGTGGTAGAGAAATTTCCATTGGTCATGAATTGATTAGTCACTTGTGTAGATCTGAATGTTTTACCACTTGGTTCCTATGATGTTCTCATTGGAATGGATTGGTTCGAAGCTCACAGGGTAAAGCTTGACTGTTACAATAAGACTTTTGAATGCATGGATGAAGAAGGGAACCCAGTAGTGGTAAGAGGTATTCCAAAAGTGATTTTAGTAAGGCAGGTTTTAGCAATGTACTTGAAGAAGTTCTGTAGGAAAGGTTGCCAGTTATATGTAGCTCATATTTTGGAGGCAACAAAGGATGAAACTCCTAGGTTAAAGGACTATCAGGTCCTACAAAAATTCAAGGATGTGTTTCCTGATGAGATTCCAGGGCTTCCACCAAAGAGGGACATTGATTTCACAATTGAACTTGTGCCAGGAGCACCACCCATGTCCAAGAAACCCTATAGGATGAGTACACCAAATATGTTAGAACTGAAGATGCAACTGCAAGAGTTGTTGTAAAATAAGTATACCGGGCCGAGTGTGTCTTCATCGGGAGCACCAGTTTTGTTTGTAAAGAAGAAAGATGGTACACTCAGGTTGTGTATTGATTACAGACAGTTGAACAAAGTTACTGTGAAGAATAAATATCCTTTTCCTAGGATTGATGACCTCTTTTATCAAATGAGAGGAGCAAAGGTATTTTCAAAGATTGACTTGAGCTCTGGTTACAATCAGGTGAGAATCAAGGATGAAGACATTCATAAGACAACCTTCAGAAAAAGGTATGGACATTATGAGTTACTAGTGGTACCATTTGGTCTCACAAATGCACCTGCTAAATTTATGTTCCTTATGAACAGTGTCTTCAGCAGGTATTTGGACAAGTTTGTTCTTGTTTTCCTTGATGACATTCTTATTTATTCTAAGAATGAGGAAGATCATGAAGAGCATTTGAGATTGACATTGCAATTTCTCAGGGAGCATCATTTGTATGCAAACATGAGCCAATGTGAATTCTATAGAGATAGAATTCAATATTTGGGTCACATTATCTCAGAAGAGGGTATATATGTGGACCCTGAAAAGATTGAAGCAATTATGAATTGGCCTACTCGAAGAAATGTGATAGATGTAAGATCTTTATGGGACTTGTAGGATACTACTGGAGATCCATTGAAGGATTATCCAAAGTTGCACATGCCATCACTTCTTTGCAAAAGAAGGGGATAAAGTTTCAATGGACATTGAGGTGTGAAGAAAGCTTCCAGCAGTTGAAAAATCTTCTCACCAATGCACCAGTATTGACAGTTGCAGATGCAGAGAAAGATCTTGTGGTGTGTACCAATGCATGCAGACAAGGGCTTGGAGGAGTCCTTATGCAAGACAACCACGTGATATGTTACGAGTCAAGAAAGCTAAAGGAGCATGAGAAGAACTATGGCACTCATGATCTAGAGCTTGCAGCCATAGTACATGCCCTCAAGACGTGGAGGCATTACTTGATGGGTAGAAGATTTGAACTAAGGACATACCATTGTGGTTTGAAGTATCTATTTGATCAGCCTACTCTGAATGTTAGGCAAGCGAGATAGATGGAGTTTGATTTAAAAATCAAGCACATAAAGGGAAAAGAGAATAATTTTGTTGATGCACTTAGTAGGAAGGTGTAGGAAATGCATGTCGCATCTCTTAGTATTTTCCAATCAGATTTGAGGCAGCATATTGTTAACCATACTGCTGGAGATGAATTGTATGAGGTGCTAAAAGACAAATTGCAGTAGCAAAGTCTTGAGAAGAGATATGCGGGATATAAATTGGAAGAAGATGGACTTCTTACTTATAAAGGAATAATTTATATTCCAAATGTAGCCAAGTTGAGGAGAGTTGTTATGGATGAAATCCATCAATCTCCATATTCTGGTCACCTAAGATACCAGAAGACAATTGCTACCGCCAAAAAATAGTACTTTTGGCTAGGAATGAAAAAGGACATGGCTGAATACATTTCAAGGTGCATGAAATGTTAGTAGGTAAAGGTTGAACATCAACACCCAGCAAGTTTGTTGCATCCTTTGCCAATTCCAGATGGAAATGGGAAGTTATTTCCATGGATTTTATTACAGGATTGCCGATGACTTGGAGACAACATGATTCCATCATGGTTGTGGTGGACAAGTTGACAAAGGAAGTGCATTTATATACCGGTTAAGTCTACGCATAAGATTGATGACATTGCAAAGATCTTCATGAAAGAGATTTTCAAATTGCATGGATTTCCTAAGGCAATAGTATCTGACAGAGATGTTAAGCTCACTTCCAATTTTTGGAAGGGGTTGTTTGTATATTTGGGTACAAATATAAACTTCAGCACTACATACCATCCTCAGATAGATAGGAAGATAGAGAGAGTTAATCAGGTGCTTGAAGATATGCTCCGCATGTATGTGATGGACAAACCAAGTAAGTGGGAAGATTACTTACACTTTGTAGAGTTTTATTATAACAATGGACAACAGGATTCCTTGGGAAGAAGGTGTAGGACACCAATGACTTGGGATAATCCAGTGAACAAGGTTGTGCTTGGTCGAGAATTGCTCAAGGAAATTGAGTAGGAGGTTGTAAACATCAGGAAAAATCTGAAAGTAGCCCAGGACAGACAGAAAAGCTATGCAGATAAGCATAGGGTGAACAGAGAGTTCAGTGTTGGGGATCATGTTTACCTCAGAGTGAGGGCAAAGAAGAGTTACTTGAAGCTTGGAATTTGTGCCAAGCTGTCACCAAGATATTGTGGGCCATTTGAAGTGATTGAAAGAATAGGTCCAGTTGCATATAAAATTTTATTTCCTGCTAGCACTAGAGCTCATAATGTGTTTCATGCTTCTTTACTTAAGAAATATGTACATGATCCTAACTATGTGATAAATTGGGATGTGATTCAGGTGGAACCCGAGGGAGAGTTCCAAATCGAGCCAATGCACATCCTCGACAGGAAGGTCACAATGCTCCAGAATTGAGCCATAGGGTAGGTAAAGGTGCAATGGGAGCACGACGGGCCTGAAGAGGCTACATGGGAGCTGGAAGATGCGATGCAATTGGAACATCCATTTCTGTTCAATTATGCGAAACAGTGAGGCGATACCAATGTAGCATTTTGTTTAATTTTGTAAAGTACCAAGGGCAGTGCTATTGAAGGGGGAGGGGAATGTAACACCTTGGTTTTTACCCCTTTTACGTTAAAAATGTATATGATGTATATATTGTAATTAATCGTGGTGTGGAGCTGAAGGAAAAATCCCCACCATCGATTTGGTTGCTTTATGTTTCAACGATTGAAATCGTTTCTGATGGTATATCGTGATATACGACACATTATAATTTTGGCATCATGTAAATATGCATTTTAATTAAAATAAACCTCAACGAGCTATGTCAATGCAACCATAATGAAAAGGGCATGGTTTTCCTAAGGATAAGTTGGGGGAATTATTAAACTTTGGGCCAATGGGGAAAATCCAAGTGTCAGCTGTTAAACCCATTTAGTTGTCACCCACCCTTTTGAATTACTCACCTTTCCTTGTCTCAATCTATCAACTACCAAATTAAAAACCTCTGATGTTAGTTGGCCAGTTATTGCTAGGCAATGGTGTGTGGTAGGACTGTCGGTGCTTTGCAACATGCACACTCCACCAGTAGACTCTTTCACCCTCATGTGGGAATTCTTCCATTCTTTCCTATTTTCTCATGCAGAGAGCTGGGAGAGCCATTTTCTAGCATTCACAGTTTTCCTGTGTATGTGCCATTCACGTTTTGGGTTGTTGTGGTTTTTCATTACAATCCGGGGTTCCTCGACATTTGATACTCATGTGCAGGCTTGGAATTCACCTCCACACGGGTTGTTTTTTCTTCCTAACGTAGCTGAGAAATTGCTGTTGGTTTCCCCATGATTTTCTTTTGCTGTGGGTTCATTTTTGTTTGGGAGTTGCCGTGGGTTCTTATTGGGTCATTTTACCCATGATAGGGCCAAGAACGACTCAACAATCAAATTTCCTAGTCAGAGCTATGAATTGCTTCTTTTGTTGTGTGTATGCAGTGGTTGGTCTTTGGAGTGTGTTGGAGTGGGAATGAAGGCTTGGTATTCTTGATAAACCTGGTGTGTTTGGGAGCCACATAGATAGAGCTAGAGGGATGGCTTTCTTCTTCACAACCCCTGAATAGCATTGGAAGGGAAGTCAAGGCCTAAGGGATTGTGTAGTAGAGAAGGGACTGAATCCTTGTGTTGGGTGTGTGTGGGTGTCCTAGAAGTCAGGATAGTTCTGGTGTAGGTGTCCTTAGCTCTTCAGTGAGCCCAACAACTTAGCATTCAATTTTTCCTAGCTCCCTGATGTCTTGGTAAACCCAACTGTTTTGGATTAGCTGATTTGTGTATCTTTGGCTATGTGTGAGCCTGCTTAGCTCCTTATTACTTAGGGAGTCATGCCCAGCTGGGAGTGGCAGTGTTGGTGAGAGAGTAAGGAGCACACTACCCTATGGTTGGGTGGAACGTTGCGACGACGTAGCTGGTTGTGGGACAAGTTGTTCATAAGATAAGTATTCTTGTGTTCAATCTCTACAATCATATTTGATGTTTAATGAATTATGATGAACATGTTGAATGTCTGAATGTATGTTTTGCTTCCATTGTATGCTGATTAATTTATGCATATTTTCATGTTTTACTTCAAATAATTTCAATTTTTATGTGTGTATGTTCATGGAGCTAGTTTCTTGGATAAATAAGGGTTTGGTAGCATCCTCTTTGTCGATCAGAGGGTTGGGGACGTTACACGAAAGCAAAATTCTTTTTGTCGAAAACTCAATAGATGGCATTTACAGAATTAAAACATCACCTCTGCTGTGCCCCAGTGCTCACATTACCAGAATTGCAACAACCATTTGAGATCGAGGCATATGCCTGTAAGTATGCTATTGGGGCATTCCTTACTCAACAAGGGAATCCAGTTGCATATCACAGTGAGACACTATCTAACACAATCCAAAAATATACCACTTATGACAAAGAGATGTATTCCATTGGACAGGATTGCTGACAATGGAAGCATTACATTTTGGTGAAGGAAACAATCATCCACATAGACCAACGACGCATGTAGTCCATACAGACACAAGGGAAGTTACAGAATGATTGCCATCAGAAATGGTTCGCATATATACAACAGTTTCATTTGAACAACAAGTACAAGAAGGGAAGCACCAATAATGTTGTAGACTACCTCAGCTGACCGCCAATCATGGCGATAACCACCGTGCTCAACTCTTGTGGGAACAAGACTTCTGATTGGGCGATTCTCTACAAGAGCGATCTAGAATTCAGCCACACATACTAGACACTCTTGGAGGGAAACCAAGTTCCAAAATTTCACCTCTAGGATGTACTACTATGTCACATGGGACACCTTTGTGTTCTTTCAAGTGAGCGTGCCAAGATGATTTTGGAAGCACACTACAGTTGATTCCCTAGGCATTTCGGGGTCAAGAATATAGTGGCAGTACTACAAAAGTATTTATATTGGCCGAAACTTCAACAACAAGTTGTGAATTACATCCGATCCTGCACTACCTACACCATTGCAAAACTATCCATCAAGAAGCAAGGCCTCAATACTCCATTTCCTACCCCTAGTCGACCTTAGGAATCCATATCCATGGATTACATGTCAGGCCTTCCTTCTACTAAGCATGACAATTACTGTGTGTTTTTGGTTGTTGACAGATTCTCAAAGATGGCCATAATGGCGAACTGCAAGAAGAATATCATAGTAGATTCCACTACTAAACTCTTCTTTGAATGAGTGCGGGTACACTTTGGGATCCCACAGTCTATAATATCAGATAAGGATATTAGGTTCCTTAGTACATTTTGGTCTAGCCTATGGTCAATGCTAGACACCAAGCTCACAAAGTCCACATCTTTCCATCCCCAGAATGATGGCCAGACATAGGTCGTCAACAGGATGATCGTAGACATTTTGCGCATGTACAACTCAAAGCATCCACGCACATGGGATGAGAGCCTACCCTATGTACAACAAAGCTATAACAGGGACCTCCATAGCTCAACCAAACACAACCCCTTTCAGGTGGGCTTGGGATTATAGCCACTATGTCCCGTTGACATAGCCATGCCATTTCCAACTACTTAGGTTGATTCAACTCATATCCAGTCTGAAGTTTCCAAGGTGAATAACTTCATTAAGTGCATTCAACACATTGGCCAATAGGTTCATGACA
Source organism: Pseudotsuga menziesii (assembly GCA_001517045.1). NCBI lineage: Eukaryota > Viridiplantae > Streptophyta > Pinopsida > Pinales > Pinaceae > Pseudotsuga > Pseudotsuga menziesii. Next base: position 299,304 of record LPNX010580181.1, read on the forward strand.
TATTGGATAGATAAAATGATAAGTACAAGTAGCGACATGATCAGCATCAGGTGCAATAGAAATTCCAGGTGGGCGACAAAGTGTGGCTACATTTGCAGAAGGAGCACCTCACTGGACCCCGCCGCAATCTTTTCCTGCTCCGATATGGGCCATACACCGTCACTAAGGATGTCAGGGACAATGCCTTTGATCTCAGTATTCCACCATTCCTCAGTCTGCATCTAGTGTTCAATGTGTACTGTTTTCGGCTCTACTTTCCACCTGTACTGGACACATCAGACATGGCAGAACAACTCACACCAATAGAGTTAAACCATGACTACATGGAACAATCCACAACTGATCAGATTATGGACACATAGATCAAGAACATCTGCCGACAGAAAATGCAGCTATATCAAATTTTCAAAGTAGGCCAACTCCTTCACCATGGAAAGTGGCTCACCAGGGACCAAGCTCAACAGAAGTTTCCTCATCTCATGGAAGAACTCAATGCAATGGGGACCATTCCTTCCTAAGGTGGGAGGAATGATCTAGGAGTATATTGGTGGCCACGTACCTATTCCACTTGGATCCCCACCCTTGTTTCTTTCATTTTTCCAGTTTCCTTAAATGTAGCACAATTTACTATTTTTGGTAGTTTTCGGGTCCTAAACTTTTGGAGCCGTTTTGAGGCCCTAAATGACGTTTTTCCAGCATCTAATGTTAGGGAAAATATGAGTCCATTCTAGACTTGATATTTGTCATTTATGGATGTATTCCTTAAATATATCTTTCTAACGATGTATCATGCACGTCAAACGGAGGTAGTATGCGAAAGTTACGACCCCGAGAAATTGATGTACCAAGTTACCCAATGGGGTCCACATTCTGGCATTTCAACTCCTAAGGTTAGGTTTTTCGATGTGTAGGGTTTCCATTGTTTCTCAATAATATATAGACCTTCGAGCCTCATTGTAAAACAGAGTTTAGAGGCATGTAGCCGCCACATCTCTTCTCAGAGATAAGCTACCAGAACTCTAGCTAGTTTATTCCATTCTGTATGTAAACCAGTTTCATTTATTGATTAATGAAATGAAGCATTATTTCCGCTGCATATTTTTTTCTATGGTTATTTTTATATTCTGTTGTGTTCATGCATAAATATAGATCACTCAACCTCCTAGAATAATCCAAAGAACAAGAGAAATTCATCCAAGTAAGGATTTCTCTGGCTTCCAATGTTTTTATTGTGATAAGATAGGACACATTGCCATAAATTGTCCTATGAAGAGACAAGAATATAAGAAGAGTATCAAGAAAAACAAAAGACACCATGCTCATCTAGATAAAGAATAAGAATACGAAGGACCTCTAAGAAAGAGAGCAAGAGAAGAGGATGCAGAATAGTATGTACTATTCTCTGCACTCTCTAGATCTATAACACCTGGAGAGAACACTTGGATTATTCATAGTAGTGCTTCAAAGCACATGATGGGACAAAAGAAAAACATGTCAATACTTGAAGAAAATAACTCTCCTCAGAAAGTATCTCTAGGAGATGACTATCAATATCCGATCAAAGGAATTGGGGAAGCAAGCTACAAGCTTGATTCGGGGAATCTCATGAAGATGAAAGAAGTATTGTATGTATCTGGTATAAAGGAGAATCTAATTTCTATCTCGAATTTAGATAAGAAAGGATTTAGAGTTGCATTCATATATGGCTAATTACTCATGTGACACAAAGGATAGAAAATTGAAGATGCAGTTGTTGTCGGTGAAGAAGAAGGAGGTGTGTATAAACACAAGGGACATTAAGAAACATCCCTTGTTCATGAGTCCACTAACCCTAGTGAACTACGGCATAGAAGGATTTTTGACATCAATTACAAGGCACTACCTCATGTGAACAAAGTAGTGATGGGACTACCATACTTGAAGATCAAACATGAATGCATTTTCAAGGGATGTGTGAAAGGGAAGAACATCAAGAATCCATTTCCGAAGAGTGAAGCAAAAACAAGGTACGTTGAAATTGATTCATTCATATGTGTGTGGTCCAAAGTCCTCCCCATATTTAAGTGGATTTGAATATTATATTACATTTATTGATGACTATTCAAGAAATATTTGGATATACTTCTTCAAAGTAGAGAGTGATGTTTTTGAGAAATTTAAGGAATTCAAAGCCTTGATAGACAATTTTTTAGACACAAGAATCAAGACACTCCGATTAGACAATGGCATTGAGTATACTTCAAAAGAGTTTGAATCCTTCTATAAATATGCCAAAATCAAGAGGGGACTAGCCAGTCCCTACAATCCTCAACAAAATGGTATTGCAGAAAGAAAGAACAAAACCATCATGGAGGCAGTAAATACAATGATATATGGGCAAGTTCTTCCAATGCATCTATGGGAAGAAGCAGCAAGAACTATTGTCTACATACATAATAGAATATCTCATAGTGCTCTTGGATTCAAGAATTCAGAAGAGATGTTCACAAAAAAGAATCCTAACTTAAGTCAACTCAAAATATTTGGTTGTCCAGTATATATTCATATATCGAAAGAGAAAAGAACCAAGTTGGACCCTTCCAGAAAGAAGGGGATATTTGTTGGATACTGTGAAGTATCCATAGCATGTAGAATTTACATTCCTGGAATCCATCAAATGGAAATAAGTAGAGATGTAACATTCGATGAAGAAGCATCTATCATGAGATCCAAAAAATGCCAAAATGAAGATCTGTATGAGGAAGATGCACCATCCAAAAATGTAGAGACTACATTCCTCCCTAAAGATTAATTTCTTGAAGAAAATGATATGACATAACCACGGGAACCTCCTATGATGGAGATATCATGAAAGAGAAATAGTGGTTGGGAAATATAAATTATATAAGAAGCATAAAGATATGGAGCTCCTAAAGGATCCACCAGGGTAAGTAAGAATCCTAAGACATTTTCCAACTATGTAGCTTAGATGTATGATCTTATAGATAAAGAACCTACAAACTACGAAGAAGCTATACAAAAGAAAGAATGGGTAGAAGCAGTGACTAAAGAATATCAGTCAATAATGAAGAATGATGTGTAGGATATAGTTCCCAAACAAGAAGGCAAGAGTGTAGTATCCTCCAAATGGATCTACAAGATAAAACATACAAGTGACGTAAGTAAACAGAAGTACAAGACTATATTTGTGGCTATAGGTTTCTATCAGAAAGAGGGAATTGATTATGAAGAAACATTTGCACCAGTAGCAAGGTATACTTTGATTAGAGCCATCATGGCACTTGTATCCACGATGAAGTGGGACTTACCCCAGATGGATGTGAAAACAACCTTTTTAAATGATGTGATTGAAGAAGAAGTATACTTAGAGCAACCATAAGGATTTGAGGTTGAATACAGAAGAAATCACATATGCAAGTTGAAGAAAGCGTAGTATGGCCTGAACCAAACTCCTAGAGCTTGGTATGGAAGAATAGATAGTTTCTGACGAGCATGGGATTTGCCAAAAGTAAATCCGATCCTAACCTTTAATTCAAGGTTATAGAAGATGAACCTGTCACACTATTACTGTATGTGGATGATATATTTCTTACAGGGAATGAGAAATCGATTGTAGAATGAAAGAAGAATCTCGCTGAAAAATTTGAGATGAAAGACCTTGGTCTAATGCATTATTTCATAGGTCAGGAAGTATGTAAGAACTCAGAAGGAATATTTCTCAGCTAGGGAAAGTATGCAATGGGAGTTTTGAAAATATTTCATATGTTGGAATGTAAATCCATGGACACACCTATGGATTCCAACTTGAATGTTTTAGATGATGACTCGTTAGAGTTAGTGGATGTGACTCAATATACACAGATTATTGGTTCGTTGATGTATCTAACCAATAGCATACTGGAAATATATTTTTCTTTGAGCACCTTGAGTTCGTATCTAGTTCAACCTAGACGAGTTCACCTGATAGCCACAAAACATGTGATGAAATATCTAAAAGGGACTATAGACTTTGGTCTATACTATGATGGAAACCATGATTACAGATTGTATGGCTATATAGATACAAATTGGGTTGGAAGTGTCTCATACAAGAAAGTCACATCAGGTGGATGCTTTTGTCTAGGGTCTGTTATGATTTCATGGTTTAGCAAGAAACAATTTATTGTTTCTCTTAGCATGGCCAAAGCAGATTACATTGCATCTTGCTTTGCTAGTTGTGAACCCATATGGATTCGGAAGCTGATGTCAGGTCTCTTTGACCTCGAGGTGGATACTACTGAGATTCTATGTGACAACCAAAGTTGTATAAAGATGTCGGAGATCCTAGTGTTCCATGATATATTGGAGCACATACAAATTTGGTATTTCTACATACGAGATATGATACAGAAGGCATCCACAAAGCTCCAGTATGTGAGTACTGATGAGAAAGTTGTTGATGTGTTGAAGAATCCTCTTTCTTGGGTAAAGTTCAAACACTTTTGATACAAGCTTGGTGTTGTTGGGAAAGACATTCCTCGAAACGAGGATTGTATCATCCTTGAACTTCCATTCAGAATGGATCTGGTGACTTCTGTCCTTGAAAATGTCATGGGATTGTATAATCCCTAAACTTCGGTTCAGAATGGATCCAGTGAATTTGGTCCTCAAGAATGTGGTGGGATTGTATCATCCTTGAAAATCGGTTCAGAATGGATTTGGTGACTTCGGTACTCGAGAATATGGTAGGATTGTATCATCCTTGAACTTTTGTTCAAAACGGATTCGGTGAATTTGGTACTCAAGAATGTGGTAGGATTGTATCATCCTTGAAATTTTGTTTAGAAATGATTTGGTGACTTCGGTACTTGAGAATGTGGTGGGATTGTATCATCCTTGAAATTTTGTTCAGAATGTATCTGGTGACTTCGGTCCTCGAGAATGCAGTAGGATTGCATCATCCCTAGAATTTAAGTCCAAAAGTGATCTGAATACTTTCGTCTTCGTATTGTGGATTGCAAGTTGTTGTTGATGATGATTATGTTATTGATCAAAAGATCAAAGTGTGATGATGACGATATTACTGATCAAAAGATCAGAGTGTGATGATGATGATGTTGTTGATCGAAATATCAGAATGTGATGACGATGATGTTGTTGATCAAAAGAGCAAAGTATGATGATGGTGATGATTGTTCATCGAAAGATCAGAATGTGATGATGATGGTGTTGTTGATTGAAATTCCAGAGTATGATGATGATGATGATGCTGATAGAAAGTTCAGAGTATGATGATTAATATGATGCTGATAGAAAGTTCAGATGATGATGTTACTGATCGAAATGATGATGTCAATCGAGCGGTCAAAGTGTTGCTACTGCTGAAGTTTGAAGATGAATACTATATGTTAAATATGATGAAAATATTCCAATGATTTATAGATGTATCACCCTAATGATGTTGATGGTTATCTCTCTCTCTTACAACTATTGTTGTTGTTGTTTCCATAGAATACCCTTCTCGTTAAGGGGGAGTGTTGAATTATTGTAACTTCAAAGAATATTCTAAATGTATTTTATTGGTCCTTGATGGTATTATCGGGATAATCATTTCTATCTATTTGTACCTCGATGTTCCTATCAGGAGAATTAGTAAGATTCGTGATGAATTCCCCTCCATTATATGTCAAGTCATTAGTACCCTCCAGAATATACTATTATATTAAGTTAGCCCAGTTATTTCTACTCGATCCTACATAACTGATTTAATTTTACTCGAGCCTACATAACTGGGTTAAATGTCAAGTGAACGAAAGAATATAAATAGATTGACGCACCTATCATTTGAGACAAACTCACTCACTTGTGTAGCACATAAGAGAGAGAGAGAGAGAGAGAGAGAGAGAGAGAGAGAGAGAGAGAGAGTTGTAGCTCGAGAAGGATGAGGATCAGTTTTGGGTTTTACCTTTTTATCTTTTGGGGAATCTATATTGAGGAAGTTTTCTCTAGGTTTTTCCCATTAGGGTTTTCCAAGGATAAATCTGTGTTGTTCTTGTGATATTGTTTCTTTCAGTGATCCTGTCTATATGCTTTTATGAAATTGCAATTAAATGCTGATAATCTAGCTTAGCATATGGAATTCTAACAATCTCATCATTCTAATTTTTTAAAGCATGCTTCCAAGAATCCATTATTAAAGCTTGATGTAAAATTCAATTTACCCATGTTTAATGGAGAATGCAATTAATAAAAAAATTAATAATTAGATAATACAAGTAGATGTTTATCATAGTATGCAGAAAATTGATGAAGAATATATGAAGTTTCAATTAGGATCTCCTCGATTATTTGGTACCCGCCTCATATGATGGGAGAGAAATATTAAAAAAAGGTAGAAAGCACAATGGTTTTAAAATTCTCCGCTCATGGTTTGAATTTACTTCTACATTGAGAAAACTATTTTAGCCATTGGGTTGCATTCAAAAGGTTATGATGGAATGGAAAAATTTGAGGCTAAGTAAAGGTAATAATGTTCAAAGTTTCACAGAAGAATTTGGAAAGAGTGCTCTTGGATTGAATATGCCTTTACATACTTAAAAAATATTGATCAAATACATTCGTGCAGTTACCAATTATATTCAACATACATTTTTGTTGTTTAATCCTACTAATCTAGATGAAGCATGTGTGAAAGAAACACACATTTAAATAAGGGGAAACTATGAACAAGATGAAAATCCACTCAAGAATGTAGAAAACCATTCTCAAGAAAAGGACAAGGGAAAGACAATAATTATAGCAAAGATATAGAATAAATATGCATCCAGAGCTAATGCCAAATACATTTGGTGGAAAGGGGAAGCGTAATATGATTTCTATATTTCAACAAGAATCGAGATATAATTTGGGATATGAAAAGTTGATCACAGTAGTTTGCATACAGGTTAAAAGCTCCTTTCATGCTGTTATTTTTTATAGATCGTATTAGCTTAATTAGGATCTTTGTTTGAATGAATAATAAGTACAACTAGATGCATAATATATAAAATATACACATGACACAATGATTTTCACTGGGGAAACCATAAAGGAGAAAACCTCGCAAACTTACTCCTAATAGTACAATCACAAATACTATGTCATAAGATGATCAATCCTAGTAATAAGAAGTATACAACAACTATCTATCTCTCGTCCCTTGTCTCGCAGTCTCTCTGATGCGATCTTGAGTAACTGTGAGGCATGTATAAAAGAGGTTGGGAGCCTCCATATATAAACCATTCAAGTGACTGAAATTTTACATGACTAGGATGACCTGTTTCACTAACATGGATGACTTCTTCTAGAGAGACTTCAAAGACACATTACGTGATGTCACACTGGGGATTATTTCCCTGTCTTACAACAGAGGTTGTACCTAAAGGTATAGAAATAGCAAATACATCACGTAAGGAGGAAAACACATATCTAATGCGGGTACAACAACATACAATGATAATATACATTAGAATATGTTTCAAATTTACAAATACATCAACACTCCCTCTTAAATAGGAAGGTATTCTCTCTCTTCCAAATTCATCAACACATATGGTGTCTTCATCACATAGTCATCATCATGGATTCAAAGAGTCATCATCATTGTTTCTTCCATCATCATCTTCTTATCGATCATCAAATGGTACTATCTGTCATCAGAAGTTTCTACAAAGCCAACCCTTTTTCATGCTAGTTGTAAGCCTAGTCCTCATCCAGGTATTCATCACATCTTCAAGAAATCCATATCATAGGGACTGTCCAATACCTTCTTTACTTTTCCATGGAAATAACCTATGTCTTCTACCTTTATCTCATCGTATCCAAATAATCTCTTTTGTCCTGCACAAAACAAAGTAGAGCACAAAGAGAATTCATGGTCAATATGTGTTCTACTAGTAAAGGAGAAATGCCTCAGTGAACCTCATGTGCTTCATGACCTAATCATCTCAACATGGGAAAAAACACACACACACACACACACACACACACACACATATATATATATATATATATATATATATATATATATATATGAAATACTGATTATTACCAAACAACCTGCTACATCAGGAATTTTATGTTCTAGGTCAACCTCAAGGACTTATTACAGCTAAACAATATTTTCCTAGGATATTTTCTATTTACATAACCTTGGAGGCGTATTATATATGAGTAACCTATGTACTATTCTATAACTTCTTTTACACTCGGATAAACCACATAAATTATTACATTCGAGTAACCTACGTACCACACTAGGGCCCATATTTACACTCGAATAACCTGTTTCATGACTTATTACGTCACTAGTGGAAAATGAGAGATTAGTGACAAAAAAATGACCAAAATACACAAATCAATGACCACTTTGGGTTTGGCGATCACTTGTGGCTAATTTACAGCTTTTTATTACGAGACCAAAATTGGTCATTTTTATTTTGGTCATTTATAACTTGTCACTTGGTCATTGATTTGGTCATATATTTGGTCATTAATTTCTTCATTAATGTCGTCATATATTTGAATTAATGACCAAATTAATGACCACATGACAAACTAGAATATGACCAAATTTGGTCGCGAAATAAAAGACCCTAAATTAGCCACCAAACCTGCTTTTTGGGCATTGATATGTGAATTTTGGTTATTTTTTTGGTCATTTATATCTTATTGTTTGGTCATGTATCTCTCAATTTTTGGTCATTTTATATGCAAATTTTGGTCATTAATTTCATTTATTGGTCACTAATTTAGTCATTTTTAGTCATTTTATGTGTGGTTATTATATTTTAGTAGTTTTAATGGTGTCCATTATTAATCAATATAAATTTTTAATATGATATTATGTTTAAATTAAAAAAAGAAACATACATTATTTATCATCATCTAATACACATGTGAATTATGCAATCTCACATTGATTAGTTAATTACAACACTTATAAATAATATATTGTACAACCACATAAGTTTTAAACCACAAAAATTATATTATATGATATGTCAAGTATTACAATAAATATGTGTTTTCTCAAAAACTACCTCCATATAAGTTTACATGAAAATAATCTAGTACGTCGATGACTTTTCAGAATATTACAATGGCTAAACTATCCCACTTGTACTTGGTTGCTAAGACATACTTAGATCCCACGGCAGCTTCAAAACCATACTTAGCCGCTTGAAACCCTCAGTAACAGGCACTTGATACTTAATGGCCCACTTTTTGAGCTTTCTATCTGCGTAGGTGCTTCTGTATCTGCACTGAATGTGCTTCTAAGCTTTTTGATCTTTATATATGTGTGTGTGCTTCTGTATCTACACTGCAACAGCCTCTCTCCTAATGTTGTTATAAATATCGTGAGCAAGGTTACCTAAAAACAACACATGTTAAGGAATAGATTTTTCTTCTCGCTAAAAAGAGAAAAGAAATAACTGAAAAATGCACATAGTAATTTCACAAGATTTAACATGGATAAAAAAACCAATTCCGAAAAACAACAGGTGTACTCAAAATGTATAAACATTTAGAACCAACACACCTACAAATACATGAACATGAAATACCTCTCCATAAGGCCTGAAGATTAATGGAAACATTGTGCAAAGAAATAAATCCTTTCCGAGAAATATATGAATGAACTTTTCACAAAATATTTTTTTCTAAATTTCCAAATACCTCAGTTCTTCTAACATCTAATCCATCCATTTGACCCGCTTTGAGGAAAACCTTGGTTTTTTCTATCTGAATAGTAAAGAAAAATTAAGGTTTTTTTATTAGCATTTTAGCTGAATAAAATAGTGGTGGAAGACTCGACAACCTTAAAACACATACACTTCAATCCTATTCTGAATCACACTAAAAAAGATGCAATGTTAAACCTAACAAAGGAACAAAATGGAAGGGCATATAGAAAATTCTATGTGGAGTGAACATAACAGTGGACATAATAATTTTCAAGCTCGCTTACTAGGATATGGGGAAAAAAAATTCTTTCCATTACTGTGGACCTCTCAAGTCATGGAAAACAAAGGTGGCTACTGAGCGTAGAGTTATGTTTGAGCCCTTAACATTACAAGCTCAAAATAAAAATAAAATAATCTATAAGAAGTTTATTTTTCAAGTACCCCTCACAGATCTTGTAAAATCTAAAGGGGAGTTATTCCATTTTCAGAAAGGAAAAAGTGGTTTATCCTATTTGAAAAGGGGATAACCTTCCTCCGAATGAATCCCTTGTCTTGGAAGATGAGGCTTTCTTATGAGATTCAGTGAGGCCTACATGCAAATTATGATAGGTGAAAGAAATAGATTTTTATACTATGTAAAATGGAGTATGTCAAAAGATACTGTGTATTTATTCACCAAGGAAGATACGCTTAGATCATGAGGAAAAGGCATTAAAAATCAGTAGCCAAATACTGTACATCTAAAATAATTCTAAGTATCTATAAGATTTAAAATGTGATATCAGTTATAGAATGTAAAATGAAGTGCATTCTACATTTCTCACCTGTTGTATGCATTTTTCCATTACACTTCAAATTTTAAGCCCAGGAATAACATTTTCCACATATATTCCAAAGTACGAAGAAGAGGTGAGGAGACTCATTTATATCCTAGTTCACTCTCTAGCAGAATCACTCTCGTAAAAACTGAATCAACTACAACAACAACTAATGTAACATGCGCTTTTCCAACATGAAAGTAAAAATTTACACTTAAACTCATATAACACACAATGTAAAGAACTAAACAAATTATCAAAACTGCAAAGTAAAGGGAAACAATCATCATTAAGGTAAACAATCATAACAATATCTTCTTGAGCTAATGAATAGATGCATTAAAACATGTAAGGTCACATTCCCTTATAGAAAAAAGGTCTGAACAATATGTAAAGTAAGTTTAAATATATGTTTGAACACTATGTAAAGTAAACTGAATGTTTTAAAATTGATTCATAGAAATAACCATCTAGGTCAAATTTTTCAAATATATTTTTAGCCACCAAATAGAACTCATTTTTGTCTCCTTCAAGCATTCACATCCATCCATTGGATCTTAATATGCAACATGGATGTTACTTGAGATAGAAATTACAACTATATTAGCATCAGTTTGTTCAAGGGGCACTCCATGGATCTTAGTAAGTGACTAAATTTGTCCAGTCCCTGTGATGGCACCATCATATGGATCCAATATGTTTATGTCATCTACTACATGGAATAATTCAGTCTCTGTTGGAGTTACCAGGAACTATAAAAAAAAGTATACACAAATATAAAAAGAAGTACAATTAAATTCCAAAAACATGCATAATTATTGATGTAACAAAATTAAATGCACTTACAACTGAGTCAATCTTTCAACTATCTTTTCTAGCAAGAGTTGCACACACTGATTGATAATTTTGCTTCAGTGCACCAATGTCGATAGATTATTTAATTTTATCCTGCATTTGATTACATCATGCACCAATCAAATATCACATTACAAGCACACAATAATATAGTAGAAGAATACTGAATATAACAATAAAACACTAAAAACCAGTCCTAAACCAATTATATTAGATTACGAATTCAAATCAAGAAATGTTTGCAGGGGAATGATAATTAGCTTACCTCATCATCATCACTATGACATCCCATTTTATTCCATGATTTGATGATTGGTTCAGTTGAGGTGGCTATGGTTTCCATTGTCTTTGTCAACCCATTACATGTTTATAGTTATGATCACTATCACTCTAAACATATGTATATATGTTAACTAGTTGGATTTTATCAGCTTTATTAGATGGCAATGATATTTTTGTTGGATTTTTTGATATATGCTTATTTTTAGAATTTTCTATATCACATATTAAACGTTGACCAACCATTTCACTCGTATCAATTTATGATCTAATAGAATCTTAAACCTACATATTATTATCAACACATAATTAGTTGGATATATATACGATTTAAAATGCAATATATATAACACAATGTACTTACAAATATACTTACAAAAATGACATACATAATGTATTGAGCAAAAAAAACATATTCTTACAAACATGTGTTGATTGCTTCTCCATGCACCATGACCCATAATAAATTGATCCCTCACATTATATCTTTCCATATTCCCTTTTTCATTCATTCTCACATACTCTTCAGCACACATACTTTCCTTCAGCTCCTCCCACTATTTGGGAGTCAAGCTAATGTCCCTTTCTTTTCCATCCAAGATTGATTTTCTGGATTTATGCCTAAAATTGTTGATCAATTTTCTCATTCTGATCTTGTAATATTTGGTGGTAAACCTTCTGCCATAAGTCTCAAAGGAATTTTCCATTTGTCGAATCACCAGATCAACACTTCTTTCATCTTGATCTAAAAAATTGGATTTGGTGACATCCAAATGAGACCTTACTCTCGTGCCCAACTCTAAGGCCCACCTTGCAGCATTTTGTCCAAAAGGTTCACCATATTTTACGTCAAGAAAATAATCCTTATTTCCTTCTGATTTTATTTCTTTCTCTTGTCTTTCTGTGGACCTATGCATTCCTTGAATCATTTTTCATTTTTGTATCGATGCTGGCATATCTTGACTTGAATCAAGAATTTGTGATGTAGAAAGGGCACTCATGCTTGTGCATAGAAGAGGTTATTTTCCTTTGGTGGTTGAAGGCCTAATTGGTTCCTCATTGTCCACATTAGGTGTGGCACTAGATATCTCAGCAATTTGCTCAGATGGGCTTTTAAATCTTTGTTTTAATTTATAAAACAATTCTCTCAAAATTGATTCTGATTTAAAAAACACTAGGCCTTCAACAATATTAACTTGGGCATGATCATCATTATGTGATATATTAGGATGATGATCATTAGTGTTTTCATCATGTTCTCCATGTACTAATGCATTACTAAGGCATAGGATTCTACGAGCTAGCGACAATGTGTTTTTGCTTGCCGTTTGTTTTTGCTCATAATTTTCTACACAATCAAAATTTTCCCTATAAAAAAAATTATTAAATTAAAGTCAAAATCATAGACATCCTACATCATCAAATAGATAATATACAACTATCATCAAATATGCTTAAAGTGAAAAAGTACAAGGAATAAGTACCTACTGAGACGAAGCATGAGATGGAAACAATGTGCTTTTGCTTGGCTTTTGGTTGTGCTCTCTTTCTTTAGAAGAAAAAGTTTCCCTATAACACAAAAAAAAATTATCAAATGAGAACTGAAAGCACATATAGGCTATGTCATGAAATAGATTATAAACAACTTTCATGAACTATGCATAGAAGTGTTAAGGTACAAGGAATAACTACTCACTTATTTTCCAAACCAAGAGATGACAAATATTCTTAATTTTTTGCAATCCATTCTTTACGAACACGCTCATAATCCACAACATTTTCATCACTTTTTTTGTCAATTTTATGTCCCCCCCCCCATTTATTCATAGCATTGTTGAACATTTCCCTTCAAAACATCATTAGTACATGTACAAATAAGTAATGAGGTTATCCAGAAAAAACTTAATGGAAACATCCATTCATAGCATTTCTCAGACAGGATTTGATCGTTATTGAAAAACACATTTACTATAAATTATTTGAATAATGAATAAAAGTAACCACATAATAAAAATTCTTAACCACCTAACATTAATAAATTCCACCTGAAATATTTCAAAACTTAATGCAAACATCGATTCATAGCATTTCTCAAACGGAATTCGATGGTAAGGAGCAGAAGGAAATCATATTTGAAACATTGCATAGTACTGAAAACAAGTATTTGGATAATCCCATGGTTGAAACAATAAAATCCCTACAAATATTAGTACATAGTTTAGACGTACAACCATTGGATAATCCCATCGCCAAAACAATAAAATCCAATTTGCATAGTGAAAATGTATTCAATAAATCTAAGGTGACAAATCATCATCATCATGATTTTCATTTCCATCAAGATCACAATTCTGATCACTTGTGTATGCATCTAATTCATTTTCTCCATTGTCCTCATACAATATATTTATCTGACCATGCATATCATTCTCTATCTCAGTCTCTTCATTGGGAATCAAAGTTTCTTCTTCAAATACAACTCTATTGTCATGTTCAGCTTCTTCTTCCAATGTTTCTTGTGAACTAGTAGATTGCTCATCAAACATTATATCAACATATTCCATGAATTTATTTTCAAACGAGACTCTACTTGAATGGCATATGACCATCCTGTGGTTGTTACATCATCAATTAGAAATGATTGGGTAATTTGAGAAGGGGAAAGATATAGACAATCATTCTTTGATAAAAATTGGCGTGTATTTATGCATACAAACCCGTACTCATCACGTTGTATTGTTGATGGTTTGATCCATTTACATTTTAGTAATATGGGCCTAGTATCATCATAATCAAATTGAATAATATCCTGTATGAATCCAATATAAAGTTTCCTTTCAGTTCCATGATGAAATTCGACACTAACAATACAATCACAATTTTCCTTTCCTCCATCCTTTTCTTCCACTCGTAAATGACTACCATATGCCCACATCCCACTGAACGAAGAAGCTATTATATTTGGAGGTCATGAAAGCTAAATTTCTTCTATCATTATATATTATCCTTATTTTTGTGCATCACTAATTGCATCAACAATCAAATCATCAAATATTGGAAAAGAACCATATCTAATATTCAAATCCTAAAGTCTACACTTTCGAGATGGATGCATCCCTATTTGAATATCTTCCTCATATTTTCTACATAGAATATGAACATACATGATAATAAGAGTGATAATAATTTAATTGTTAAATGAAATTAAATAAATAAATTATCTTGTAAATAAAATTTCACCTACGCCACTTATCCAATGAGGATGTGTTTTGAAGAGCATAAGCATGTATCATAGTTCTTTCCTCATTTGATAGCTTGAAGCGATGTCCATTTCCTTATAACACTTCACTTGTAAATCTCTCATTTTCATCATCATCCCATACATATCGATTAACATTAGTAAAATCCTTTATATATTTTGTGCAAAATCCTATGACCTCTTTCTTTGAATCTTCACACATGCTACCTTCTGGTTTTGACTTATTATGCACAAACATTTTTAGAACCTTCATATATTGTTCTATAGGGTACATACATCTAGTTCTTATCGGGCCACAATATTCTATTTCATGTTCTAGATGTACAAGGAGATGCATAGAAATATTGAATATTGTTGGGGCAAATTCTTGCTCCAATAAGAAAAGGGCTTCAACAACCTCTTCCCTCAAATTATCAAAGTTTGAAGGATCTAACACACGCATACTCATTCTCTTAAATATTAGGCCCAACCTTATAGTTTCCAATCTTTGCCCCTTTTCCAAACTTGATATGACTGCAATAGATAAAATATCCTCAATTATGACTTAATATTCATGTGTATTGAGGCCTCTTAAGACATTATTATTAGTTTTCCTTCTAACATTACTACTCACATATCCAGTAGGAAAGCGAGCATGAGATATCAATGCTAATAATTGTGCACGTTGTTCCTTTGTCCACACATAAGGAGCAATTGGTTTTCTAAATTTTCCATCTCCATAATTGTCAACCCAAATATTTCAACGAATCTTTATGTGTAGAAGGTGTAGGCATGATCACACTGTATTATATGCACCAAAAAGAGTTTCTATAATTGAAAAAGCTATGTTTTTATTAGTATGCATAAATGAAAAAGTATGCCTAATGGTTATATGCTTAAAGTATGGCAACTTATAGAATCTGCACAATCGTTTTAAACCACTATCATTGAGTGGATCATTTTTATTAATAGAAATGCCACCATTTCCAATAAACCACATTCTTTTCTCTGCATTCTCAATAATGTAATCATTGGTTATTGATGATGGTGCTTCACGATTCTCTTCATAACCATTGAAATGTGACTATTGTCAATGATATGGATGTTCCATTTTAAGGTAAGCACGATGTCCACAATAAACACACTTATGCAAACTACTTGAGTTCCTCACAAAAGGTTTAAAGATGCAAGCCGAACATCCATGGTATCCATGAAGATTGAGACTAGTGAATGTGCCATATGCAGGAAGATCATGTATTGTAAGACATAAAGTAGATCTTAAAGTGAAATGGATTGAATCAGTGTCCCTTCAAAATTCAATTTCTTTAACTCCTTTCCGTAATTCTGCTAGCTCATCAAATAATGGCTCTAGATAAACATCAATTGTATCTGAAGTCACACTTTTATTTCCTAGTATAATCAATGACAACATCAAGAAAAATGATTTGGTTTCTAACCATGGAGGCAAGTTATAATTTATCAAAAACACTCGCCAAGTTGACCATTTACTACTCTGAAATGAGAATGGATTCATCTCGTCTAAAGCTAAACCCAACCTTATATTATGAGTATCTTGGGAAAAATTAGGCCATTTGTTGTCAAATTCCATCCACATCTTAAAATCAATCACAGATCATTGTTTTCCATCGGTGCGCTTATTTTGGGCATACCATTGCATAAGCTTAGGAATGTCTCGACATCTATACATTCGAAGTAACCGTGGGATTATTGGAAAGTGGTGAAGAATTTTTATAACCGTTGAATTTGATTTCAACCCTCTTCTATACCTTGGTTCTTTACATTTCAGACATTCAGTCTCACTTGCATGATTTTTGGGAAATAATACACAACCATTCACACATTTGTGGATCTTCTCATACTCTAACAATAGCTTTTTCATTTTTTATTTACATGCACTCCAATTTTTGGGGAATGTGGATTCAGATGGTAATAACTGATGTAAAAATTCCAATAACTCATCAACACTCTCATTTTTACAACCATGCACTATTTGCGAATTAAGAATTATAATGATTGTTTCCAAATGACTTAACTTGCAAGTACCATACACAGGTTTTAAAGCATCCTCCATCAATTTCTGCTAATCATCCTTGAAACCGTCATTCATGATTTTATCAACTTAAATCCCTTCATCTAACATTTCATGTTCATCTACATTTGTTGCATGTTCGTGTATGTTTGGTGCCTCTACATCTCTCATGACTTGCAATTGTATCCTATTTGGTAACTATTTTGAGGGAAATCACTTATACCGCTATGACCGAATCTCAGCATATGTGCAAAAATCACTTGTCTCTTTATGATCTTACCTCTTATACAATTATTACAAGGAAATGCGTATTTCTCCAACATATTCTCATTAGATATTCTCTCATCATCTGCATAGTATTCATTTGTTGACAAAACTGGCCGTTCACCCATATTCAATTTTTTGCATTAAATTATGAAGATAGTATGTCAATCTTACTTTCAACTCTGTTCATCTATCTAATATTGAATTAAATTAAAAAATATCAAAGCCAATTCCTAGAGTCTACAATATATCATGTTAGTATACTTATTTGATTACTAGGGTCTAGGCATAACATATATTGTAGTACTATTATTTCTTGGAAACAAAGTCTGGTGTTTCTCTTCCTTTTTGGTAGTGGAACTGTTACTAAATGGAGGGTGATATAAAAAATATTCGAGCTATTTTGTAGGGATTCAGGTATAAAGATCAACTTAAACAATACTTGTGTGTTATGTGTTGATGAATCTAGTGAGAAAACTCAACAGATCTTGGAAATATTCCTTGTTAAGAGTTTTCCTTTAGACCTTGGCTTCAAGCATCTGGGTTATACATTAAAACCTAATTTATATCGGATATCTTATTGGCATTGGTTGATTAAGAAGGTGGAAAATAGAATTATGAAATAGAGCGACATGTGGCTTACCTTGGGGGGAAAGAGTGGCACTCATAAACTCTGTATTAAATAATACACTTATTTATTGGCTTTACTTGGTTCAAATCCCAATTTCTATCATCAACAGCCTCAAAGCGTTGATTGTAAGATTCCTATGGTCTAGAACTGGTTCAGTTGACAAAATTCATCTTATCAAGTGGGACAAAAATTTTATACCCATAGTTGCTGGTGGATGGGGAATTAGGAATCCCCTTGGGTCTAATATTTCATTAAGTCTCAAGTGTGGGTGGAAGGCTATTAAAAGTAAAGGTTTGTTGGGGATACTCATCAATAAAAAATACCCCAAATATAAATCTGTGGATGATTGGTTAAGTGGCTATAAGTCGATAGCTAATAGCGCGTTTTTTTGGCTCAGTTTCATGAGACAATTTAATTGGATCATAAAATGGTTGACTTGGAGAATTAGGAATGCTCATAAAATTGTGGTGGGAATTGACCCAATAATTGGCTAGCCTCAGATTCATAATTTAACTAATGACCTTATTTAACATCTACATTTCAATGGTTACATTTTTTGAATGACTTGATAAAACTGAACACCTTAGAGGCCTACGGCGCTTATTGGCTAAGTGCTATGGATTTGGGACTCAACGACACATAGACAGAATAGTGGAATAATTTTACACATCATCTTAACAATGTAACACCCAATTTTTGACCCCGTTTTCATTAAAAGTATATATTATGTAAATATTCTATTTAATCATTGTGTGGAGCTAAAGGCCAAGGCCCCTCCATCGATTTAGTCATTTATGCTTCGACAATTAAAGTCTATGCCGATGGTATTTCATGCTATCCAGACACATTATAATTTGAATGTCATGTACATATGCAATTTAATTAAAATACCCACAACCAACTATGTGAATGCAACATTAAAGATATGGGGGCATGATTTCCTAAGGATAAGTGGGGGGNCACCTTTCTTTTATTATTCACCCAATCATTTATTTCTACCAGAAATTGGTTGAGGTAGTTATTGCATGGTGATTGGAAGAGTATGGGAGTCAACAAATTCAAATTTAGGGAAGCTACCCATTTTTGGGGAAATGTTTTCTGACTTATGAGGCAAGTTATTGCCCAGAAATTCTTCCCAAATCATAATGCTCTCATGTCCTCCATTCCTCACACAGTTGGAATATTGCAAAGCTCTCTCCTTCACATTTTTGGTTTGTTGTGTGTTTCGTTCACATTTGCGGGAAATTTTCTTCATTTTCCCTATGGCAACGAAATTGTTTTTGTAATGATCTGTGGTTGGGTTACCTCCCTCGAGATTTGATCAATTTCCTTATTATTTTCCAAGATTGAAATCCATTTTTGGTAATGCACAGCGAATTGGAGAAGAGATCACTATTTCTAGGTGTTTGTTGAGTCTGTTTTTTCCCATGTGAAGCCAATGAACATTTTGTGAAATTGATTTTAGTTCCCAGTGATGTTTTAACCATTCACCATTATCAAATTTGGGTTCCAGATCATTTGTGTTCATGCCCAGAACTTGTATTTTTTTGTGGGTGTATCTTTTGTTTTGGTCTAAATTGGCTTGGAGTGGAAATGGGTCTGAACTAGCTTGATAAAAATAATGTAATAAGGAACCTCACAGATAGATATAGAGGGGTTGGTTTTCTTCTTTGCACACCTTGAAGAGCACTGGAAGGGAATGCATAGCTCGATGGACTGTGTAGCAGAGAAGGGGATGCTTCCTTGTGTTGAGTGTGTAGATGTTTTAGAAGTGAAGCCATGTCTGGTGCATGTGTCCAAGCACTATGGTTGAGATCACTAGCTTATCAGTTCAATAATTACACCTCCTTAGTAGCCTAATAAACCCAAATGTATTTTTGGTTTAGATTAATTTGGATATATCTTTGGCTATATGTGACCCTGCTAGTGTTCCCTTATTCCTTGGGGGAATCATGCCAAGCTCGAGGGTAGAAGTGGTGCTGAGAGAATGATGAGCACACTGGCCTATGGTTGGGTGGAACATTGCAGCGATATAGCTAGTTGCAGGACAAGCTTCTTTTAAGATAAGTATTCTTGTGTATTTAATCTCTACAACTGTATTTGTTTATGAACTAATATGAACAAGTTGAATGCTTAAATGAATGTAGTTACTTTCAATGTGTTTGAAATTGTTATGCATATGTACATGTTGTTAGTTCAATGCATTTTATTATCATGTTAATGGGACTTAAATTTCCCCTATTTGATAGAATTATAGTCGCGTTCTATCTCTGGTAGAGGGGTGGGGGCATGACAAAAACTTAGGTATTTTTTTAAGAGATACCGATGACTTAATTATGTGGGGTAGATTCACATCTGGTACCTTTACTACTGAACTCATCTATGATTCAATTGCAGATGAATTATCATCCAAAAGAGTGCGTTGGTGATCTCGGATAATTTAGCAATGGAAATTATTCAGCAGAATTACCTACTTTATCTGTCTATGCCCAGAAGATGCTATCGTTACTTAGGATAGCCTATGTAGGAGAGGTTTGGAGGGGCCCAATAGATCTGGTTTATGTAACTGTGAAGCTAAAAGTATTGTCCATATATTTGTGAATTGTAATACTGCTCGAAATATTTGGACACTTATGTGTGATGAACTCAGCATTGAAGAAAATTGGGTTGGCATCACTTTGCATCATTTCCTTATGAACTGGTTACATAAAAATAGATGCTACACACTGCTTACAACTTATGTGATTTGGGGTGTGTGGAGGTTTTGGATCTATACTCATCACTATTTTTTTGTATGATTTGACCAAAGATTAGGTAAAGACTATTTAGACCATTAAGGTAACACATTGACTACTTTTGGAGACAGACTTGTATTCCTATGATGAAAACCCATCTTTGTATGCTCATAGCTATTTTGATTCTTAACGAATAACAAATAGCTTCTTTTTCACTTGTGAAAAAAAAAGTCTGTTGTTTGTGTGTGTACCTCTAGCATTTTAAGGGTATAATGGACAAAAAATCTTATCATATAGGCATGCTCTAGACTCCACATAAATTCCAAAAAAAGTGTCCTTGCTTGAGAGCTCAATGAGGGTTTTAATTTAGGAAAAAAAAATGCTGAAGTTGCTAAACAAATTTTGGGACCTATGATATAGTTCAAGCAGCCCATAGACTAATAAAATTTCATTTGAATGGAGACACCCCTTTTGAAATATTAGAAACAATGAGAAAACATCATCCTTGCCTAAGTATGTTGGTATTATGGCTATAAATATATCAGATAACTATTAGATTTATTGTATTTTGTACCGGGGAAGTACTCAAGCTTGTTTTCATTTACAGACTTGGGCAATCTGTTGGAACATAAATAGTATCATGATTGTGAGTGCATCTATCCAGAATTAGCATGCACACCTTTTCTGACTATTTCATGCTTTATATAGAATGAAAATCATCCCAGAGGATGTCATTAGAGTGCTTCCTTTTGGAGATGCCAGAATTCTCATGCTCCCTTTTGAAAATTATTCTCGTGGTGTTTTACCTATATGGACACATTCCCCTCACCTGGGCTATAGAAAGGAACCTCTCAACTCAATTAGAATAAATCATGCATGGATCCCAAGGAGGACACATGCATGCATGTGCAACCTTTTCTAGTTGGGCCACACTAAGCCTAGAGATTTTATCTTTGCAATAGGACATAATTCTCTACATTTTTTTTAGGGTTACGACTTCCTTATGTAACATGGCACTCCACGAGGATAGTTCATACCTTTTTAAAACTATATCATTCTTATTATATAAAATACGAGCACGTATTCCACTGAAATGGTTAGATATTTTGAGTTTAGAGATAAGCATTGTCTTTCTCTCAGTTAATAGAATACAAATTCATGATTGAGTGGTTTGTATTTGTAATAGTTGTTCATGTTTTTAGAGTGACGCATTTGTAATATCTATCCCTTTGGCTAGGAGGGTATCATACATCAATTTGGAATTTGAAAAGGTTGTGACCTTAACTTGGATTATTATTATTATCGTTACTATGAGAGAATCTAGCATTTATTTTTTGTGGTTTTGGTAGGAGTTTATTAGTATTAAGTTTCCTAGTTTTAGGGTTTGAATTCAGAGTCAAAAGTCTTATTACCATGTCTTAAAAATTTAACATGGTATGAACATTGCAAATATCAAATCTTCTAGGAATCCATGCATGTAGAAGGCTATTTCCTGTGAGAGGTAGTATCTATGATGACAAATCTTAGGTTTCTAATTGAGTTTAATGATCTGTGATTCTTTATCAGAGATCTCAACCCCGATCCCAGTCAATTTTTGGTCAAAGTTTGCGAGAGGGAATCCTATATAGAATGTGGAAGAGGTCAAAGTGTAAAACTCCAAATACTTTGATAAGTTTTGAAAAATCAGGGACTAAGAGGGAGCTGAGAGTACCTTACAACCCTTAGGAAAATGAGGTTACAAAAGATAAATCCATCATAGAAAAGACTAAGGCTATGATTCAGGATCTTGATCTATCCATGCATCTTTATGAAAAAACATGAAATACAATTGTCTACATTCTAAACACATGTCCTCACAAGATATTGAAGGACAAAACACCAATATCGGATTTTACTAGTGAGAAACCATAAGTATCACAGTTTAGTGTTTTTCATTTTCTTGTATATGCTCATAATCATGATGAGAAGAGATCTAATATTGATCCCTCTAGCATGAAGAGCATCTTTTTTAGAGACAATGAATACTCCCAAGGCTTATATAATATATCTTTGATCATTATGGAAGACAGTGGTTGGATAAGATGTGAAAATATATGAGAATTCATAGTCATCTAAGTCATTGGAGCCTCCTATAGATGAAACAGAGGGTGAACAAGTTACATTTATTTGAATGAATTTAGAAAACGAGACACCTTGGAGGCATGCAACGCTTATTGGATAAGTGTTGTGGATTTGCACTTATTGGCTAAGCCTCTCCAAATTGACATTATTTTGTCTGTTGATTTATTCAATGCTAACACCTTCTTTGCATTACCATGAACAGTGGGAGAAAAAATAAAAAATAAAATATTGGAGGAAAGAATCAAGACCTCTATTGTCAACAAAGGTTTGAACCATGTTTCCCACAAACCCTAATTCCTTATCCAGAGCCAAAGAAAGTGAAAAATCCACTTATTAATATGTAATAGGAGTTGGATTAGTGCTCAAAAGTCCTCTGCAAAAGTGAACACCTTAAAATATAGTTGGCCCTATTAATGTCTAGCTCATGCACAACCACTACTCCATATTTTAATACAAGAGAGCATCCACAAACATTTTAGAAAATAATCCCTAAAGGCCTAACATTTTAACCCTAGATCGACTCAATCATAATATTATTTCAATTCTTACTATGTAACTTAATATAAAAATGTACCAAGTGTCCAAATCCCTTAATAACCAACAAAAATTTCAAAAGAATTTGACTTACGTAGGAATAATTAAAGGATTTCAGCTTTGCAACTAAGGATATCCTTGTGTGCCTCTTCGAAATCCTCCACGTCTGGTCTGATGCAGTCTTCATCTCCATTGTAGATGTTATCATTGGTGGATATATATTAACCCAAGAAAAAAATTAAGCGCTCGAAAACCTCGAATATATCACTCCCCTCCAACCAATTAACCAACTAACATCAAAACTCTCTCCATTGATGGGAAGTCAATTTTTTAATACCAAACCCTTACCCCGGGAATTGTAAAATATACCTCCAATTACCACACCAATTACCATTAAATGAGCATAATGAACTCCATTAAACCACAGACAAGCTATCCAATATGGCAACCACCAACTGTATATGAACCCTCCCATAGTTTCCCCCACGTCGTTCTTCATTATGTCAGGGACTGGTAATGCACAATATCGATACATTATGTCTCCCATTTTTTTCATAGTAGATTTCCCTAATGCATTTTAATTATAACTTGCAAATTACGACACTGTTTATATCACCGATATGTTTTATTGCTTTGGCTTTTTCCACTAGCGGTCTTGTCGAGCCTTATAAAAACTTATATAATCATATGCCAAGGTCATGTAAAAAGCCTATAAAAACTATAATTATATGCCAAGGTGCGAAGGTCGTGTCTAAATTATCCCATAAAAATTATAATTATCTACCAAGGTCATGCAAATTATCCTTATAATTAACATTATATGCCAAGGTTTAGTGGGTTTACATATTTAGTGGGTTTTTTTATATGCCAAGGTCATGTCCAAATTAACATATAGCTGGGTTGGATTAATTCAATTTTGATAATATAGGGACATGTAAATATATATTATTTATATGTTAGAATATAGTAAAATGTACAAATTCATTGTCAAATTTGTAATTTTTTTCATTACCAAAGTGACAACTAAAAAAGACCAAATAAATGACCAATTGTTATGTGGTCATGTTTAGTCTAGATATCGCGTTTCCAAATTTGGTCATTTATCTTGGTCATTTTTAGTTGGTTTTTATCCCATGACAAAAAAGGGGTCATTTATCTTTATATTTTTTAGTTAGCTCACTTGAATTTATCAATTTTAGTCATTTATCCCTTGAAAAAAACTGTGGTGACCAAAAATTTTGGTCTCCTGATCACTCATCTCTCATTTTCTAGTACTGCATCCAAGTATAACCTGTGATCTTTTCCAGGATTGATTACATCCGAGGAAAACCTACATTAATGTTTACATTTGAGCATCTTTCTTCACTAGGATTTTTCCGACTCGAACAACCTGTCTCATTTCCCATGTGAGATATTATGCATCCAGTATTTCTAGCATAGAATCATATTAGAACTGATTACATCCAAGTAAAATCTGTGATATTCACCATGACTTATTACATCTAAGGGAAATCTACACGGCTGATTACGTTTGAGCAACCTACGCTCTTCTCCAATATTTTACACTCATATAACCTATCTCTCTAGCTATGCTAGAACACATCACTCCCTCTTTTGAGGGGTCTTAATATGGATCACACCAAGTCTCTTTCCAAGGTACTCAAACTTCACTCTTTCGAGAGGCTTGTTCAACACATCATCTATCTTCCTTTCTGGTTCCACGTACTCGATATTCATTGCTCCTCTCTACACCATATCCATGACATAATGGAACTTGATCTTGATGTGATTCATCTTGTCATAGAACACAGGGTTCTTTGACATCTTCACATAACTTTGATTGTGGAAAAAGATACACATCACATACAGCTAGATATAAAACAAGTCATACAGTGTTTTTTGTATCCACACAACCTCACAACTAGTTGAGGAAGCAACAACAAACTCTGCCTTGATTATACTCAGCGCCACACATGATTGCTTTCTATTGAACCAGGAGATTATGCCAGATCCCAAATAGAAGAAGCAGCATGAGGTGGTCTTCATGTTAGTGGCGCTACCTTCCCAATCTAAATAAACATAATCTTGCGATTCACATCATATTTGAGCCCATAATTCATTGTATCTTTTAGGTACCTATGTACATCCTTTGCAGCTATCACTACAACAAATCCTAGAATTAGCGTCCATTTTGTCACACCCCGGTTTTGACCCCGTTGCATTAGATGTATATGATGTATATATTGTAAAGGATCATGGTGCGGAGCTAAAGGCCAAGGCCCCACCATTGATTGGTTATGTTATGTTTCAGATTTAAATTGTCACCGGTGGTATATCGGGGCATGTGGCACATATTAAGTTCAACATCATGTAAATATGCATCTTTAATTAAATTGAACCCAACCAGCTATGGTCACGGAAACTAAAATGAGAAAGGGCGTGATTTTCACGAGGATAAGGGTGGGGAAATTGTCCAACCTTGGCCAATGAGGGAAAAACCCATGTGTCACCACCTTGTCTTACCCAACCACTTTCATTAAGAATTGTTGCTGGTGGTTGAGGAAGTTATTGTCTTTGGGAGTGGGGTGACAGGACTGTCATTCCTCACCCACATGCACACTCCACCACTGTTGGCTTCATGATGGAGAAAGAAACTGCTACCATCTCTTCCGCAGACATTCCACTCTTTTTCTCAATGACTGTGCTGATCCGCACATGCCTTCATTCATTCTCTGCACTACACATCCTCATGATGGTCTGTTCACCTCCACGACATTACTGTTACTCATGCACTTCCAATTTTGCGTCCTCTCTTGTGGGTAGATACCTACGTCGCAGACTGATTCGGGTTTCTATGGTCTTCCTTCTCGGTGATTGTTGTGGTCTTCTCTATGATTGAGGTCTGGTGCAAGCCTTCATCCTTGCACAGACTAAGAGTATGTATTTTTCCTCCCTAGTGTGGCCAGTGTAAGTCGTTTCCATGTCCTTAGCTGTCCAGGATGGACTGCCGATTTCCCCATGCCGTGAATGTGGTTCCTGTTACGTTTGGAATTTTTGGATTTCACTTCGGAGTATTTTCCCTTATGATTTCATTGCTAATATGTTGTGGGGGCTGCTATAGATTGTTGGGAGTCGTTTTGGCCATGAGAGGGCCAAGAACGACTCAGAATTCATCTCCCCCTGTTCAGCTGTAATAGATGATTTAATTACATGAGTGTAATGGTTGGTATTTGGACTATGTAGGGAGCAGGGATGGGGGCTTGGTTTGCTTGATAAACCTGGTGGCTGGAACCCACACATGCATAGCTAGAGGGATGGATTTCTTCTCCAGAACCCCTGAATAGCACTAGAAGCGAATGTAGGGCCTGAGGGACTGTGTAGCAGAGAAGGGACTGATTCCTTGTGTTGGGTGTGTGTGGGTGTCTTAGAATCTAGGCTAGTTCTGGTGTAGGTGTTCTTGGCTCTGTAATGAGCCCACCAGCTTAGCATTTATCCTTTCCCAACTCTTGGACGGCCTGATAAACCCAACTATGTTGGCTTGGCTGTGTTTTGTATATCCTTGGCTATGTGTAAGCCTACTTGTTCCTTATTCCTTGGAGAATCATGCCTAGCTCGGGGGTGGCAGCGTTGCTGAGAGATTAAGAAGCATGATGGCCTATGGTTGGGTTGAACGTTGCGGCGACGTAGCTGGTTGTGGAACAACTTCTTCATAAGATAAGTGATCTTGTCCATTTTTACTTCTGCAACCATCTTTTCTATTAATGATATCATGAACATGTTAAATGAATGCCTGTGTGAATGCATGTTGATTTCGATGTGCATGATAAATCACTATAGCTGTGTATGAGAAACATTGGCAATTGTGCATTTTTTACTTCAATGCATTGCCTTTCAACATTCTGTTTCAGCAATTTTATGCATGTACATGTTCATGGGGCTCTTAGCCCAGATGGTTGAAGCCATGGGTCGCATCCTCTTCGCCAGTTGGAGGGTTGGGGACATGACACATTTAGCGGCCCATTTTAGTGTAATTTTTTTTTACATTGAGTGGTCAAACTAGATTCTAAATGGGACGCGTCATGGACAAAAATTAAAGGATCCCAAAGAATGTATTTTTTTGCTTCCTAAATAGCATCCTTTCTGACATCCAAAATAGCATCTCTTTTTTCGCTTCCAAAATAGCATCCAAATTTGCTTCCTAAACAACGCCAAGGTTTTCTTTCACAATAGCTTCCAACTTTGCTTTGTAAACAATGTCGAGGTTTGCTTCCTAAATAACTTCCTACTTTTCTTCCTAGCGAGTGTTTGCTTTTGCTTCTTAAATGACACCCCCGTTAGCACCATATTTTCATCCTTCATATCACCATGTTAGCATCCAAATTAGCATCCATTTTTGCTACCACTTTAGCATCCCATTTTGCACCATGTTTTACTTCCAAATATGTGCCAATTTTTGGTTCCAAATATGCACCAATTTTTGCTTCCTTTTTTCAATCATGTTTTGCTACCAAAATGATGCCAAATATTTCTTCTATTGTTGCACCATATTTTTCTTGCTATGTAGCGCCATGTTTTGCATCCAAATTAACATCTTATTTTGCTACCATATCAACGCCATGTTTGGCTTCATCATTAGTGCCATGCGTTGCATCCTTTTTAATTTGTAGTTTCATGTCTCTCATGTTTTGGTCACTAATTTAGTCATTTTTAGTATTTAACTCATATTATAATATCATTAGGGTGTGGAGGAATCAAACCACTAACCTCCTGCTTGTAAGCCATGCACTCTTCCATTGAGAAAGAAACCTTTAAGAATTTGAGAACCTAACTTACATAGTCATCTATAATGGTTAAAAGGATCAATAGGCAACTTTGAGTATCTAATGGTCGAACAAAGAAATAGAGAAATAGGCTTTTTCAATACCAGAAAGGACACTTATCAACATCAACATTGTTGCATGTATCGGAAGATGACAATGTAATAGTACCAATTTGGTCACCTAAAATCATGTAGCTTGGGCATTCTGGTTATATCAAGACCTGATAAACCATGTGATTAGCAATACACATTAGTGTGTAATTGCACCCTGTAAAATAGAAAATAGCCACCAACAAATTATCTTCCAGGAGAATATTGTCACAAAACCAAAACAGAGAATGTGAGCTATAAGAACATATCTATAATAAACTATCTACACACTAGAGATAATCATGGTTAGAATTTACAACAAAACAATCAGCTTGGCCATAAAAATATTCCAAGTGTTTCAACTTAAATTAATTTTAGAACATAATATAAATTTAGATAATATTTATTCATCGACTATTTAAGGAATTCAAGTAGAATATAGGAGGTGTAACATCTCTACATACAATCCTCAGGAATTACCAAAATTTAGACATTTGGCTAAGACCAATACCCTCCTATGTAACACAGCTTCCTATATAAGATGATCACACATGCATAGGTAGAAAATGCTCTTCTTAAGAAGATAAAATGTGACAACATCAATGGAAAAAAATTATTTTCACAATATAGGAAAATTGAAACACAATTGTCAAAATATTTCAATAAAACAACACCATGTCTCTCAATAAATAACACAGTACACGACCGACTCTTATCAAAAGAAATAATCTACCTCATATTTGTCTCTCTCCTCCGAGAATAATTTTGTGTCAATACCTATGCAGTATTTTTAAACAACAACCAGTACAGAGATCGTTTAAGAACTCATTTAATTACATGAACATCATATGAAAACTAGCTATGCAATTAAAACAGTTAAATATTAGTTGATAGATACAGGAATGAAGTTATCTACAATTGCAAAAAGCACTCAACCAGTTCAATTTAATGTGAATTCTTAGATGTAACTTCCTTAGGTTGTCTACTAAATTCTAATGCATGTATATACTCGACAATCCATTGGAAAACCTGAATGGTAAAGACAAGATAAACATCATTGTGTCTATCGGAAATTTTCCACCATACATAAGCTAAATGACTTGCACTTATTGTCGAATATTGGGAAAGGGAAGAAAAAAAAGAGACTTAAATTTCAAATTGTAAACAATGAAAAAACATGGAAAATTACTTCTACCGTCATTTTAGTCTCAATAAACCGTGTCTGCCAATCTCTTAAGAAGGACCTGAATTTTTTCCAAACTTGTTACAAACTCTCCTAGCATATTTCTCAACATGGTTCTCAAAGGCAGAGTACAGCATCATTCTAGACCTATATGGAGGAAATGAAACTTCTTGAAATAAAAAAGCATAGTCAGCATGTGTCCAATGCTAACATCACCTTATCTGAGTAGTTGAACAAAGTAACCCATAATCATTAGAACCCACAACTGCAAGCTCACATATAGTGTAGAGATTCCCTTGTATGCTTGGAACAAAGTGTGTTGTATGGTATGCATAGGACACATCCTTCTAACCATAGTATATGGGTGTGAAAGTTGCTCCACAAACAACAAAAGGATTTCTAAAGTCATAATTCAGTTTATTGGCATCCTGCGACTGTCTCTTACAAGCCTGAAGAAATTGTTGGGCATTTGTTGCATGGTTAGAAGCCGCTGAGCAAAGCTAAAAGCTATATTGAATTTCCCTCCCTTGTAGCAAACACCCATGGAATTCAACAAAGCCAACCTCAAATGGACTTTTTGAAGGTTGCAATGAGTAAAATATGCTGCAAGCTCTTGCTGCCGAACAAAATCATCCTTAACTTCCTTTCTCTTGACCTCCATTTGAAGACCCAGGACATATTCTTTACTAATTCCAATCAATTCCTTCACCTCATCAACCTCTCTTCCTGAATCTACAACAATAACTAGAATTGTGTGCAAGATAATAATAAATAGCCTCAATGCTTCACTAAACTTCCCATCTATTGTGGATTTGTAAGTGTCGGGGCCTGGAAAATCGCAGGCACCAACAGTAAGGGATTCTCCCCAATCAACGTTCCCAACTAGCCCGTTGACTATTTGGTGTAGGGAATCCGTCCGGTTTGCGGTCTAGCTACCGTAGGTCAAGGTAACAAAAACAAAGATTTACCAGTTGCGGCCCGGTCCATCGAGTTTTTGTATTTTTGACTTAGAATATGAAATGCAAGTGCCTAACTAAATGCAAGGTGATGAGAATGCAATGAGTTTTCACAATGTGATGCACAGGTTCTTACCTCTCGTCTTAGACTCACACGCAGCCAAATCACATACAATAAGAAATAACTTAACTATCTAATCTATCCCTAGGGAGAAAGGTTATCATTCGTTAGTGAGTAATACCTTTCGTACATGCATTATGAACAGTTACAGACAGCTGATACTTCATTCAAAACACACGAACAATTACAGATATTTAAACAACCAGATAGCCGATTATTTTATGAACAACATTTATTACTCACAGTGGAAGAATTCCTAAAGATATTGAAGAACATTTAACAAGAACATAGGTTCAAGAAATTAAATACTCTCACAGTAAATGAAACATAGCTGAAAACGAAATAGTTCCTCTTCAACATTATTCATTGAGTCGCATTGATACATTCTACATTTTACTCTCTCCAGCAGGCAAAAATTGCAGTTTGCTTTGCAAAACGAAGTAGTTCCTCTTACAAGTAAACATTTACAAAATTTTCTCAGGGAAAAAGCCCCTCATCAGTTCTCTCCTCTCACTATTTAACTATAGACCTCTATCTTCTAGGCTGTCCCCCGACGTATGACTTTTCCATTCCCCAACGCTTCGTATCCTTTGGTTCTGTCTTTTCTTACAAACTCATGATTCGTTAAGTAACTGTTGTATCCTTCGGACTTGGGCTTTCGTTATCTTTGAAGTGGTTTTGGTCATACCACCATCAACAGTCCACTTCCCTTCTTGCTGTGGCAGTTTCATCATTTTCCAGGATTTCACCTGCAATCAACAACGAGAGCCATTCATTAGAAAACATAACTACAAAAAATAATGCGAACTGAAAATACCACTCCACAGGAAATGACTGCGTGCTTCTCTAAAATTGACAAGAGGATAGATTAAGCCTTTTGGGCGGGAAGATTACAAATCGGCAAGAGGCAAGGTTTGGGCATCGGATGCTAAACCACTTTCCCGGCCGCAACGGTGGATGGGTAAAGACTTCAAGCATGCGATGGGAAGGGGGGGGGGGGGAATTAAGTTGGAAATCGACAGGCTTTGACGTCGAACGCGAGATGGATTTCCTGGCCGCAACGATAGATTGATGAAAAGATAAAGTCATGCAATGGACATTGGGGAGCGGATCGTTTCACACTTCGGAATCTAAAACGCTCTGAGAGCCACAACGGAGGACGAGACAAAGATTACAGCCCCCGATCCAACATAAAAGATGCCCGGAAAAGCTAAGTAGTAGAAAACTCAAAACATTGGTGGTCCAGCTGATTCACCTCAGAGACAATGGGGAATCGATCAGACGGGTTTCTGGCTAGCAGGCCACATTTGGTTCTGCGGCCAACAACAAAATTTAAAAACATACATCCTCTGGAAATAGGCCACAAAATAATCATTAGAATCAAACAAAGCAAGACCAAACCTTCGTGGATCAAACAAAATTAGAGCGTCTTTAAATGGAAAGGAGGGGCCCCAAATTTTAAGAGATTCGGGAAGAAAAGTTGCAGCAGCAACAACTGGCGATTACCTGGTGAACCCAGAATCTCTGGGTGATTAACTTTTGAGTGACAGACTATTTAACAGTAAAAGCATCATATTGAATTCTTCCAGCACTATGGATTTCTCAAATGACTGCAGTGTGTACCCTTAATCATTGATGACAGCCCAATCAGGGAGAGAGGAAACCAAAATTGTCAAGTCCAGATAACTATGCTAAGGCCAGAGGATGAATTACATTATTACCCTTGTCTTTAGGTGGCTAAAATATTTGGAAACCATAGGATTAGAACATATGGTAAATAGAAATATTCGTTTGTTCCTCATTCCCATTCCATTTTCACACTTTCTTGTGCTTTCGAACTTTTGTCCTATTTCATATAAGTTTCCTCACATGCCTTTCTTATTGAATTTTGATTCAGGATCCTCTATCCCATAGTCTCCTTTTGTGTGAGTGGTGTACTTCAAGTTTCAGCTCACGGACGGAGAGGATCTTTTGGTAATTCAGTACTTTCGATTCAGCTCCTGCTTTGATTTATGATGCTTTCATAGGAGTTTTTTATTTTTTACTCTTTATTTGCCTTTTGGCGTTCATTTCTTGGCATGGGATCATTTATATTTAATACACTGTTCACTTTTCTCCTTTCCATGGGTCCTTTTTTGTTGCCCCTTAGAACATTTTAAATGTGATGTGGATGGAGCCTCAGCATAGTACCCCAGACTCCTCGAATCTGGTTTATTTCACAGGGGTTAAGCAGGACTTCAATGCACATAGAGTTCTTCAAGAAAACTACAATATTGGAAGAAATTCTTTCATATAAATTAGCAATACACAGTCTGACACCAAAACGTTTATCAAACCCAAAAATTTTAGATGTATTCCATGCAACCGCAGGTTTGCTCCCTTTATTGAAATCAACGAAACAAGCTAGAAGGAAATCAACAAAAGCAAACTAGAAACATGACTCAAAAGACAGCCAGGCGGATTATTTATGTACAAGAAAGAAAAATCAGACAGACTAAGGAAAAATAAGGTTTGAAAACCAGACTATTTACTGGTAGGTTCTCCTCCCACCCCTGCAGATCTTGCAACTTATAGGTAGAGGGACCAAGCTTGGCTGCAATCTCAAAAGGGCCTACCCACAACTGCTGGAATTTGGTATGCTTTCTTTTCTCATCATGGGGGTGGTCCCATTTGAGGACTAACTCTCCCACTTCAAAGTCTTTTGTCCTGGCTTTGTGCTTATCAAACCATCTCTTAACTGACTCTTGTTGCTGCTTAAAGCGTTCTTTGGCCTTCGACCTGGCTTCTTCAGCTTTCAAGAGATTATATATTCTTATTTGTAAAAGTTCATCATCCGACCCCCTAGACTCCTGAGCTAGAATGGAAGATGGTAGCATGATATTGGGAGGAAGGATAGCCTCTTTACCGTAGACAAGGGTATATGGGGACACTCCAATTGCAGACTTGGGGGTGACTCTATCATCCCAAAGGGCATTTGGTAAGGCTGAGTGCCAACTCCTCTAGTTTTTTTTTACAGTCTTCTTCAAAATTCTAAGGAGGTTTTTATTAGAGGATTCAGCCAGGCCATTCCCTTGTGGATAGTAATTAGTAGAATAATGTAATTTTATCCCTTTATCATGGGAAAACGTAGTCAATTTAATTGATGAAAAATATTTAGCATTATCAAATACTAATGAAACTGGAACTCCAAACCTGGTCATGATATGATCTTGTAGGAAGCTGATGACTTCGTCTTCATTTATCTTGCGTAGTGGGATAGCTTAGACCCAACGAGTGAAATAATCAGTCGCAATAAGAATGTACTTGTGCTGTAGGGATGAATTTGGCTTTATTTCTCCAATAATGTCCAGCCCCCATTGCTCAAATGGTTCTGTGATCATCACAGGCTTTAGGGGCGCTACTGCTTTAGGCTATCTTCCACCACACCTTTGGCAAATATCACACTTTCTAACGTGTGCGTGTGCATCCTTGAAGAGTGTAGGCCAGTAATAACCAGCTCTGAGGACCTTGTGGGCTGTAGTGTCCCCTGAATAATGTCCCCCAGCCGGACCATCGTGTAATTTAGACATTACTTTCTTAGCATCTTCTTTCTCCAAGCATCTCAGAAGCACTCCATTGTAGTTTTTCCTGTATAGTATTCCTTCAACAAGTTGATAGGAGGCTGATTTAAGGCGCAATGCTCTTCTTTGCTTGGAATTCCAATGTTCTAGTAGCAGCCCTGACTGTAAGTAATGTAGAAGGTCTCTATATGAAGACTCGGGAGATGTAAACAAAGGGCATACATCCATTACATGTAATTTGGCATCATCTTCCCAAGCTTGTTCTTCATTGTTCCCACTTTTAGTCATTAATTTGCATAACCCTTGACCTTTGACTATAGAGGTTGGCTTGAACTCAAGGTCATATTCTTGAAGAGCTGTTACCCAGTTGCCCCTCCTTTCTCCTAACTCTTTCTGTATGAGAAGGGATCTTACAGCCGGGTAGGGAACTATTACCTTGGTTCGATTCTTTAATATATAAGGACTGAATTGCTTCACTGCCTTAAATACTGCATAAGCTTGCTTATCAATGGCCGGGTAATTTAACTCAGCTCCCTGCACACCATCACTCATCAAGGCGATTGGGAATTCATCCCCCCCATTTTCCTTTTGCGTGAGTACAGCTGCCAACGAATCATCGGATGCGAATGTATACATAATAAAGTCTTTATCAAAGTCGGGGATTTTCAAGGAGGGAGTGTGTGCAAAAGTAGTTTTAATTTTTCTAAAAGCATCCTTCTCAATATCAGTCCACTTAAATTGTGCATTTTGTTTGACCATCTGCTGTAGTGGTTTAACAGTCTGAGAGAAATCAGGCACGGACCTTCGTACAAAATTTATGGTTCCCATAAACGATTGCATTCCTTTTTTATTATGGGACATGGGAATTTGTTCGATGGCCTTAATTATTTTTGGGTCTATAGATATACCCTTTTTTGAAATTATGTGCCCCAGTAACTTGCCCTCAGTGACGGCAAACACGCACTTCTTAGGATTGAGGGAGATGCCATATTTCCGATAGCGTTCGAAAATTTGCTTTAGGTGAAAAGTGTGCTCTCCTCTTTTCTTCGAGAATATTGTAATGTCATCAAGGTACACCACAGTGCTTCATCCAATTAGTCCATGGAAATATATGTCCATAGCTCTCTGAAATGTCGCTCCAGCATTAATCAGTCCAAATGGCATCCTTCTATAGGCAAAAGTTCCCCATTTTGTCCTGAACGTTGGTTTTAATCTGTCTTCTTCGGCTACCAACACTTGATTGTAGCAAGAGAAACCGTCTAATAATGAAAATAGTTTAGACCCTAAAACCATTTGTAGCAGATGCTCCATGGGTGGCATAGGATAGTTATCTTTATCCGACGCGCGGTTCAAGTTCCTAAAATCCACACACAGTCTAATTTCTCCTGACTTCTTTCTAACCGGTACAAGATTTGATACCCACTCAGAGTGTCTGACTTTAAAAATGATTCTAGCATCCAACAATTTATTTACCTCACTCTGAATCAGTGGTTCCAGTTTTGGATGCATTTTCCTCAAGGGCTGTTGATATGGCTTGACTCCCACCTTGATGGGAACCACGTGCTTGATGATGCTGGTATCATATGTCTTTAACTCTTGGTATGTCCAGGCAAAGACATATTTGTATTGTTTAAATAGACTGATGAACTTGTCTCTTTCTGTTGGCAAACAACATCTGCCAAGATTCACGAACTTAGGTGCAGTTTCAGTTCCCAAATTTATCATCTCTAACTGTAGAGTTGAGCTGTGAGTTTTCACATTGGAGGGTCTCCAAAACTTTTCATTCAATTCAAACATATTTTCTAACATTCTGACACCTTTAGGGATGAAATTATCAAATTTCATCTCGGCTTGGTGCTCTTCATCATCAATAATCGCTCCTTTGAATACCTCATCATTTGTTAAACATTCTATAATTTTCTGGTCATCATCAAACACACGCAGGTTGGTAATCATATAAGGTACTGAAATCCTAAAAAGCAATTCAAAGGTACATCAATTATTTGAGGCTACAAGCCTAGCGACCGAAGTAGCTAATAAGTCAGCTACTGCGTTTTCTAATTCTTGGGATTGAAATAATGTTGAATGCATTAAAACATTTAAGAAGGTCCCATACCTCATTCTGGTAAGCTTTTAAGTGAGGAGAAACACAGTGGATTTGATTCTGGATTTGTTTCATAATAATTTCGGAATCCCCAAAAAATTTTAAATTACTTACCTTCAAGTCAATCGCTTTCTTGAGTCCCTGCACCAATGCTTCATACTCAGCTGTATTATTAGTACATTCAAACTCTAATCTACATGAAAGGAAATGTTTATTCTTTTTTGGGTCAATTAGGACACAGCCGGCCCCTAACCCTTCTAATGTCTTAGAGCCATCGAAAAATAAAGTCCACAAATCATTAACTACTGAAAATGAATCTACTCCTACTGCTAAGTCTACTATTTTACAGTCAATTTCGCCAGCCTGTGAGAATCGAAGGAGATCAGGCTAGGTATCAGATGGGTTTTCGACTTCTTCCTCTTGATAATTCCCTAGTTCCAACTCAAGAAAATACTTTCCCAATACAGAGTCCACAGGTATATTCTTTTCATCCAGTTAGGTAACATTGTACTTCATGTGGGGTTCTCTTAGAATCTTGATTTGGTTTGGACTCCCCTTGTATGGAAACCACAGGTGCGACCAATATGAAGCGAAATATCCATTTAACTTGGCTTACCAATCTCTACTCAGGACCAGACCGTAAGCGTCTGGTATATCATCCAATATGATGTTAATAACCTGGCATACTTTGTCATTGGATGCCAGACGGATTAGGATGTCTTTCATCTCACCAATTACCTTAACGTTTGTCCTATCCAACTAAACCACCCTCCACGTGGTCGGCTTTAGCTGCCCATTTATCTTCTTACATACTGATATAGGCATGACATTAATGGACGCCCCCGAATATACCAGACAATTGTGCACGTTATGATTAAAAATTTCAAACGTTAGGAGGAACGGTAAATGCTTAGCTTTAGACTCACCTCCAATGCTGGTTTCTCCAATTTCTTCTTCATCCTGAGGTTGATTGTCAGCGGGAAACTTGTCATCTGATGCTTCAAGCGCTTTCAACAATCTCTCTTTTTGATGCGGCACTTTGCACATTTCGAATAGTGGAACATTTTCTTTTACCTTTTTCAAATCCTCCACAATGTCATAATTCATCGGCTGTCCAATTGGATGTGGTTTGTTAGCATTTCCTTCACTTGGCTTGGCTGTTGGATCATCCTGTCTAGGACTTTGGCTGGTAATCGTGAATTCTGGGATCTTATCAGCCAAAGCTTTATTTTGAAACTTATTCCTAACATTTCTCTGCAACCTTCTGATCTTTGTAAGAATAAGACTGTCGTCTTTAACCGTTCCTCGGTTTCTTGTGGCCACGTTGGTCTCCATAAGGCCATGGTATCTCTGAGTGTTTCCTTCTTCAACATCAAATAATGATACCGAATTCCATAATGACAAGGTCTCCTTTTCTTGATATTCATTAGACATAGAGGCAGAATTTTCTTTTCTTTCTTCATCTCCCTCTTCTGTTAACCTAGAATCCAGCAGTTGATTCATCACTAGCGTCATAGAGTTTATCCATTGTGGACAATTCTTTTCAGAGTGCGGCTGTTGGTGGAAAGTGCAGAAATTATCCATGCCGACCTCTGTTAGATTCATGGACGCAGCATTGTGAGGAGGAGGATTAGAATGATCCTTATCTTCTCTTTTCTTATAATATGGCTTATAAAACCTTTGTGCCTCCTTTTCTTTTTCCATATCTATGATCTTGTTGGAAAGCTTCTGCATCATCTTGGCCATATTTTCTAGATATGGTGACTTTTCTTCCTTAGGCTTAGCGAACAATAAGGATTTTCTCCCTGTGCCTTTCTCTCCTGATTGTTCTGGATAATCTTCAATACTTTCTCTTTCCACTTCCACCACTTCTACCTCTTCATAGGTCTCTATCAGAGTAGGCTTGGCCCTACCTTTCGCAAACATGGCCAAATCCAGACCCAAAGCTGAAGTATAGTACTCAATCAGTACTTTGTCTGAAGGCTTATCTGTTTCAGAGAAGTTCTTAAGATATGCTGGAAACCTTTGGGTGAAACTGTGCACTTTTTCCTTTTTTTCTTTCTTCAATGCACACAGTCCTTTCATTAGGGCAGCATGAGTCTTTTGGGTTGCATACTTACTTCTAAAAATCCTCGCAAAGGTGTTCCAGTCCAGAATCGAGTTAGCAGGAAACCCAAAATACCATGAAGCTGCAGCGCCTTTAAGCGTATGTGGGAAAAATCGACATACTACATGTTCATGCTCCCCAGCCCTTAAACCCTCTATTGCCAAGTATAAAATCTACAGATGATCATCCACTAGGATCTTCTCATTGGGGTCAAATTTAGGCAGCAATTTTTTGAAGGATTGGGGTAAGTCATGTAATGGAGGTGTTAGATTTAGAGGTGATCTAGCTCTCCATGCAGGCAGTGGATTTGGTGTGTTGGGGGTTGGTTTGCATTCATGCCAGCCATGAGTCAGGGTGGAGAGTGAGGGGGTGAACCAACAGGAGTTTGAGTAGGAGAACTATAAGGGGTATCTGGGCCTTCTTGGTTCAAAGGTAATTCAACTTCCTGCAGAGCAATCTCTACCAGTTCTTCCCAGTCTGCAACCAACACTGAATCTTCTGCTATAGGACGGTCCTTCTTCTTGTATTCTCTTCTAGGTAAGTCAAGGATAATTGGAAACCCTCCAAGCTTCTTTACATATGCCCATGTGTGTCTTCTTAGGTCGTTAATCACTTCGTTACCAACAGCATATAGATGTTCTCTGTTTTCTTCCGGGGTTGGATTATGGAACCCACTTGTTTCATAACTGTTACCTATGGAAAATTCTTGGGAAAATGGGTTTCCTCGGCCAACCATGCACTAGAGGCCCTCCTTCTAGCGCCAAAACTGTTGGGGCCTGGAAAATTGCAGGCGACAATAGTAAAGGATTATCCCCAATCAACGTTCCCAACTAGCCTGTTGACTGTTTGGTGTAGGGAATCCGTCCGGTTTGCGGTCCGGCTACCGTAGGTCAAGGTAACAAAAACAAATATTTACCTGTTGCGGCCCGGTCCACCGAGTTTTTGTATTTTTGACTTAGAAGATGAAATGCAAGTGCCTAACTAAATGCAAGGTGATCAGAATGCAATGAGTTGTCACAATGTGATGCCCAAGTTCTTACTTCTCGTCTTAGACTCACACGCAGCCAAATCAAATACAATAAGAAATAACTTAACTATCTAATCTATCCCTAGGGAGCAAGGATATCATTTGTTAGTGAGTAATACCTTTCGTACATGCATTATGAACAGTTACAGATAGCTGATACTTCATTCAAAACACATGAACAATTACAGATATTTAAAAAACTAGATAGTCAATTATTTTACGA
Organism: Pseudotsuga menziesii; assembly: GCA_001517045.1. Lineage (NCBI taxonomy): Eukaryota > Viridiplantae > Streptophyta > Pinopsida > Pinales > Pinaceae > Pseudotsuga > Pseudotsuga menziesii. The sequence goes on from LPNX010580181.1 coordinate 338,723, forward strand.
ACAACATATATTACTCACAGTGGAAGAAGTCCCGAAGATACTGAAGAACATTTAACAAGAACATAGGTTTAGGAAATTAAATAATCTCATAGTAAATAAAACATAGCTTAAAATGAAATAGTTCCTCTTCAACATTATTCATTGAGTCGCATTGATACATTCCACATTTTACTCTCTCCAGCAGGAAAAAATTGCAGTTTGCTTTGCAAAATGAAGTAGTTCCTCTTACAAGTAAACATTTACAAAATTTTCCCAGGGAAAAATCCCCTCATCAGTTCTCTCCTCTCACTATTTAACTATAGACCTCTATCTTCTAGGCTGTCCCCCGACGTATGACTTTTCCATTCCCCAACGCTTCGTATCCTTCGGTTCTTTCTTTTCTTGCATACTCATGATTGGTTAAGTAATTGTTGTATCCTTCGGACTCGCGCTTTCGTTATCTTTGAAGTGGTTTTGGTCATACCACTATCAACGGTCCGCTTCCCTTCTTGCTGTGGCAGTTTCATCATTTTCCAGGATTTCACCTGCAATCAACAACAACCACTTATACTATGAAATGAGAACTATATACTATGAACGAGAACTCTACCCATAAAAATGATGATTTTTGCAAAAAAAACACCAAAAACACCCCTCAAATAGAAAAGTGTTGATACCAGTATACACGTTTTTTTTTAGGGCAAAAAATAGAGCCATGGACTAAACATCCCATATTGTTGTTTAACAAAACTTTAAAATCAACCTTAAATTGGAAAAAAAGAAAAATTCTTGAAGAGATAAATTACAACTTTCTGGAAAATTGCATATTAAAGAAAAAACAAATTTCTCTAATAATTTCACCATTATAACCATATAGAAACAAAGAAATTATGATGTGATTCATAATGAGATAATATATTAGACTATACAAGAACAAATGGTTCATATAAATATTCAAAAACTCCTCTAGAGTTTCAATTACAAAAATCATACTAGTAAAAAGCATCTAACTGCCTCTTCAAATTCATCCATGGATTATGACACCCCATCATCAAAAAATCCTGTAGAGTTTCAATTAAAAAAATCATACTAATAAAAAACATCTACACCGCTTCTTCAAATTCATCCATGGATTCTGACACCCCATCAGAATCTACATTTTCAGCAGATGAAGGACTTGATGAAGATGTAGATGACCCATACTCTTCTCTATTATCAATGGGCGCACCATCTGAGTCTACATCTATGCCCATCATTTCATATGTCATATTCCTTCGGGATCTACGGCTTGGTTTAACAGACTCCCATATTGCAACTTCTGGCTGTGGCAGCAACCTCTTTATAATCTCTATAGTCTTGGAGTGGAGAGTGTCTTTCTTTGTCAACTTGAAATCATAAACAAGTATATCAACTTCCTCTAATTTCAAGATTTCAATGCGGCGGCTATTTATTTTTTGACCCTTTCTGTTTCTCTTTCTGCAAACCTTTTTCTCAACCACCATCTCTGCCTTGTACACACCATCAAATGGGTGTGTATCTATTGCATACCAATGTACTTCTATTGATACTACTTCTTCATTTTCTTTATTGACCTTCATAGCTTTTGCAATCCAGAATGGATATCGACATGGATCATCTGTAACCAAAACTGCAATCATGCAACCCTCCTTGATATCTTGTACTGAGCCCCTGTAAAGGTCTTCCATCTCTCGACGCTTTACGGATGATCTTCTAGAGCCAAT